>OX940954.1:35861309-36461309 GCA_954870475.1 Euphrasia confusa
GAGCATGAGCTATCTTTTTAAAACGATAATTATTTTTAAAAGTATTGATTTGAAGATGATTTACAATTTTATTTTAAATTTATATCAATATTTAATAATTTTTGTAATAAAAGCCAAATTAATAGAATGTTTATTTATATACTAATTAAAAATAGTGTTTTGTTTTAATTTAATTACGAAAAAGGGCATTACATATAAGCTTACATTTTCTTACGAACATTATAGACGTATTTGTACACTTCAAAAAATATTTTTATAGCACGTTTTCATATATTAAATTTTAAATAACAATTAATTTTAATTTTTCAATTTCAAAATTACAGTAGAAACTCTGTACAGTCATTGGGATCGGGAAAAAATATTAAGAGTTATTCTTATACAGAGTTTTACAAAATAAAAATATTTTTTTATATAAAAAATAATATATATACAATATTATCTATTTTTAATTTCACAAAGTCAATTTAATAGTTTTCAATAATAAAATTTGACCATATATGTGTAAAAACTATGTATATCATCAAACACACCAAAAAAAAAAAAAGGAGGCTCATCCAAACCATTCCAAGCTACAAGGTTTAGTTGGGTATCTAATCAGTGAGCCTAAGTTCTGTGGTCGTTTAAGTTACCACATACCGAACTTCAAATCATTTAGAACCTAGCCCAATCAAGTACATTGAATTACAGAATCATTATTTCATCCATGATAGAATAAGGGACATAATAAATTCAAAATACCACTACCATGTAAAGACTATATTAGTGTACTTCATTCTTGTGGGAAAAAGACTTTAGGGAGGATTCAGTACTTGGAGCAGCAAAAAGCATCAAAGAAGAAAGTCTTAGTAAAGTCCTAGAAATGCAATTAATTAGGTTAATTTCGAGATAAAAGGAAACTTAAAAAATAACGGAAAATTGAAAAGTATCATGGCTTTATGTATCTATAGAAATCAAATTAATAAAAGGGGGATTTTCAAAAGGATTAGTGATTAATGATTAATTTGATTACCAATATAGATCTGAGAATCACAAACAATGTCGTTTACTCAAATTTGAATACAATTGAAACTACCCATTCAAGAACACAAAGTTGAAACTACGTCTGAGCAAGAACACCAGGAAGTGAAACTACGTCTGAGCAAGAATCATATTTTGATCTTGAATTACCTTACTCGCAACACTTTAAGTTCAACAATTTGAGTTTAAGAATTACACCATAAACTAAATTTTCATAAAACCACTCAACCTGGAAAATTTTCAATTATAAACTGGAAAAACATGTACCGTACACTGACCACTTCAAAGTTGATTTTAGGCAAACTAAACACAAAAGGCATCAATAATTTTTAAACTATAATCAGAATTGGAATTTATCAACATGAATTAATTTTGTAGGAACATGGATTCGAAAGCAAAAAAGGCAAACAAAATGCGTAGCATAAAAATCCAGATTCAAGACGTTGCCGGAGAGATCACCACTCCTCTGCGCAAAGAATTGAGTTTTTGGTTCCTGATATGCAAATTGTGGTGAATGGTAGTGTAATGAATAGTAGGTTACGGTTCTTTAACTTATATGGAAAGAATAAGATTTACTGTGATTATGATTTTATTGGTAGTGTCTATAATATGGTATAAGTGTATATTTAATAGAATCAATTAATAGATATCACATTATTAGTGAGTAGCGCAATATATTTTTTTTTTCAATAACTAAAAGGGTGGTTTGGGTAATTCTTGTTTTTTTTTATAAATAGTGTAAAGATTGGTCTTAATGTGTGTTTTAGAGTAAGTTATTTACTTTATTTACTATTTTTTAATTTTACTCACAATCACTTTATTTTTTAACTTAAAAATATATTTATACATTTCAATTTTTTGATAAAAAATTAAAAAATAATAACATATCACTGAATCTCCATGTTCGGAAAAGAAGTTCCAAATTTGTGAAACGAAAAAAATACTATAGTAAAATGAAAATTTTGATTGTAAAAATTACAACTAAATATATATAAATAGTCTTCTATCTTGAGCAAAAGTAATTGTCAAACTATTGAAATATATATAAACATGTATAATTTTTTTGTTATCAAATTAATATTATATATATATATATATATGTGTGTGTGTGTGTGTGTGTGCGCGCGCGCGCGGGGCAATGTTTTAAAAGACGCTAGGCGCTAGTCAGGCGGTGATCCTAGAGGCTTAGCACCTAAAAGGATTAATCGGGGATTAACTGAAGATTAATCGTTTTACTTTTTATATTTAATTAATTAATATTATATTTTTTATTTATGTATAATAATAGAATATTTTGAACAAAATAATTAATAAATAATCTAAAAATAATATTAATCAAAGTTTTACAATAGTAAAATAATAAAAATAGCTTATAAATTTAAAATTCATAACATTTTCAATATATATAATATTCTTTCAAATTTGATTTTATACTCAAAATTTATTAAAATATCATTTATTTTATTTGATTCATCAAGTTTAAGCATCAAAATGGAATTGCACAACTAAGTCAGTTCGAGGATCGTTTAAGTAGGTAAAGATGGAATTAAGCGAATTTAAACGGCAAAAAGCAGATTAATTACGCGGGTTAAAGCGGCGCTAAGGCGGTCTGGCGGCCTAGAGTCTAGACGGGCTAAAATCTAGACGGTCGAGCATAGCCGTCGAGCATAGCCTATGGCCTAAGAAGGCTTAATTGGATTAGGCGTGGATTTTTAGAACAGTACTGCACGCGAGAGAGGTTAAAAACATTAAATTTTAAACACTATTTTTAAAGTTGCATTTTACATCAAAATGTTTCATAAAATGCATTTCATACTAAATATTAGGTAAAATTTGCATTTTGTCCGAATTTTTTTATTAAAATATTTTTTATTAAAATTTTTAATTTTCAAATTATTAATTAAAAATAGTACTTTCATTTAAAGAAAAAAAAGATAAATAAATAAGTAATTAATTTTCAAATGAATATTACATTTTTTATTTTAATTGTTTTATATTTATAATTTACAATTGATCATGTTAATAATTTAGCTTATCTTTTTTATGATTTTGTTTATTTTAATAATAGAAAAATAAAATTTAAAACTAATAATAAATTGTAGTAGTAATTTTTAAAAAAATAACAATATCACATTATTAATTAAAATTTTAAAAATTAAAATATTTTTAAAAAAATTAAATTTCACTTTTAACTACTAAAAATTTCAAAATACTATATACGGAGTATATATTACATTCTACATACTATAGTTAAATAATACTACGTATACATATATGTGTATATGTAGAAAAACAAACTACTATAATTAAGAAGATGTTAATTTTTGTACAGAACTTAAGAAAAGAATACAATAATGGACCAAACTTGTAGACTATTTTATTATGTGATAGTATAATGTTTTTTTGTATGGAATACAAACTCCCAGCTCTTATATGTATAAGAAGTAAAACACCAATTCCTAATGACAAACGTGAACAATAGAAACAAGTAAAACTTAAAATCATGGACCAAAGTGTAATAAGCTTAAAGACACAAAATAATTATTTTAAATTACAAACGTGCCCCAAACTTTAAACTTGAGTGCATGGAGACATGCATGAAGGTACAGTATATACTTCAATAATATAATAAAAAATTATTTATTATATTTCAATTTTAAGTTAATTATTAATGAATCCAAAGCAACACACTAATACAAATTTTTAATGTTTTTACGTCATTTTCGAGATAAAAATTTCTATTTTTTATTTTTTAAGTTATTATACGTGAAATGTGTTTGAACGATTGAATGATATTAATTATAAGAATTTATAAATATGTGAACATAAAATATTTTAGTGACGAACGTGATTAAGTTATCGGAGATGATCCACCTGTATTTTATGTTATGTGTGCACCATATATTTAAAATCGATTGTTTATATCATTATGTTTCTATGTGAACTAATATTTATGTATGTAATATCTTTGAATTGTTATAGATTTATTGTATTGAGCATGAGCTATCTTTTTAAAACGATAATTATTTTTAAAAGTATTGATTTGAAGATGATTTACAATTTTATTTTAAATTTATATCAATATTTAATAATTTTTGTAATAAAAGCCAAATTAATAGAATGTTTATTTATATACTAATTAAAAATAGTGTTTTGTTTTAATTTAATTACGAAAAAGGGCATTACATATAAGATTACATTTTCTTACGAACATTATAAACGTATTTGTACACTTCAAAAAATATTTTTATAGCACGTTTTCATATATTAAATTTTAAATAACAATTAATTTTAATTTTTCAATTTCAAAATTACAGTAGAAACTCCATACAGTCATTGGGATTGGGAAAAAATATTAAGAGTTATTCTTACACAGAGTTTTACAAAATAAAAATATTTTTTTATATAAAAAATAATATAAATATAAAAATAATATATATACAATATTATCTATTTTTAAATTCACAAAGTCAATTTAATAGTTTTCAATAATAAAATATGACCATATATGTGTAAAAACTATGTATATCATCAAACACACCAAAAAAAAAAAAGGAGGCTCATCCAAACCATTCCAAGCTACAAGGTTTAGTTGGGTATCTAATCAGTGAGCCTAAGTTCTGTGGTCGTTTAAGTTACCACATACCGAACTTCAAATCATTTAGAACCTAGCCCAATCAAGTACATTGAATTACAGAATCAATATTTCATCCATGATAGAATAAGGGACATAATAAATTCAAAATACCACTACCATATAAAGGCTATATTAGTGTACTTCATTCTTGTGGGAAAAAGACTTTAGGGAGGATTCAGCACTTGGAGCAGCAAAAAGCATCAAAGAAGAAAGTCTTAGTAAGGTCCTAGAAATGCAATTAATTAAGTTAATTTCGAGATAAAAGGAAACTTAAAAAATAACGGAAAATTGAAAAGTATCATGGCTTTATGTATCTATAGAAATCAAATTAATAAAAGGGGGATTTTCAAAAGGATTAGTGATTAATGATTAATTTGATTACCAATATAGATCTAAGAATCACAAACAATGTCGTTTACTCAAATTTGAATACAATTGAAACTACCCATTCAAGAACACAAAGTTGAAACTACGTCTGAGCAAGAACACCAGGAAGTGAAACTACGTCTGAGCAAGAATCATATTTTTATCTTGAATTACCTTACTCGCAACACTTTAAGTTCAACAATTTGAGTTTAAGAATTACACCATAAACTAAATTTTCATAAAACCACTCAACCTGGAAAATTTTCAATTATAAACTGGAAAAACATGTACCGTACACAGACCACTTCAAAGTTGATTTTAGGCAAACTAAACACAAAAGGCATCAATAATTTTTAAACTATAATCAGAATTGGAATTTATCAACATGAATTAATTTTGTAGGAACATGGATTCGAAAGCAAAAAAGGCAAACAAAATGCGTAGCATAAAAATCCAGATTCAAGACGTTGCCAGAGAGATCACCACTCCTCTGCGCAAAGAATTGAGTTTTTGGTTCCTGATATGCAAATTGTGGTGAATGGTAGTGTAATGAATAGTAGGTTACGGTTCTTTAACTTATATGGAAAGAATAAGATTTACTGTGATTATGATTTTATTGGTAGTGTCTATAATATGGTAAGTGTATATTTAATAGAATTAATTAATAGATATCACATTATTAGTGAGTAGCGCAATATTTTTTTTTTTTTCAATAACTAAAAGGGTGGTTTGGGTAATTCTTGTTTTTTTATAAATAGTGTAAAGATTGGTCTTAATGTGTGTTTTAGAGTAAGTTATTTACTTTATTTACTATTTTTTAATTTTACTCACAATTATTTTATTTTTTAACTTAAAAATATATTTATACATTTCACTTTTTTGATAAAAAATTAAAAAATAATAACATATCACTGAATCTCCATGTTCGGAAAAGAAGTTCCAAATTTGTGAAACGAAAAAAATACTATAGTAAAATGAAAATTTTGATTGTAAAAATTACAACTAAATATATATAAATAGTCTTCTATCTTGAGCAAAAGTAATTGTCAAACTATTGAAATATATATAAACATGTATAATTTTTTTGTTATCAAATTAATATTATATATATATATATGTGTGTGTGTGTGTGTGCCGCGCGCGGGGCAATGTTCTGAAAGACGCTAGGCGCTAGTCAGGCGGTGATCCCAGAGGCTTAGCACCTAAAAGGATTAATCGGGGATTAACTGAAGATTAACCGTTTTATTTTTTATATTTAATTAATTAATATTATATTTTTTATTTATGTATAATAATAGAATATTTTGAACAAAATAATTAATAAATAATCTGAAAATAATATTAATCAAAGTTTTACAATAGTGAAATAATAAAAATAGCTTATAAATTTAAAATTCATAACATTTTCAATATATATAATATTCTTTCAAATTTGATTTTATACTCAAAATTTATTAAAATATCATTTATTTTATTTGATTCATCAAGTTTAAGCATCAAAATGGAATTGCACAACTAAGTCAGTTCGAGAACCGTTTAAGTAGGTAAAGATGGAATTAAGCGAATTTAGACGGCAAAAAGCGGATTAATTACGCGGGTTAAAGCGGCGCTAAGGCGGTCTGGGGGCCTAGAGTCTAGAAGGGCTAAAATCTAGACGGTCGAGCATAGCCGTCGAGCATAGCCTATGGCCTAAGAAGGCTTAATTGGAATTATGCGTGGATTTTTAGAACAGTACTGCACGCGAGAGAGGTTAAAAACATTAAATTTTAAACACTATTTTTAAAGTTGCATTTTACATCAAAATGTTTCATAAAATGCATTTCATACTAAATATTAGGTAAAATTTGCATTTTGTCCGAATTTTTTTATTAAAATATTTTTTGTTAAAATTTTTAATTTTCAAATTATTAATTAAAAATAGTACTTTCATTTAAAGAAAAAAAGATAAATAAATAAATAAGTAATTAATTTTCAAATGAATATTACATTTTTTATTTTAATTGTTTTATATTTATAATTTACAATTGATCATATTAATAATTTAGCTTATCTTTTTTATGATTTTATTTATTTTAACAATAGAAAAATAAAATTTAAAACTAATAATAAATTGTAGTAGTAATTTTTAAAAAAATAACAATATCACATTATTAATTAAAATTTTAAAAATTAAAATATTTTTTAAAAAATTAAATTTCACTTTTAACTACTAAAAATTTCAAAATACTATATACGGAGTATATATTACATTCTACATACTATAGTTAAATAATACTACGTATACATATATGTGTATATGTAGAAAAACAAACTACTATGAATAAGAAGATGTTAATTTTTGTACAGAACTTAAGAAAAGAATACAATAATGGACCAAACTTGTAGACTCTTTTATTATGTGATAGTATAATGTTTTTGTGTATGGAATACAAACTCCCAGCTCTTATATGTATAAGAAGTAAAACACCAATTCCTAATGACAAACGTGAACAATAGAAACAACTAAAACTTAAAATCATGGACCAAAGTGTAATAATCTTAAAAGTGTAATAAGCTTAAAGACACAAAATAATTATTTTAAATTACAAACGTGCCCCAAACTTTAAACTTGAGTGCATGGAGACATGCATGAAGGTACAGTATATACTTCAATAATATAATAAAAAATTATTTATTATATTTCAATTTTAAGTTAATTATTAATGAATCCAAAGCAACACACTAATACAAATTTTTAATGTTTTTACGTCATTTTCGAGATAAAAATTTCTATTTTTTATTTTTTAAGTTATTATACGTGAAATGTGTTTGAACGATTGAATGATATTAATTATAAGAATTTATAAATATGTGAACATAAAATATTTTAGTGACGAACGTGATTAAGTTATCAGAGATGATCCACCTGTATTTTATGTTATGTGTGCACCATATATTTAAAATCGATTGTTTATATCATTATGTTTCTATGTGAACTAATATTTATGTATGTAATATCTTTGAATTGTTATAGATTTATTGTATTGAGCATGAGCTATCTTTTTAAAATGAGAATTATTTTTAAAAGTATTGATTTGAAGATGATTTACAATTTTATTTTAAATTTATATCAATATTTAATAATTTTTGTAATAAAAGCCAAATTAATAGAATGTTTATTTATATACTAATTAAAAATAGTGTTTTGTTTTAATTTAATTACGAAAAATGGCATTACATATAAGCTTACATTTTCTTACGAACATTATAAACGTATTTGTACACTTCAAAAAATATTTTTATAGCACGTTTTCATATATTAAATTTTAAATAACAATTAATTTTAATTTTTCAATTTCAAAATTACAGTAGAAACTCTGTACAGTCATTGGGATCGGGAAAAAATATTAAGAGTTATTCTTATACAGAGTTTTACAAAATAAAAATATTTCTTTATATAAAAAATAATATAAATATAAAAATAATATATATACAATATTATCTATTTTTAAATTTACAAAGTCAATTTAATAGTTTTCAATAATAAAATTTGACCATATATGTGTAAAAACTGTGTTTAACATAAAAATTGAATAAAAATATTAATGAATCTAAGGTATATGTTATTGATTTTGATAAATATTTCAAGTCATCTATGTTATTGATTTTAATAAATAAAAACATTATTAATAAATATTTTATTATATATTAATCATTTATTAGGTATAAATCCTTAAGACGAGCTTGAAAAATGTATGACTTATGAGAGTTTATTTTTATTTATAACTAGTCTCAAGTTGAGACTTGAATTAAAAAATGTATGACTTATGAGAGTTTATTCTTATTTATAACTAGTCTCAAGTTGAGACTTGAATTTTTTATTACGAATTTATTCATATACAGAGTATTAATATACAGAGTTTCTACTTTAACTCATTCCTTATAAACATAATTATTTCATTCACATAATACAATAATACAAAAAGGAAACATTTTTTTTTCTTATATTTTGCATTTAAACAAGTAAATTAAGAAGATGTCAATCACGTTTTTAATCAAAAATTTAAAATAAATTTAACTGAATTTTTATACTACTAAAATACCCTTTGTCTCATGCTTGGAGGCCAAGCAATATGATTCATTAATTATATTTTTAAAATATAAAATAAAGTCGGTGATCTCAAATAACTCTTCTCTCCTATAAATATGCATTCTGAAACCCCCAATTCTCAACACACCAAATAATCACAATGGCACCACCATCATCATCGTCAATCCAAGTCTCTCTTCTCGGACCTCCCGAAATCCACCACCAACCACCCTCCCCCACCACCCCCGCCGCCACCACCACCAAGAAGGATCCATTTATGGACCTCATGGTCCAAAATTTTAACAACACCGTACTCCCGCCCATCGGCTTCACGGAGAACGGCTCTCCCACTTTTCTATCGACCGGAAACCCTTGCTTGGATTTCTTCTTCCACGTTGTTCCCGATACGCCTCCCGAAACCCTAACCCAACGCCTCGAGCTCGCCTGGAAGCACGACCCGCTGAAGACCTTGAAGCTCCTCTGCAATTTACGAGGGGTCAGAGGCACCGGTAAATCCGACAAGGAAGGGGGCTACACGGCGGCGCTCTGGCTGCACAAAAACCACCCCAAAACCCTGGCGTGCAACGTGGCTTCGTTTGCGGAATTCGGGTACTACAAGGATCTGCTCGAGATTCTGTTCCGGCTTCTAGAAGGCCCCGACGCCCGGAAACTGGCCAAGGACGCGTATCAGCAGTGGAAGCAGAGGAAGGAGATGTGGGATTCGGCGAAGGAGGCACGCAAGCAGAGGAAGGAGATGCTGGAAATGCGGAAGCAGCAAGGTAGAAAATCTGCACGAGGTCATAGATTCAATAGACCTGTTTATCGTGGTAGATCCGGTGGACATGTTTATCGTGGATCTCTTTATCGTGGTAGATCCGGTAGGCATGGTTATCGTCGTAGATTCAATGCTTATAATGGCGGAAATAGGTTCAGTGAATTGATGAAGGAAACCGAACCGAAATTGAGCCGCGAGGAGAAGAGGTTACAAAGGGCTAAAAACGTGTTGGAGAGATTCAACCGCGACCCCGATTTCAAGTTCCTGCACGAGCGTGTGTCGGATTATTTCGCCCTGTGCTTGAGGTCGGACATGAAGTTGCTGAGTTCAGGGGAGTTGAACAAGATCAGCCTCGCTGCCAAGTGGTGCCCGTCCCTCGATTCTTCTTACGATGTGATCACACTGTTGTGTGAATCAATTGGTAGAAAAGTGTTCCCGAGAGATGAGTATCCAGAGTACCAAGGAGTGGAAGAAGCACATTATGCATATCGCGTGAGGACATTATGCATATCGCGTGAGGGATCGTTTGAGGAAGGAAGTTTTAGTCCCACTTCGTAAGACCTTGGAGTTGCCTGAGGTTTACATGGGGGCCAACGATTGGAGTTCTCTTCCATATGGCAGAGTGGCTTCTGTGGCCATGAAAACATACAAGGGCAAATTCTACAAACACGACGAGGAAAGGTTTAAAGAGTATCTCGACAAGGTGAAGAAGGGGGAGGCGAAGATAGCGGCGGGTGCATTGCTTCCTCACGAGATAATTGCCTCGTTGAATGACTATGATGGAGCTCAGGTGGCTGAGCTTCAGTGGAGGAGGATGGTGGATGATATGGCGAAGAAAGGGAAACTGAACAACTGCATGGCCATATGTGATGTGTCGGGGAGTATGGAAGGAACTCCGATGGAAGTCTCTGTGGCACTGGGGATTCTAGTTTCCGAATTGAGTGAAGAGCCGTGGAAAGGGAAACTCATCACATTCAGTGCAAATCCCCAGCTCCAGATTGTCAAAGGGTCTAGCTTAAAGGCGAAGACGGAGTTTGTGAAGAGAATGGAGTGGGGGATGAACACTGATTTCCAGAAAGTGTTTGATTTATTGCTGCAGGTGGCTGTGAATGGGAAACTGAAGCCAGAAGAGATGATAAAGAGATTGTTCGTATTCAGTGACATGGAATTTGACCAGGCTAATAGTCGCACTAATCGCCATTATGGTTATTCTGGTACTGCAGGGTCTTGGGATACTGATTATCAGGCGATTGTGAGGAAGTTTACGGAGAGAGGGTATGGCGATTGTGTACCAGAGATAGTGTTTTGGAACCTGAGGAACTCGATAGCGACACCAGTGCCGTCAAAGCAACCGGGGGTTGCGCTCGTGAGCGGGTACTCGAAGAATTTGATGACATTGTTTCTGGAGGAAGGTGGGATTATGGATCCTGAGTCAGTATTGGATGCTGCTATTTCTGGGGAGGAGTACAAGAAGCTTGTAGTGTTGGATTGATTGATTCTAGTTTTTGAGTATCTTAATGGGATACTCAGTTTTTTCTTGAAATATAACTATATCAATAAAACATTCCATATTTCACTATAATATTATTCTGGAATTTATTGTTGGATACTCATTTATATATCCCCTTCTTTTAATTCACCTATAGTTTTCCATTCTTATCATAAATCGAAATGGTAGTGCACGGTGAGAATGGTTGTTCGAATGGTTGTTCTTATAATTATACCAGAAGGTGGAGAAGTTGATATCCCAAATATTTGAAGAGCTCTGGATGACTTGAAAATGAAGGGGTACTTAGTTTACTATATATCATTTGTTCAAATTTGTGGTTGAACATGTTTACTTATATCATTAGTTATCGGTTCATCAAAATTAATTATTGAATGCTACGGAGTTTGTTTTTTTTTATAAATTGAGTAGTGGGGGTGGATTGGGGGTGGAAACTGTGTTTATGTGATTGCATATTTTATTTTACAGGATAGATACATTACAGGATATATATTTGGGGTTTTCAAAATATTATGGGGTTCAATACGGCTTACCTGAGATGGGAGTTCGCTTACTAGAGATGAGCTTGTAAATTGGCATAGGAGTTGGCCAAACTGAGCCATAACTGCACTAGCGCCTTGGCCATATATTAGAAGGTATTATCTTTGATTGAAGCCTCGACAATTGCCTGCTCTTTGCTACCTCGCTCGTACTTCTCTCAGGGACAGGTTCGCATCAGAATACTTCATGCCTTCTATCTTCATCATTGCTCCAACAACGAAAGTCCACTTAACCACATATATCCACTCAGCCCCTTTTAACGAGTGTCTCTTTAAGTGTTTTGAATTTGCACACGAGCTAAAATAAAATGCACTAGAAAAAACATGTATTTGTACAGTCTAAAAAATAGACATAAAAGAATATTCCCATCAAGCCAATAAAATATTAAACATTCACCATCAAAAAGAAGCTAGTTCTTTAACGAGGAATTCTTCACAAGCCCAAGAATTCATCAAATTAACCAAAAATATTCTAACCAGAAAAAAAAAAAAAAATTAAGAATAATAAAAAATAAAGCTTCAACTTCTCTCAGTTAATACTCAACCTTAATTCCCTCCCCTGTACTATGATAAATTCACACAGAAAGAAAGAAAAAAAAGACCAAAATGAGATGGGAAACGGGAGAGGGAGAGAAAATACATGAAAACTATACACCCACCCAGCCAACACGATGGTGAACTTGACTTACTCTGTGCCCACACTTTTCAAGGAAATTTACCGACTAATTGAGACTGCAAAACAAACTCACTAAACCGGTATGACATCGACTCTTGAAGTGTCCTCACATCTCAAGATGATGCCTTCCAGGCTGGCGGGAAGAATGCATTTACTCCATTGGAATCCAGTCGAGAAGGGCTCCGACGGGGGAACAATCATTAGGACATTTTCATTCCGCTGCACGACTCCCATCACACTTACGGTGCTACCCTCTTTGATGTACCTAAGTGATTTCAAGAAGCAAAGCCAAATTAACACACAATGATGTAGAGGAATGACCAAAAATGATTTAGAGGAATGGCTTTTTTGGCCAGTTCATGGCAACCTATTTTTAAGGTAAATTACAAATTTATCCCTGATGTTTAGCCTAATTACAAAAGAATCATCTAGGTATCTTGTATAATTACACAAATGTCAAATGTACACCCCTATGAAGTCTGTATTTGCTGATATGGCTCCCTTCCATATGCACGTAATTCGTAAACTAGAAATGTAAGGTGTATTTGTAATAAACCATAGACAGATGATCAAAGCAAGTAACGAAGGGGTCTGGCTTGATTACAAAAGAAAATACAGTGTTTTTCTAAATGCAATGGGGTTTTTGTAATGTTATTTTTTGCTTAAGAGAGGTAAATGCAAGACAAAATAAAACCACAGGATTAAGTTTTGTAATTTAGAAAGTCACCATTTTATGTAATTAGGTCAAATCTGAAGGGTACTTTTGTAACTAACAGCTTAAAAAAAATTACAAGTAGGGCTTTTCTTCTGTAAATTTGAGCAAGGCATGCATGTTTCACTACAAGCAACATAGACAATTTTTTTTGCAAAATATGCAAATTTCAGAGTCACAGATAATAAGACTCATACCCTTCTTTGAGTCGCATAACACGGTCATCACTCGAAAGGTTCCTTGCTCCCAACCACCTGACAAAATCAGGAGACATATCTCTGTTCGCTGGATTGATATCGACAACAACAGATTCATCCACGTACGGGGTCACCCTCGCACCATACCCCGTTTTCACCAATGCTCTCAAACCGGATTGGAAATCGGAAATATAGAAATCAACAGCGTGCCTCTGCAGTTATTATTAAATATGATAAAAAGAATAGTTCAGCACAAGATAATGATACTCATAGGGTTCTTGGTAAAAAGTCCAAAATTTAATATTATATTATTATGTAGGAGAAATAGTCATAGGAAAAGATAAAAGGGTCAAATCATCCAATGGACATTGCTGTGCTTCCCTTGTATAATCAGGTGAGAATGGAGTATAATCAGGTGAGGATAAAGAGCAATTTTCCATACATTTTATTTAGATTACTAATGACAACAACTTTCTGTTTAAGTTTCTATACAAATGGTTATAGTGTTACCCTCATACAAAGCCCATTTGAATTGTGAGTCCATTTTCTTGACAGGAAATTGAAATAAAACTCCATATTGACCAAGAGATTAGTAAGGAGCAGAATGGTTTCTGCTTTGTATGATTTTTACAATGAAAAAGAGAACATATAAGAAATATAACTTCACCTCCAATGTGCGTAGGCCCCATGTAAAGCGGCGGTGTGTGGGGTTGGCTGCTTTTGAATCCCATCCCCTGTACTCTTGCAAACTTGTGGATGTATAAACACATCTAGGGACTCTTTGGAATGATGATTCAAGGGGGACATTTCCACAAGTGACGACCTTCAAAATAAAAAGTAGACCTTAACTTTTCAGAACTTAGAACAAAACCCCCAGAAAAACATTTTATTACCAGCCAACATAAGATTTCATTGAGAGGTAAATTTAGGAAACACAAATATCAACACGAGAATGTAAGAATCGAATCATCACAGAACAACTATGGCCATAATGAGTATATTTATTAAAAAGTACGAGTAATATTTATTTTCCATTAAAGAAAAGTTATAATTCCATTAATTGAGCTCTAGTCCTAGCTATTATAAAATACACATCTACATATATATAAGACTACAACTGTATCAGAACATTAATTAGATAGTCACCATAATTTGGTTTTCCCTTCTTAAAATATAAATATGAAGAATTTCTCTGGAACACATATGTAATAGGACTAGTTAGAATACTATCCTTAACTCAACTAGCTTTCAAATTACAAAAAAACACACATGGTATTTTTTGTCTTACTTTTACCCCTTTAAAAGGAAAGAAAACAAAATTTATATACATTGATAAATATTACAGCTAGCCCCTAAATTTTAACACTAAATCAAACTCCCTCGGAATTAGTAAGTTTTTTTGAAATAGATTATACTATTATTTTTTCATTAGATTAAATCTCAAGGATGTTTTAGTAATTATCACTATATACCATGATTGCACATTCTTATCAATCGCCAGAATCCAGAACTGTGAATTGGATTTCAAAAGGGCTCAAGCCTTCAAGAAAGAAGCGTAATTCTAAAGAAATGGGAAATGGGAATGCGAAAAACGAACTGCACAATCAGCATAGATATTAACATACCCCAGAAACTTTGACAAATTGGCCATCCTTTGCAGTCCGTAACTCGGCATCTGGATAGCTACCAATAAAACCTGTAATAGCCCTTCTTCCCCAACAGGTATTCCAGGTAAATACAGTTGCCACTAAAGCAAAAAGTACCACCACCACAACAAGAAGAATTGGGTTGCGAACGGCTCCGAGTATAAACCCCCCAGCAATAAATCCCATCACAAACAGAAGAATAATAGCCCAAAGAATGGGTTTTGGGAAGCTCTTACGGAAGGAGTACTCATCATCTTGGCTAAGGTGGCTAACAGCCTGATTATTAATAATAGAAGCATTATGCATCTTCATGGACCCCATCGACTCCAGTGGGCCAGACGCCTTTCGAGGAGCCCCCGATGAGTTCAGTGGGCCTGATGTGATGGGCCCAGATGTGATGAGGCCTGTGGTTGGGAGGACTGGAGGAAGAGGGCCAGAGTTCTGGCGTGAGGCGTTGGGCCCACCTCCCTGAGGGCCCGAAGATTTTTTCAGTGGTTCTCCATGTTTGTTGAGTGGGCCTGAATTCGTCTTCTTCATGGAAGCAGACCCAGGGACAACACCACCTGAGACAAGACCACGACCGACTGAATTCAGCTGGCCCGAGTTGGAAGAGACGCCTGCGAAAGAGCCCGTTCGGGAAGGGATGTTGTTTACGGGCCCTGATTTCCGGGATCGAGAGCCATCCATTGTTGGGATATCAAACATTTTACCAAGTTCTCCTGATCTTTTGATATCACCACCGGTGTAAGGCATAGCCACTGAGCTCATTGTTGGGGTTTTCTCCTTTGGCTGCTCGGGTCGACCCGATACGAAGAGGCCATTGCTCAGCTGATGGGAGGGGAATCGAGAACCCATATCGCAGGCTTATTTCTCAAATGAGTGAATCCAAGAGATTGAAGAAACTATAACCGCAAACAAAACAATCTATACTCCGCCGGATACTAAACCTAGAAAAAATAAAATGGAAAAGGAGTAGAGCATTAAATGTTAATTCGCACTCCCCTTAGGAATTTAATAAAGAGATAAAAACAAGATAAGCATACTAAAAAGAAAGGTAAGAAAACGAATCTAATGTGAAAACTCATTCTAGTCATAAGCACCCTAATTACTTAACCGGCATTAATTTCCTTATATGATGAACGTCTCCAGCAATATATCCGCAGTTAAGTGATGAGATATGAACCACACATGTACCGAAAAGGTTTATAAAACATTGAGCACCCAAAGACACTTTGAAGAACAAATCAAACGAATGAGCTGTGAAGTAAATAATACGAGTATTTACTACACGTTAAATGAAAAAAGCTTTGAAGCAGTGTAAGTAACAAAACTCATCGAAGACATAGATTTTTTTTCCGAAAATGCTATAAAGCAATGGTGCCATTCATGGAATCCTTATACAATTTGGGTTGGAAATAATAAAACTATAAAAGTGTAAATCATCAAGAGGAAAACACTAGTTTCTAAACCCAGATCTGAAACTCAATCCCATCTAAAGACAGTGGATAAATTCCAAAAATAAACATAACATTCCAAAACCCTCTTAACAGAAACAAACCCGTTTAAGAAACTTCATGTAAATAGCAAGATCGATCCTCACACTACCAAGTACAAACGAGAAGTTCACAGATCCGGGAAAGAAAAAAAAAATCCCTATACAGAAAAACTTCAAATCATAAAACCCAGAGATAATATCATCGTTTTTTGAGAGGAGAAAAAAGATATCTTTACAAGTTGAAAAAATAAACCCAGAAATTAACGATCCGAAAGCAAAGCTACAAAAACCCCAATTGCTAAAAAAGAATTAAACAAAATCTCAAACCCGTGTGGCGAATCAAGCAAGTTAATGAACCCACATTTCCATTTTGACCAAGATTCAGAGAAACGAGAGAGATCACAAAACCTAGAGCAAAAGTAATATCGCCAGAAAAAAAAAACAAAAAAAAAAAAACAGAGAGAGAGAGAGAGAGAAAACCTGAAGTCATGGGTGGGTTTATTATTACGAATGAGGGATACATGGAGGATCAGATGCTCGGAGTTTTGCTGAGAAAAAGAAGGAAGAATAAAAATTGAAGAAGAAATAGGATCAGGTATTTATTTTATATTTTTGCAAGAAATAAAAGTGTGGAACTGAAAACACACACTTCACCTTCCTGCTTTCTGCTATTCTATCAGTTTTCTACTGCCGGTAGCTAACTAACGAAAAGACATTTTTAACCTTCCACCCGTTGTATATTATCCATTTTCTGCCATGGCCCACATTTTATTTTAAGTTATGCTATCAAAAAGTCTAAAATACAGAATGAATTGTGCAATATAGCCAAAATGATTAATAAAATGATTAATGTAATTTTGTAGAATTTTTTTTATAAGGAGGAGAGACGAGAAACTACACCCTCACCCGATCGGAGGTCCCTCGATCGGGTATGATGTAAATCGAGGAATGTGCTCGAGTAGCAGACTCCTGTGCGAGAAAGCCAACAGGTCGAACCCCAGGACATATATTTTGTAGTTTTGTAGAATTACATCATAGGAGTATATTTTTTACTATCTTGTCCACGCTCATGGTTACACTTCTTTCACAAATTAAAAAAAAGCTAAAGAATGTAATATAATCGTTCAAGGATAAACATTTAGTTTTTTTATAATTACTCCAGAACAAATGGTTACATTTCTTTTATAATTTATAAATAAAATGTAATCATTGAAATATTTATTTTTATGATTATATTTTTTGTATTCTTTTAATAATGATTAATATAGTTAATTTTTTAATTTTGTAAAGGCAAATGAAACTTTAATTAAAATTCGGTGAAATTCTCACAATTTAGTAAGATAATTTTATATTAACACAATTTTTTTTTAACTTGTGATCTTTATTCTCGCTACACAATATATACAATAGCATATGCTCCATACTATACTATAGTAGTGTTCTACGTTTCATATTTCACAATTGAAATTGTGTTAGGCCCTCCAATAGTGGAGTGATATTTCACAATTGAAATTGTGTTAGGCCCTCCAATAGTGGAGTGATGCAGGACTATGTAATGTTGTAGACAAGTATTCAAGGCAGCAATGGTAGAAATATAAAGTGTAGGAAACAAGATTATGTAGTGTTGTAGGACTATGTAGTGCTGTGAAGTAAAGTATCTAGGGTAAGAATTTTCATGTAATAATAATGATCTTTAACTTCATGAATTTCACAACATACAAATAGATAGATTATGATACTTACATTGCGCAGCCATATCTTTTTTCTTGTATTTCTTTCTCAGTATGAAGAATCCGGTTTCTATCTTCTGCCTTTCGTTAATCCCTTTGATTTATTATAATTTACTTAATTAATCTTGATGATGATAGAAAGGAAATCGATCGGGCTTTTATAAGGGGAGAGAGGACCAAATTCATAATTTAATGAAACAGTGAAACGTTCTATCACCGTTTTGTTTTGCACCGTTTCATATATCAGATTCTTAATCTGATAAACTGAAACGATACACTGTTTCAAATTAAATAATATTTATATTTATTTAAATCATAATATATTTAATATATATATATATATATATATATAATAAAGGCCATTATATATTTATCTATATATGTTATTTATATATATATATAAATATATATATATATATATATATATATATATATATATATATATATATATATATATAAATATATTACATTCTCCCACTTGGCCTGCGTAAAATATACATACATTGATTTAAATCATAATGTGCACATCATAAATCATTAATTTTATTGGTATATTCATAATTTCATAATTAAGTATATATACTAAAACGAGTCATGGCGGTTTATATCATTTAATCGATATAGTTCCTTCCATGTACCACAATATTAGTTTTGTACTTAAATATTTTATTTTTCGTAATGGTCCGCATGATTGTGTAAATATACACTAATCTTGTTATGATAAAGTCAACGTTTATGTATACATTAATGACAAACAAGATATCAATTAATTTTAGAAACAATTAATTAAAGAGCTCAAATTATCGATAGCATAAATCATATTACATTAAATTACATTCGTGATGTCCATTCTTTCGACATGACCAATAAATGTCTTTGGGGGCAATCCTTTCGTCAACGGATCCGCAATCATAAGCTTGGTGCTAATATGCTCTATCGACACTTTTTGTTTCTGAACTTCCTCTTTAACGGCAAGGTATTTTAATTCCATATGTTTAGCACCTCTGGAATACTTGTCGTTTTTAGAAAAGAAGACTGCTGCGGAATTCTCACAATACATTTTCAGCGGCTTAGCAATACTGTCGACTATTCCAAGTCCTGAAATAAAGTTCCGCAACCAATTTCCTTGAATTGTGGCCTCAAAGCATGCCACGAATTCAGCTTCCATAGTGGATGCAGCAATGACTGACTGCTTTGCACTTTTCCATGATATTGCTCCTCCAGCCAATAAGAACAAATATCCAAATGTGGATTTTCTCGTATCAACACATCCGGCATAATCAGAATCCGAATAACCAACCACCTCCAAACTATCAGACCTTCGATAAGTAAGCATGTGGTCTTTAGTTCCTTGCAAGTACCTTAACACTTTCTTCGCAGCTTTCCAATGATCAATTCCTGGATTACTTTGATATCGACCGAGCATTCCAACAGCAAAACTAATGTCTGGCCTGGTACAAGTCTGTGCATACATTAAACTTCCAACGATGGATGCATACGGAATTTCATTCATTTTTTTACGTTCCAATTCATTTTTGGGACATTGCATAAGACTGAACTTATCTCCCTTCTGAATTGGAACAACGCTAGATGAGCATTTTTCCATTCGAAATCTCTCTAGAACTTTATTAATATATGCCTTTTGAGACAATCCTAAAAATCCTTGTGATCTATCTCGAAATATTTCTATTCCGATCACATAAGATGCCTCACCCATATCTTTCATTTCAAAGTTCTTAAAGAGAAATTTCTTGGTTTCATGCAATAAACCAAGATCATTAGTTGCTAGCAAAATGTCATCAACATACAAAATCAAAATAATAAACTTGCTCCCACTTACTTTCAGATATATACATCGATCAACGATGTTTTGTTTAAATCCAAAAGAAGTGATTGTATCATTAAACTTAAGATACCATTGACGAGAAGCTTGTTTGAGTCCGTAGATTGACTTCTTAAGTTTACACACCATTTGTTCATTTCCTTCTATGGAAAAACCTTCAGGTTGATCCATATAAACTTCTTCATCCAAATTACCATTCAGAAAGGCTGTTTTCACATTCATTTGGTGAAGCTCTAAGTCATAATGAGCCACTAATGCCATAATAATTCTAAAGGAATCTTTCTTAGACACAGGAGAGAAAGTTTCTTTGTAATCAATACCATTTTTCTGAGTAAAACCTTTGGCAACAAGTCGAGCCTTGTATCGTTCAATATTGCCGTTCGAGTCGCGCTTGGTCTTAAATACCCATTTACACCCGACTCTTTTACAACCTTCAGGCAATTCAACAAGGTCCCAAACATTATTATGTTCCATAGATTTTAACTCCTCTTTCATGGCATCCATCCATTTAATAGAATTATAACTTTGCATGGCTTGTGAAAATGAAACTGGATCATTATCAATTCCCAAGTCACATTCTGACTCGTGTAAATAAACTAAATAATCATCAGAAATAGCAGACCTCTTTTGTCTTTTAGATCTTCGTAATTCTGTTTCATTTGGTTCATTTATAGCAGATTCATTAATATTGTTATGTGGTACTTGATCATGAATTTGTTGTTCATGCAAAATGATCGGATATTCAACGTTTGATCTAACAACTTTAGGAAGAGTTATAGGTAATGGTATTTGTACCCTAACTTCCTGAATGTCCACATTTCGTGGTTCATGATTCTCACTAACAATATCGTTCTCAATGAACCTTGCATTTCCAGTTTCAACAATTCTCGTACTATGATTTGGACAATAAAACCTATACCCTTTGGATTTTTCAGGATAACCAATGAAGAAACCACTGATTGTCCTTAAATCTAATTTCTTTTCTTGTGGATTATAAGCTCTCACTTCTGCCGGGCAACCCCATACATGCAGGTGCCTTAAACTAGGTTTCCTACCCGTCCACAACTCAAAAGGAGTTTTAGGAACCGCCTTACTAGGAACCATGTTTAATAAATACATGGCAGTTTTAAGAGCGTACATCCACAATGATGTGGGTAGTGAAGATTTACTTAACATACTTCTAACCATGTCCAAAAGAGTACGATTCCGCCTTTCTGCTACACCATTTTGTTGTGGTGTACCAGTCATAGTGTATTGAGCACATATGCCACGACTTTCAAGAAATTTGGCAAATGGGCCTGGGCATTGACCCGATTCATTATATTTTCCATAAAATTCACCACCTCTGTCAGATCTGATGATTTTCACTTTTCTATCTAATTGTCTTTCAACCTCATTGATAAATATCTCTAGAGCATTTATTGACTGAGATTTTTCATGTAATAAATAGACATAACCATAACGTGAAAAGTCATCAATAAAGGTGATAAAATATCTTTCTTTTCCAAAAGAGGAAATATCAAAAGGCCCACATATATCGGTGTGTATAATTTCAAGGAGTTGTGTACTTCTTGTGGCTCCTTTCTTTGTGTGTTTTGTTTGTTTTCCTTTAATACAATCTACACAAACACCAAGATCAGTAAAATCTAAATCTGGAAGTATTTCATTCTTTACTAATCTTTGCATTCGTTCTTTGGAAATATGTCCCAAACGTTTATGCCACAAGAAGGCAGAACTTTCATCAACTAAACCACGTTTAGTTCCAACATTATGATGCATTGTGAAAAGTGTCTCGGAAAATGCATTATCGAGTTTAAATTTATAGAGACCATCGTTAAGAATACCAGAACCGATAAAAAGATTTTGTTTAAACAAACTAAAAGATTCATTCCCAAACTTAAATGAATATCCAACAGAATCAAGTTTTGAAATAGAAACTAGATTACGAGAAACTGAAGGTACATAAAGCGTTTGAAATAAATCTAAATGATGTCCAGTATCTAAAATAAGACGATAAGTTCCAATACCTTTAACTGGAGCTTTAACTCGATTTCCCATGTAGACATACTTTTCATTTGGATTTGTGATTCGGGTCGTAATGAATCCCTGCATCGTTTTAGAAATATGAGTGGTGCAGCCGGAATCAAGCCACCAAGTATTATTAGGAACTTCAACTAAATTTGATTTGAAACATACGAAAGCATTAATCGTACCTTTCTTTTCAAACCATGCCTTCCTTTTAAGACAATCTTTCTGGAAGTGTCCGGGTTTACCACAGAAACGACACTTCAGGTTGTTGAATTCCTTTTTCTGGATTTGAGAAGAAGACTCACTAACTTTCAATGGCCTCTGGTTACTCTTCCCTTTCTTTCTTCCGACTTTCTTGCTTGCTCCTTGAATGAAATGAACAGAATGACTTCCATGATTCTTAATCCGTGTTTCTTCTTGAACTAACATAGTGTGAAGTTCATTCACATTGCATTTGTCTTTCATGGTGTTATAGTTCATTTGAAACAGACCATACTCAGAAGGCAGTGAATTCAGAACAAACTGCACGAGGAAGTTGTCATCCACATTCATTCCTAAAGACTTAAGTCTTGCCGCAATATTTGTCATTTCAATGACATGCTCATGCATGCTACGAGAACCATCAAACTTAATGGTGGTTAAAGTAGCCATTAATGTCCCAGCAAGAGACTTATCAGCAGTTTGGGAACGTTCTCCGGCCCACTGATTTCATGAATTCCTTAGCATTTTCAGTTGGAGGAAGTGTAGACTTGATGTTGTTTTCTACACTCATTCGCATAAGCATCAAGCTAAGTCTGTTCGATCTTTCCCAAGCGTAATAGAGAGACTTATCCTCATCACTACTTGTATCGGTAATGTCATTTGGTTTCTCAACTTGAAGTGCATAATCAAGATCCAAGACACCAAGGTGAAATTGGACTTGTTCGCACCATTCATTATAATTAAGTCCATTAAACATAGGAACAGACGAAGTATGTGAATTGAGAGTAGGAATAGATACTGCAATTAAAAGAGATAATTTGTTCATTAACCACGATTGTAAATTGAAGTTCTCCTTTGGGCGATACTTCAAAATAGTAATTAAATAGTAAATACTTCATAATAAATGCTAAAAGCTGAAATTCACATAAATAGTAATTAAATATAATTTAATTAAATATGTATGTTACCTTTGGGCATACAAACATATTCATTAACTATATTAAATTAACCACAATTATATTCTTGATTATAAAACAATTGATTTACCTTTGGGTTAATCCATAATATTTAATAATCAATGAATTTCAATATACCTCTCATAATGTCATTTCAGTTATAGCATCTCATAATATCTCATAATGATGGGTAATTGATTTTATATTAACTTAACATTTATAATAAACATTCTAATTTGGTCACTTTGATGACTAACAAATTAATCTTAATATATAGTAAAGTTAATGATATAATTTGATTTGCGCACAAAACTCATGAAAAATACAAATTAATTATGACAATATCATGTCACCAATTAATTAAATGTTATTCAAAATAAAGGCAGCAAAATCAAATTTTATTAACATAATTATAACCATTTATTTATGACAATAAGTATTTAAATTTAATATCAATAACTCACGCAAATATCAATTATTATTAAAATTTAATATGAAACAAATATAACATAAACATATACTCAGAACATACGCAATATAAATTAATTTTAATATACTAACGCAGAACATAAACATATGCATTAAATTTTAATATCATTTTAATATCATATTAACGCAAATATCAAACGCTAAGAACATAAACATATGCCCAATATGCAATACGATTAAATTTTAATATCATATTAAAGCAAACATAAACATAAATATATAGGCATAATATAAAAACAGAACATAAATATATATATATATATATATATATATGCAAAACTCAACATATAATAATAATGTTCAGATTTTTTTTTTAATAATATCATAATAATTCTTTGCAATAAATATTATATCATTATTGGAAAATCATGAGTTTATAAACACGCTCTGATACCAAATACAAGAATTTTCATGTAATAATAATGATCTTTAATCATGAATTTCACAACATACAAATAGATAGATTATGATACTTACATTGCACAGCCATATCTTTCTTCTTGTATTTCTTTCTCAGTATGAAGAATCCGGTTTCTATCTTCTGCCTTTGTTAATCCCTTTGATTTATTATAATTTACTTAATTAATCTTGATGATGATAGAAAGGAAATCGATCGGGCTTTTATAAAGGGAGAGAGGACCAAATTCATAATTTAATGAAACAGTGAAACGTTCTATCACCGTTTTGTTTTGCACCGTTTCATATATCAGATTCTTAATCTGATAAACTGAAACGATGCACTGTTTCAAATTAAATAATATTTATATTTAAATCATAATATATTTAATATATATATATATATATATATATAATAAAGGCTATTATATATTTATTTATATATGTTATTTATATATATAAATATATATATATATATATATATATATATATATATATATATATATATAAATAAATATATTACATCTAGGACTACCCTGTTGATATCCGCAGCACTATGAAGTGCTAACAGTTAAGTAAAGCACTCAACAAAATTTAGAGATTCTCATATAAACTTCTTGTATTACTATGGTGGTATGAACGCTTTTCAATCAAACATTTACAAATTATAGCGAATTTGTAGAAAGGTCAAACGATCAAAAACCAAGTCTGATAAACTCAAAGACTACCTAATGCCGCTATGAACTACCAGACTATCAAGCACACTATGAACTCTTTCTAGAGAACTCGTTCCTAGTATAGTACAACAAAGTGAATTGCCAGGACTTTCTAGTGAAACCCACGACTTACAATATTTTTTTCTCTAGAATTATCCAACTAAAAGTGTTGAACTGTACAAATGATCTAGCGACTATTTATAGATCTCGATGAGGAAACCCTAAAGGGCCTCCGAGATTTCCGCTTAGTAGGCCGAACCCAAAGCATCTTCCTTGAAATATTCGAGATTCCATCACCGACAAAGCTTCGGGTTCTTCGAACTCTAGCGAGACTTCGCACCATGAGCTTTAGCACTAACAATTTTTTGTCTTTTTCACTTGCTGAGTATGAAGTCCCTTAGTAGTGTCTTCTAACTCTTCGTGCTCCTGGCATCAACACCTTAGCAGGATTTCCTCCATAGCTATGTTGAACTGTTGTTGTTTTTCTTTTGGTGGGACGATGACACTTGTTCAAAGTCCTCTTTGAGAGACTTCAATCTCTTTGAAACTTGGGTTCAAACATGCCTTCGAAGTAAACCCATGACTTCAAAGTCTTGTAGTATATTTTTTCAAATTGTGTAGACTTAGAATAACTTAACCGATACAATATAACAAGTACACATAAGTAATGAAGTTCATTCAAAAATATAGTGCATAGTTCGAGTCAGTTCACACGAGTATGAAACTCTATGGTGAACGAGAAGGCACTAAGTACTAATAATTATTGGCATCTTAGTTCTTCCACTAAGGACATAGTCTCCCTTTATTATAGCACTGTATGACATAGCTCTTGCCATCATAGATTGAAGTCTTCCTTTCAATGCTTTGAAACTTCTCTCTTCTTCTTCCTTCAATATGTTGAAGCTTTCTCGCCTCTGGATCGAAGTCACACAGTTATCCTGGTTCATGTTCCCAGTGGTACATTCTCTCAACATTTCAAACCCAAACAGACATTCTAGTGCGTGCAAACAATTGTGAGAAAACATGAAAAAAATGTACAAACAATTATGAAACATAGAAAATACTATGTATATTTCGAGCATTATTAAAAATGTCATTTTAACTAGCCCTTAAACTCAAACAATATCTATCAATTATGTGTTTTTTTATTAAATTTAATAAAAAAAATTGGTAAGTCAACTAATAATAAATATTGATCAATTTTATTTTGAATATTCCACTACAAGAAAATTTGTCATTCCCTACGGCCGTTCCCGTAGGGAAATCCGTAGGGAACCATGTTCCCTACGGCATCCCCTACGGGAATCACGTCGTATGGGCTAGGCTGGTAGGGAACGGATTTCCTACGGCGTTTTGAGAGCCGTAGGGGTGACCCCTACGGGGTTGCCGTAGGGAAATCCCTTGGAAATAAGTTTCCGCCCCCATTATTCCCCGTAGGGTACGCCTACGGTGGAGTCGTAGGTTCGCCTACAATTCTTAAAAGATAATATATATATATATATATATATGTATTATTAACTTATATTTATTATGTAGTTAAATGTAATAATAATATAAAATACAATATACATATATCAAATTATAAATATAAATTATATATTTGAAACATTTATTAGATTTTATTAAAAAAATAATAACACTTAAACATTTTATTATTATTATTAAATATGAAGTACTTTTTTAACATTTTTTATTTATTACAAATAATATATTATTTTAATTAATCTAAAATTTTAATAAACTTAAATATATTACAAATAATATAATATTTTAATTAATTAAAAAAACTTTGATTTTAATTTTATTGTGTAGTATATTTTGTAAGTAAAAATTATAAATTTTAAAATATATTTTATAATAATATTTAATTAATTTATTATTGTTATATAAATTACTGGTAAAAAAATTAATTGAAAAAAAAAAACAATTTTCCTACTACATATACCATAGGGAATTTTTTTAATACTCCCTACGGGAAATAGCCGTAAAGGTTCTCTTTTAATACTCCCCTACGGGAAATTCCCGTAGGGGTTCCCTACGGGAAAAATAGCCGTAGGGAATTTATTACTCCCTACGGGGTTTGTCCGTAGTGGACGTCCAATAAATTGGAGGGAAGCTTTCCTTTTTTCCTACGGGATTCACCCCTACGACTAGGGCAGTAGGGGTGGGCGTATGGGATATCTCTATATGATTCCCCGTAGGGAATGTCGTAGGGAATTCCCTACGGATGCAGGGGTAGTGTTCATTCATTTTCTATTTTAATTTATTTATGTTTTTTTTTTTGTAAAGGTCAATATCATATAAAAAGTGAATGGTACAGTACTAGTAGGGAAAACCTTACCGCCACAAACGAGCTAACATGATAGCTCTCCAAACAGCCAAAAGTGACAAATAACATAGGACATAGTAAAAATCTACCAAGCTAAATGATACTCTTTTCAAGGCTCGTGCATTGAAGAGAATCCCGAAATCGTAATTTATTCATGTTGCTATCTAATATTTTTGATAAGAATGTTAGTGTTATACTCATATGTCCCGGACTAATGGGTATATGTGGTCAACGTTGATTTTTTTGTCCGTCCAATATGTATGATAAATAGTGTACAAAAATTATGAAAAAAATAACTAAAATAAAATTTAATAGTTAAATTTTATTTTAGTTATTTTTTTATAATTTTTTATACTATTTATCATAATCGTTTTCCACCTATGCTCATTAGTCCGGGACATAGAAAGTATGCTCCTAAATATGATTGTTTCAAACAAATGTAAATAACATTTATTGAATTTGATAATCATTTATTAATTAAACAAATTCAATAATTAATTTTAAAGAATTGTGTGAAGAAATTGTTTAATTAATAAATTATCATCAAATTCAATTAACATGTGGGTGTGTTATGTCCATCGACTTTATTTATTGGAGTAATTACAATGACCAATTACCGTTACCAAAATATATTGCCAAAATCACATTTATTGAATTTGATGATCATTTATTAATTAAACAAATTCTTTAAAATTAATTATTCCTCTCGTCTCATTAAAATAAATCTTTTTTCTCTGTATTTTATAAAAGAAATGATCATCTACTTAGATAAAAGAACTAATTATATTAGTATTTGGGCAATTATTAAAAGTTTAAAAGAAATAATTTGGTCAACTCACCAACATTCCACAACCAATTTGAAGCTAATGCCAGTTAATTAAAACCAATTTTCATTAATATTATTTTCTTTCAATAATATATGCAATTAATAAGTGTATTGTATTTGATAACTATATAAATATAAACAGACTGTATTGGACACTTCGTACGAAATTTGATTAACCCAACATATAGTAGATACGTACAACTTATAGTCCACATTATGTTATAATCGTTCAAATTATAATAGGTAAAATTATTGTATTTGAATATTTGATGGTCTATAAATATTGATAGTCACTGGTATATAATTGTATATACTAGGTATCGAGTTAAGCGGGTGAAGAATTTTGCTACTCTTTAAAAAATAGTTTAGTATCTGTTCTTTTGATCGGTTGAACTGAACTGAATTTAAGCGATTTGAACTGAACTGAATTGATTTTTTTATAAAAATAATAATAATAATTTGTATAAATTATTAAATATTTTTTTTAAAATATTAATAATATTATGACGGTAACTAGATTTTATATTTAAAATTATAGATTCAAATTATTTTTTTTAATTTTATTTTAATTTATTTTGAAACGAACTGAACTGAACTGAAGCTAACTGACTGAAATTAAGTCCAAAAGAACATGTCATTTAGTCTCTATTTTAATCTCTTAAATTGAATTGATTTTAATTTAGTCAATCAAATCATAAAAAATTTACTAACTTTTTTTTTTTGTTAAAGATCAATTACATAAAAAAATAAAAAGTGTATGATAGAGTAATCACATAGGGAATAAAACTCACACCGAATCACCGAGCTAATAGACTAGCTCTCCAACTAACTAACTATTTATGCTCATTTTTTTTATGTCCCAACTAATTATTATGCAAACTTTTCAAAAGAAAAATAATTATTTTAATTTTCCATTTTAAAATACGGAGTACTTTTTTATCTAATTTTTTTTACCTAATTTTTAAAATTTACTCACAACTATTTTAACTTTTGACTTAAAAATACATTTACCTCTTACTTTTCAATCTTATTAAAAAAAATCTTAATTTACGGGTCGATCAACCATTGCATATATAGATAGTACGGAAGTTGTTGTTTATGACACGAATCAAAAGAGGTCAAAATCGCCGAAGAAGGTTTTGGCGGGCGCCGAAGAGGTTTCGGCGACCGCCGAAAATCAAGAATCGGGGCTGGGCAATTTTCGGGGTGTTCGGGGCCCGCCGAATAAGTTTCGGCGCACGCCGAATGTGTTCCGCGACCCCCGTTTTGTCCAGAGGGATTTTTGTGTGGGTGCGATTGGGCTGGGATTTTTGCGTGACTTTTTGCACTGAGATTTTTGCGTGGGTTTATTTAATTAGGGAATTAGAATTATATGAATTATAATTTTATTCCTTAATTATTTAGGAGTTATAAATTAGGAAAATAATTTATTCCTAATTTTAATTGTTTTCAATTTGATAGGTCTTCTACACCTATAAATTGGTGTTCTCCGGTAGACGAAAATCAGACTAGACAAGACGAGTTATTGTAAGCCTCATCGATATAGTGAATTGTTTCTTCCTTCCCGTGGTTTTTTTCCCGTGTTTTGGGTTTCCACGTAAATTCTGTGTTCGTTCTTTTTCGCATATCTCTTTTCTTTGTGTCATCTCGTTTTTATATTCGCGAGCGCCGTGAGCGATTTTTGCTTTAAATCGCAACAAGTGGTATCAGAGCCTGAGGTCGCGACTTGGGTTTTCCGTGTTCGGTGGTGCTCGTGAATATTTGGAGAGATGTCGGCGAAATTTGATATTCCGTTGTTAGATCGGAGCATGCGGTTCTCTACATGGCAGTTCAAGGTGGAGTCGGTTCTCACCAACATGGACCTTTGATGATGCGTTGCTGGGCATGGACAATATGGAAAGCACGATAAAGCTAGAAGAGAAGGCTCGGAAGGACAGAAAGGCAAGAGGTATAATTTCGGTCTACGTCTCTGGTCCTTTGCTCGAAGAGGTGATCAAGGAGAAGACGGCGGCAGAGATGTGGTCGAAGTTGGAGGATTTGTGTATGACGAAGACTTTGACCACAAAGTTGCATCTAAAGCAAAGGTTGTACGCGCATCGTATGGTGGAGGGTACAAGCCTGCAAGAGCATCTGTCTACCTTCATGGAGATCGTGTCCGATCTTGAGACCATGGAGTAAAAGTATAATACAGAGGATCTTGCTTTGATTTTGCTTTGTTCGTTGCCATCTTCATATGATTCGTTTAGGGATACTATTCTTTATAGTAGTAAGACCCTGAAGCTTGGAGACTTGGTCGATGCTTTGAGATCAAAGGAGACGATGAAGAAGGTTGTAAGTGGTGAAAATCCAGGTGAAGGTCTTAATGTCCAGGGCGGGGCAAAGAAGAAGAGATTCAGGGGGATTTGTCACTACTGCAAGAAATAAGGCCACATGAAGAGGGACTGTCAGGCCCTGAAAAATCGGAGAGAGGAATCGAACGTGGTCGATTTCGGAGAAGGAGGTTTCATCGATGGGGAACTCCTGGCTGTATCCGATTTGGGAACGAGTGAGGGGTGGATCTTGTGTCACAACAAGGATGAGTTTAACACGTTTGATGAGAGTGTCGGTGGAACAGTGGTCATGGGTAATGACACATCGTGTGAGATACGCGGCACGGGAACGGTGAGAATCAAGATGGTCGATGGGAATATTCGAACCCTCGGTAATGTAAGGTACGTTCTAGACCTGAGGAGGAATCTTATCTCTCTTAGCACCTTAGATCAGAAAGGGTACCGGTACTTCTGTAAAGGTGGAGTGTTGAAAGTAAGTCGGGGTAGACGACTTATTTTGCTAGGCGAGAGAAATATTGGTGGATTGTATGAGTTGTGCGGCAACACAATTTCCACGAGGGCAACTGCCTCTGCTCGAGAAAGTCATTCGCTGGAAAGTGAGTCGGGATCACTTTTGATTGAAAATTCATGCATGTGTGATGGTGTCGGGGACACCGGGAATACTAACCCGAATAGTATTCAAAAATCGGAGATCGAGCCTAGGCGTACTATGGATAGCACTGGAGCAATGGCGAATGCAGGGGGTGCTGATAGTATTGGGAAGGCGAGACTTGAGAATGGAGATTGCGTGATGGTCATGGAGCTTGGCGGTACCCAAGGGATGATTGGTGCAACTTCGGATTCTTGTACTAAGTTTGGGTATGGCTCAAACTTAGGTTGCTCATGCTTTGAGTGAGCCCTACGGGGCTGGGTGGAAGGAAGAAACATTGGTCTATGATCGTTGGAGGTTGGTGCGGCTTGGAGTCGCGGGGATTCTCGTCAAGGTGGAGATTTGTTGTTTATGACTCGAATCGGAACGCAAAAGAGGTTAAAATCGACGAAGGAGGTTTCGGCGGGCGCCGAAGAGGTTTCGGCGACCGCCGAAATTCAAGAATCGGGGCTGAGCAATTTTCGGGGTGTTCGGCGCCCGCCGAATGTGTTCCGCGACCGCCGAACGTGAAATGGCTGTCGCCGTTTTGTCCAGCGGGATTTTTCTGTGCGTGCGCTTGCGCTAGGATTTTTGCGTGACTTTTTGCACTGAGATTTTTGCGTGGGTTTATTTAATTAGGGAATTAGAATTATATGAATTATAATTCTATTCCTTAATTATTTAGGAGTTATAAATTAGGAAAATGATTTATTTCTAATTCTAATTGTTTTCAATTTGATAGGTCTTTTACACCTATAAATTGGTATTCTCCGGTAGACGAAAATCAGACTAGACAAGACGAGTTATTCCTCATCGATATAGTGAATTGTTTCTCCCTTCCCGTGATTTTTTCCCCGTATTTTGGGTTTCCACGTAAATTCCGTGTTCGTTCTTTTTCGCATATCTCTTTTCTTTGTTTTATCTCGTATTTATATTCGCGAGCGCCGTGAGCGATTTGTGCTTTAAATCGCAACAGAAGTAATAGTTAATTTAGTTCAATTTCATCAATTTTTTTTTTTTTTTTGAATTTGACCAAAAATATTATCAAATGGAAACTCAACAATAGACCAATAATCCAAACTCGAGGGCTTTAAATCTTTAGAAATTAGTCTTACTAAAATGTAACATCCGTGATTATATAACATAATTTACTAATATTGTCAGAATGTGGTTTCATAGCTTCATAGAATTATATAAAGGGGTATAAATGTTGTGTTGTGTGGTTGACCATGGATAATAGTGTAGGGCGGGGGCAACAAATTCAGTTGGTGAGTAGTGAGTACATTTCTTTTCACACTGCAGTTACAATTGTTGTTGGGTTGTCATCATTTTGTCACACTCCTTTTATTTCCCCCTCCATTCATTAACCAATTATTACAAGTTTGTTACAATGGACTCTATCAATTGGATTGGGATGCTTCAACCAACAAGATTTTTCAAATTAATTTCAAATATTTTTATTGCAAGTATTTATTGAATTTGTGAATTTGGAGTGTGTACAAGCGTGATTTCACTAAAGTACTAGACGAAAGTAAAAAAATCCTAAATCAATACAGATATTTTATTTTAATTAAATAATCAGAAATATGAACGATAACTATCGAACATATTGCATGCATACATGCATGCGAGTTATCAAGAGAATGGGAAAGAATATGCATGCTTATTGCATGCTCTGATACCATATTGATTTTGATGATATGAAGAAATAATATAAACGAGAGAGAAGAAAAATAAAACAAAACTTTTAATATTGTTTATTGATTGATTATTAATGAGTACATACACATGTTTTATATAAGCATGCAACAACCCTAATCATAATAAGGTAAAGAATAAAATAAGAATAAAATTACTAAATAAAACAAGTTGTACTAAATATAAAATAAGCATAAAATAGATACTCGTATTCCTTGTGCGCATAAGACTCCTTGCATATGCGTGATATATTCATTGTGCGCATAAGACTCCTTCCATATGAACATTTAATATACTTCAATATTCAACAATGACATTCAACAAAATTAATTAAGAAAGAATGAAATTCAAATTTTAATCACGTTGAAGTAATGACATTAAATTAAATTTAATTTAGAAAGAATGAAATTCAAATTGCGATGATGACTGTTTCACGGCCTTGAACCAAATTAGATAAAGCGATTTCTAACTTGATATCCATCTATTTTCTTGTGATGATGACTGTTTCACGATCTTGAACCAAATTAAGTTCAAATCGCTAACTCTTTGTTTTTAATATATATAATATATAAATACATTTATATTTTGTTGCATTTATATTCTATTGTTCGTGCATTAATTTTTGGATTGAGCTTTTGTTTTACATGTGTCCGTGGATCACTGTATAAACCGCCTCCCAACACTATGTACTAGTTATACCACTTGGATTGATGATTTGATGATCCCAACACTATGTACTAGTTAATCTTGTGACATGTGTCGATTAAAAAAAGGTGAGATTTTTCAAGAGTGCTGCTATTTGCACACCAATTGTACGTGAAGTGATGTTTGTTTATTTATTTTTATTATTTATATTATATAAATATATTAATTTTATAATAAAAACATCGAAAATATTAATTAAAATTCATTTTTATCAAAAGTAAATATTTTTACATTTTTGAAATTTACAAAATGCGCAAGTAATATAAACATCAATTTTAAATATAAATTAAGTTATGCGTTTTTACTTACTCGTACACGCAATTAAATTCGTCCCGATTGTCAAAACATATTAATTTTTTAGTTTCTAAAAATTGCGCAATAAATATAAACAAATACAACGAGTATAAAATTGTCATAAAAACTTTTCAAACGCCTTAATATAAATAAATTATACTATAAAATACTTATTATACTTTAAAATATTCAATAAACAATTAAAAAACAAATACAACATACTTCTAAAGTATAAAATTGTCATAAAAACTTTCAAACGCCTTAATATAAATAAATTATACTATAAAATACTTATTATACTTTAAAATATTCAATAAACAATTAAAATACTAAAATAAGTTTAAGGCGTTACACACTCTTAAGCCGTTAACAAAAAAATGTAATTATTTATATTTATTGCGCAATTTTCTGAAACAAAAAATCGTAATATGTTTTGAAATTCAGGATAAATTTAATTGAGTACACGAGTAAGTATAAACACATCACTTAATATATTTAAAATTGATATTTATATTACGTGCGCATTTTATAGGTTTCAAAAATCTATTTTTTTAGGTTTTCGTAAAAATGAATTTTAATTATTGTTTTGGAAAAACGTGTTTTTATTATAAAATTAATATATTTTTATATATTATAATTTATAAAAATACTGCAGTCCGGGATTCAATCTTCTATAAAAGCTACCGATGAACATCAAATTTATTTTTGATTTTCTCATATTTGATTAGGAAAGAGAGGGAAAGAAGGAAATTTGGAAATCAAGTAAGGAGGAGAGCTACCAAATCAGCCCATAAACTTAATATTTCTAACAAAAACAACAAATCAAAGGCAAGTGATTTGATGTTTTTTCGTCGTTTCGATATAATATATTTCTATTAATTATTGATATATATCGTTGGAAAGCTGCTTTTACAAATCAAATACACACTTTTAATATGATTAACAAAAAAACATAGAATTATAAAATTTTAATTATTAAATTATAATTTTTTTGTTTACTTTACATATTAAAATTAATTATGTAATTTGTCATATTTTTCTCTAACTCCACCCTTAATTTTTGGAATTCATTTACAAAATAACTTATTTTCTTCAATAAAAAATGTAAATTCTAATAATTTTATTGAAAAATTCAATAATAAAGACGATAGTTAGATTTTAGAGTAAATTTAAATTATTTTATTTTTATTTTAAATTATTGAATTCATTGAAGACGATAGTTGGATTCAAAATTTTTATTTTCGATCTTGATATTTTTAAATAACTCAAATTTTGTTATTGATTTATATTAGTTTTACGTAATTTTAGTATAATGGGTTAGTTATTTGATTTTAGTAAATTATAATACACATCTTTTTAAACTTATATATAAATAATTTATAGAATATATTAGCAAATTTTACTAATTTTATTCATTAATGTTTTAAAGTAAGTAAAATTATTATCAAAATTATAGTATAGATTAGTAAATTTTACTAGTTTTATTCATTAATGTTTTAAAGTAAGTACAATTATTATCAAATTGAATATCGTGTGATGGAAAAATAAAATAAAAATTATAGAAAGTAGTAGTAGTTAGATTTTAGAGTAAATTTAAATTATTTTATTTTTATTTTAAATTATTGAATTCATTGAAGAAGATAGTTAAATTCAAAAAATTCAATAATTAAAATTCATTGAAAAATTTAAATTATTTTATTTTAAATTCTAAAAATAGTTAGATTTTAGAGTAAATTTTAGTATAATGAGTTAGTTATTTGATTTTAGTAAATTATCATACACATCTTTTTAAACTTATATATAAATAATTTATAGAATATATTAGCAAATTTTACTAATTTTATTCATTAATGTTTTAAAGTAAGTAAATTTTTTATCAAAATTATAGTATAGATTAGTAAATTTTACTAGTTTTATTCATTAATGTTTTAAAGTAAGTAAAATTATTATCAAATTGAATATCGTGTGATGGAAAAATAAAATAAAAATTATAAATAGTAGTAGTAGTTAGATTTTAGAGTAAATTTAAATTATTTTATTTTTATTTTAAATTATTGAATTCATTGAAGAAGATAGTTAAATTCAAAAAATTCAATAATTAAAATTCATTGAAAAATTTAAATTATTTTATTTTAAATTCTAAAAATAGTTAGATTTAAGAGTAAATTTTCTACACAAATAATTTTGTACAAATAAAAACGCAATAAAATCAAGATATAACAATAAGAAACAAGCAAATTTGGATAAGATTTGAGTACTAGAAAAATGGAAAAATATAAAAATTGACAAAAAAATAGTTATAATTAATGAGGAGATAATAAATATGGTTATATTGAGGATAAAAATAAAAAAAATCAATTTAATTAAATGAAAAAACATAAAAATTGAGAACATCAATTATATAAATTGGGAGAGAGTAATTAAATTATAATTTATTATTATTGATCATAATATTGTATCAAACTATTAATACAAAATTCCCACTTTTAATGTAGACGAAGGGGTAGCGACAGGAATTTGAAATGAGTTCTTTTTATGATGCGGTTGATGTATTTGAGGATATTTTTTAAATCCGGCAGAGGGTATAAAAGGGAAAGAAATAGTGAAGTCATATGTTCAGTGGATTGGCGAAATATCACCTTAGCCATTCGCGATTCTAAAGCACATAAGATAAGGTATGTATGTAGTCAAGGTGGACTATATAGACCTTCTTCCAAAAACAAAAATGAAAGAAACACGAAAACACAAAGAAATTCGTGTGGATTTTGTTTAGTTGTTAGGATATATGATACCGATCAGGATCTTTGGCGCATGGATGTTAAGACCGGGACACACAATCATCCATTCCCGGAATTTGCAGAGGGATCGAGACTGGGTACCTTAACACCCAACCAACTTAAGGAGATACAATGTCATGAACTGCTTCATATAAGTCCACGCAACATGTTGGCCGATATAAAGAGACGCGATCCAACCAATGTTACAGATATTAAGAGGGTGAACAATGCCATCAACAATATAAGGAGTGAAAGACGGGAAGAGAGAACCCTCACACAAAACTACTTCCACGAACTGGATAAGCGAAATTACAGGTAAATATATTAGCACACTTTATATTTTAAAAATATTCATTTCACTTAAATAGATGTTTGTACGGCGGTGGAAATTAGGTACGATTTTCGAACGGTAGATGGCAGTAACGAACTAAAAGATGTTGCTTTCAGCCACCCAGACTCTTACGCAATGATAAACACATACCCGCAAGTACTGATTATCGATAACACGTACAAAACGACCGTGTACGATATGCCATTACTTGAGGTTGTTGGGGCAACAAGCACAAACAAGACGTTCACCATAGCATACGCATTTATGCAGTATGAAACACAGGAACACTTTGAATTTGTCTTGCAATTTATTCGGGAATTGTATGAGAGTGTTGAACCTACAATTGTCCTTACGGATAGGGATATCGCGTTGATGAAAGCCGTGGATAAAATATTCCGTGCAATTGCAGGCTTCTTCAGTACATGTCATGCGGACAGAGTATCCCTTTAGATAATATTGATATTTACTGGAGAACATTGAATATAGATTTTTCAAGTGGTACTACCATGAGTAAAAAACTATGCAAAGACACATAATATGTTAGTGCACCTGCGCCAGTTGAACCTTATAAGAAGCCTCCAAGCACCGACCGTGAACCTTCAGGATGGGAGAAATGGTGTAAAGTTGTCGGACTAAAGAGTTCTAAAAAGCCTAAGGGTAAGGGAAGAGTGGCGGCCACAAATGCATATCAGGATATTCCACCTGAAACTCATCATAGAAATAGCACATCACAAGGGATTTGGACGAGCTCTCCTGAAGAGAATCAACATTGGGCCAGCTTTTCACACGGTCCGAGACGAGCCTCTCCAAACTTCCCACCTTCAAGTTTCTTAATTTCTCAACAGGTTTCACCGCACTACAGTAGCGTTCGCCGGAGTGAGTCACGGGTGGAATTACGAGGCTCTAAGATGGAGAAATATTTTTCTCTCTACATAAGAGAATATATTGAATCATACACAGATGTGGTTGGAGACGGTAATTGCGGTTTTAGAGTTGTTGCTCTCGCAGTTCTCGGAAATGAAGACCAATGGCGTACAATAAGAGGTGATATGCTACGTGATCTCCGCGAAAGAAGAGAATTATATGATAACGTTATAGGTGGTCTTACAACCATGTCATCCTTGGACCAAACTATTAATCACTTCGATGGTCCATGCAGCCCGGCTAACTATTTCTCAGTACCTGACTGTGGATACGTGGCTGCAACCACATATAATATCTTCATAATGACATTCGGAGAAACTGGCGGATATTTATGTCCTCATGTAGCTTTGAAACCCTATCATGCACTCCCGAGCGCAAGGGTGGTGTTAGGGCATGTCAACAATTTTAATCATTGGATATTGGTAAGAAGAAAAACTCATGATTTTTATTTATTATAATGTATTTTTTTGCAGATAATAACTATAACTTTTATTTCAGTTGTATATGAGAATCAGATCCGACTATCATCCAATGCCATGAATATCGAAATACTGGATCAACAGAAGAAACTCATCCGCATATGGTTTAGAGTTTCAGTTTCAAGAACAAATGGATCTATACAATTATCTGCACAACAATAATGCACAACAAAGTAATGATCAATTTGAGGCTGACAAAGATGCCAAAAAAAAAAGCTAAATAAATCAGTTTTACAATTTTTTTTTTTGAAAAATATGTTATTAGTATAATTCTTGTTTGTTTTCTAATTTAAATGTATATCAAACTTTTTTTCTATTTGTTTTCTAATGTAATCAATTTTTTTAACATGTGAAAATGTTAACGGTAAACAAAGTGTGTAACAGATCTAAATTTATTTTAGTATTTCAATTGTTTATTGAATATAAAAAAGTATAATAAGTATTTTATAGTATTATTTATTTATATTAAGGTGTTTCAATATTTTTATGACAATTTTATACTTTAGAAGTCTCGTTGTATTTGTTTATATTTATTGCGCAATTTTCAGAAACTAAAAAACTAATATGTTTTGACAATCGAAACGAATTTAACTGAGTGTACGATTAAGTAGAAACGGTGAATTAATTAATATTTAAAATTGATTTTTATATTACGGCACATTTTATAGATTTCAAAAATGTAAAAATATTTACTTTTGGTAAAAATGAATTTTAATTAATATTTTTCAAAAACGTGTTTTTATTATAAAATTGATATATTTATATTAATTAATTAAAATATTAAAAAAAATTATGAATTGCTATTTGTCACATCGATGCATCGCATCGATGTGCAAATAGCATTTGTGATTTCTTAATGGTTTTAATGGTCTTATTCCATTAGAAAATCATTAACATAATTCTTTTTTCGATTAAATTGACTCCCATCGAAATTTTCAGGGAACAATTTGTTTCAAAAATTTAATTAGGTAAATTGATTACCTAATTGATATCATTACATATTTGGGATTTATAAAATGGATACCACGCAATTGATCACATTTGGCGTGCCAACATGACTTGGGATTTGAAGACTATACGCCTTAGAATACATCTTCTCCTCAATCGCAAACCCCCGACTCTACGAGACGAAATCTTAGAATACCTAAGCTGGGGATGAAGGTTTCAGGTTAACACAACACAACCAAAACAAAATCGACACCCTCAAAACCAACATTATTGGATTTGGGACGATGCTGACCAACCTTGTAATTTGGAGTATATTCATAGATCAAAGCGAGAGTGTCTAGATGAACCATCTGTTGAACTTGGACATCCTAATTATTTCGTTATGATGTTCTGATAATCACTGCTAAATTTGGGTTCGTCGTCTTATATCTATTTTTAAAAAAAATTAAACCCAAATAATCAAAATTCAGTTCTTGTTTCCAAACATCACCCCTTACTAGGGCCGGAAACGAACCGAGCAGCTCGTGAGCGCTAGCGAACTACTCGAGTCAACGCTCGGCTCGAGTTCGGTCAAACGCGAGTTTGAGTGGAGCTCGAGCCGAGCATTAATCTATACGAGTCGAGCTCGAGCCCAAATCTTGAAGAATCGAGCGGCTCGCGAGCCGCTCGTATATATAAAATTTTAATTTAATATTCTTAATATATGTATATATATGAGTCGAGTCGATCTTTTCGAGCAATACGAGCAGAGTCACTCTTACAAGCTGAAGTTAAACTAATCGAGCGAGCAAAAGTCGAGCAGCTCGATCGAGCTGAGCTCGAGCTCCTCAATCGAGTCGAGCTCGAGCTCGAGCATGAAAAAAAATTCGCGAGCCGAGCTCGAGCACCCTCCCGAGCAGCTCATCGAGCTCAAGCCTGCTAATATTCTTTCCGAGCCGGCTCGATATGATCAGAGCTCGACTCGACACGACTCGTTTCCATCCCTACCCTTTACTGGAACCCACATTTTAAACTTTAGAGTATTGAATTTAAATTTTAGTTTATTTTTATTTTATGTTAATTTATTACCGTATTAAAGGAAGTTTTGGGTTTAATTTTTAATTTATTTTTATTTAAAAAAAAAAAGAATGTTAAAAATATTAACAAAAATCTCATTTTTAAAAAAAATAATTATTGGTGGGAGTGGGACCACTAAATCCTCAATTCGAGTGGTATACCGGTCCAGGTACATGAATTATATACTAATTCTATCTCATATGTATGGCTAATTCATTTGTAATTGATAAAAGAACCAAGATAAAAAAGAGAGAATTTGTAATTTACAAAAGAATTAGGACAATAGAAAGAGAGAGTAATATACTCTGTATTTGAATTTGAGATGTATTAAATTTTTTTATTATTGAGTAATTGTCACGCCCCATTTTATTTTAATAAATAAGTAAATAATACTATTAATTTGTAAAGAAATTAAGGGCGGAGAATTTGAAAACATTAAACTCCACGTCGACATTTGAAATTTCAACGGCAAAACGCATTAACTTTTCAAATAAATATTTATGAAGCGGAAATCATTGAGACATTTAACATGTGCGATACACTTTAAAAATAATTAATCTAAATACACAATTTTACGAATCACGACGCAGCATCCTCGACTACTCCAGTTTAACAATTATCATTACTTGAAATCATTATTATAGGAAGGGTCAGTCCACTGACTGGCAAGTAGACATTCAATCTATATGCTTTAATTTTTTCACTCGTCGTCTTAGTTCATAACTTAAACGTTGAACCTTTTGTAACGCCCCAGAAAATTCACAAGCTTATATGAATTGAATATGCTACTCATACCAACAAGATGCATCTTCTTTTCTGGGCATCCTCCTATAAGAACTCCAAAGTTAAGCGTGCTGGCTTTGGAGTAATTCTAGGATGGGTGACCCCCTGGGAAGTGTCCCGGGTGCGCACGAGTGAGGACAAAGTGCGCTGGAAAAGACAAGTGTTGGTACAGTGGGGCCAGGATATCACTCCCGAAGGCAGTCATTGGTAACCGAGCCGGCCCATTAGGGTCGGGCTTCGACCCCTCAACGGGCCGGGGCGTTACACCTTTAATGCAATACAACTCTTTAACTTAGACTTAGGATATAAACTTTAACTTAACTTAGACTTAGGATATAAACTTTAACTTAACTTAGACTTAGGATATAAACTTTAACTTGACACGTTTACGTAACTTTTTTTTTACATTAACATTTGTTCATAATTTTTTTTTACATTAACATTTGTTCATATCTTTAATGTTCAGACGCAAGCTTACTTAACATCGTAAGGACTACCCCAGTCTATTGAGACCATTAATTCGTTAGTTACACACTCTGTCTAAAAGTCCTTTCGACGCTCTAGCCATTGAGGCCATTAAAATTAGTTTCACACTCTGGCCTAGATGCCGACGTTCTAGACATTGATGCCATTAAAGTTATTGCCACCCTGCTTAAGGTAATTCCTTACGATGCCCAACATTTCTTAATTTAACATTAACTTTCGTTCTGTAATGTTTTGACCGTGAAATGAACTTCTAATTCAAATACACCCTTACATGTATGCATGAACTAATGATATGATTAAATTAACATGAAAGAGCGATCAACTTGAAAATTGAAACCCATATAAATAATCATGTTAACATACAACTTGAACATTACACATAATACAAATAAACATTAAACTTAAAGCACATAAAAGTATAATATATACACACCACCAATATCCATTACATACATACTTATATTACATAAGTACTAAGCATATATTGCTGCTGTTTCTAGCAGCAATAGTCACAATTAATATAGTACTAATATATACATACATATAAATCACAATATACACAATAAACAAACATTGGAGTTTTAACATCAAACTATTACCTAATTCAAGAACACCAACTAATTCACTATACACATACTCCCTCCAAACTAGATTAATAATCACACTTTCTTTGTATTTTGTAAAAGAAGTGTGACTATTAGTCTGGAGGAGAGAGAGTATAATATTAAACTCTTGCTGCTGCTATAAGCAGCAGCCGTACAAACACGTACAACCACACCCAACATATGCATACACCACACATTACACAGAATGTTGCTACACCACATACATATAGAATACAAATATTTATACATATATGCCTTTACACACACAAGTCATACTACATGTATTACTCATCTGCACATACAGCATACATATAGATTAGTTGTATATTTATATTCACTTCATGTATATGTACATATTTTTAGCATATTTTTAGCAGCATCAATAGCATAGAGAAAATGATCGAATAACATATTCACTACCAATGATTAGCGTCTCCTCAAAGATCACATAATTTATGAATTATGATGATAGCAAAGAACCCTAGATTCGAAAAGTAGTCTAACTACATGAAACTAAAGAGCCACTTGCCTTATGATTGAATCACGATTTAGAGATTAAGGTCTTGGAAGAACACACATATTTTTAGCACCATCAATAGCATAGAGAAAATGATCGAATAACATATACACTACCAATGATTAGCGTCTCCTCAAGGATCACATAATTTATGATGATTGCAAAGAACCCTAGATTCGAAAAGTAGTCTAACTACATGAAACTAAAGACCCACTTGACTTATGGTTGAATCACAATTTAGAGATTAAGGTCTTGGAAGAACAAGGTTCTTCTCCTTCCTCCTATTCTCGTCGATCTCTTCTTTCTTTTCCTCAAGCTCGTTCTTTTACTTTCTTTTCTTTTTATCTTTATGTTTTGTTTTAATCTTTATTTAATTAGGATTAACTAGAAAGTAAATTAATTAAAAGGCTTAGGTAGTCCATTTAGATTGAATATAGTTTTCGGCATAATAATGAAAATGCTAACTTAGGGGATGTATTCAATTAAGAGTCTATAAGATTTTAATGGACTTTTAAAGTCTAGGTGTATTCAATCCAGATTTTTAAAAGTTCATTAAAATTCGGAAGTATTCAATTAGGATTTTAAAAAGTCTTTAAAAATCTGTAGGTATTTAAAATTCCATGGATTATAATGGATTTTAAAATTTTATGGATTTTGATGGATTTTCTTTACAAAATATAACTAAATTTGACTTTTCAAAATCTCTCATAATTATGAGAAATTTCGATGGACTTCTATACAACATGAAAACTCAAATACGAAAAATAAAAATAAAACAATTGTTAGTTCTTTAACAAAAGTTACACAAATCACTCTATTAAAATTTTTATTTGAAAAACTGATCTTATCATATATTTGTTAAAAATAATTATTTATACATGATATTAATAATAAATTATTTTGTGATGAAAATAAAAATTAGAATAATAATTTACTTTTTTTTAAAAAAAAATTGATTTTTTTATGTAAAATTATGTTCATATAGATTTGGATATAGTTGATGTTTATGAAAGTTTACGTAAATCATATATATTTTATAATTCTTTTAAAATATATGAAAATCTATATAAAATCAATAATAAAGTCGGTTAAACACTCCATAAAATCTATAAATTTTCAAAGTTCATTGATTTTTTTAAATCCAAAAAAATAATGGAGAGCGAGTATTCTAATCCTATGTGAGAAGTTAGAAATGAAGATGATAATAATGATAAATAATAATGTTTATTTATTTTTAAACAAATATATTTTTTGATGAATAATAATATTTATTTATGAACAATTTAGATTTTTTTTAAATAATTAAGATTTTTTTATATATAAAAACTCAAATAAAACAATTAAAAAAATTATATTACAATCATGTGAAGTTTATGAAAATCCATCAAAATCAATGAAAAAGTCAGTCAAACTCTACGTAGAATCTGTGAATTTAGAAAATTCATAAAAATCCATAGACTTTTAAAAGTCCAAAAAAATCCATCAGAATCTAAGTTGAATACACCTCCTTAATATAGGTCTATTAAATTAGAAGCCCAACTGATAAAATATTGAAGTCCAACCTATAATATTTTAAAGTCCAATCAAAATATTTAACATGTAAGCAAACAAGGTATATTAAATTCACCTAATTTTTATTGTAAAAATTTGGATTATTACATTCTCCCTACTTTATTAAAAGTTTTGTTAATTTAGTTCAATTTACAAGAAGCCCAATTAATATTTAAATTCCCTACTTTATTAAAAGTTTTGTTAATTTAGTTCAATTTACAAGAAGCCCAACTAATATTTAAATTGATTAGTGTATAAAATATAGGTTCAGCCTATTAATATAAATTTATTAGTCAAATTCATAAAAATACTCAGTCCAATTAAAACTTAAGCAAACAAGCTATTTTAATTAATTAATTCTTATTTTAAATGATCAAGTTGTTACAATAATATTAATAAAGATATTTTAGACTTATTTAAAATTATTAAAGTGTAAATGTATACGGTACCAACATTTCCCCGTTATTTTTTTTGACCTTTAGATTTTGCCATAGCTGTCTAGGTAGGGCCGGCCGTGCTAGAAATGAAAGAAGGGGCTGCTCTGCTCTCTCTCTCTCTCTTCTGCTGAATGAATGTATTTTGTGGTCCATCTTTTGGTGCGTGTGTGCGCGTGTGTAATCAGCCGATCGTTCTTCTTTCTCCCGTGACCGCTAAAAAAGATCTTCTTTTTCTCCATCCTCCGCCACCTGTACTTTCTTGATTTCCTCAAATCAAATAAGTACTGAATCCACCGTTTCCTTTAATGGGGTTTTAAGGTTTTCTATTAATTCGGAACAATTTACACAGGTGGGGTTTTAGGGTTCTTCTTCTCGGCAATCCCTAATGTTAAGCGGTGGCGGCGGCGGAGGCGGCGGCGGTGCCGCATTCAAACTGAACCTCGACCTCATCAAACCCCCAACCGCAGCTTTCGCCTATTCATCCTCCTCGTCATCATCATCTTCTTCGTCGGCCCGAAAAGCCCGGACCCCGCGAAAGCGGCCCAACCAAATGTACAACGAAGCCGCTTCCATCCTCTCCACAGCTCACCCCAAGCTTTTCCCGGCTAAGCCCTTCAAATACACAAAATCCCTCGATCACAAAAAGAGCCCGTTGCTGTACGAGCCCTCCGACCTTCTCCTTCCCATCGAACGCTTCGGTGGTTCGTCGGGAAGGCCCAATTTCAGCTTCGGGCCGAAGAATAGTTTGAATTTGTTCAATAGGCAATGCTCTTCGGTGAATTCGTCCGGTGGTGGAGAGTATGATCAAGAAGATTTATCCATTTTAGAAGAGGAAATGGAAGAGGGAATAGACAGCATCATGGGGGATCAAAGCATGGAAAACGAGAAAACGAACGATTTCTTTACCAGTACTCAGTTACCAAACGCCTCTGAATTCGAATTTGGAAATGGGATGAGGAATGAGTTAAGGGCGATGAGAGATGTCGACGGAGGGGATGATTGGTGGAGGTTTCCTATCGTCAACTTGGCTGACATCACTCGGAAGATTGCGGAAATCCCAGTGGAGAAGAAGAAGAGGAAGATGAAGAAAAAGGAGAATTCGGATAAAGAAACCTCTGGTGAAGAGGCACTACTTTGTCAGACTCGCGGAGGGCTGAACCTGAAATTGAATTACGAGGATGTTCTGAGGGCGTGGTCGGATAGGGGTTCCCCGTTTTCTGGCCATGATGATGTTCGAGTACGTAATATCGCTTCTCTTTTATGTGCAATTGATTGAGCAAAAAATGTGTGGAGATTGATGAATGTGCTATTTTTGAAACGAAGATGATCTTCGTTTTAAAACAGGAATACTTGTCTTAGACATACTTGTTAACTATAAAGGTTTGGATTTTGTAATGTGGATATATACAACTTGTTTTTCGGTGTAGGCGAGGCTGGCTCAGATAGATTTGTTCCCGGAGAACGATCTAAGCTACAATGCAAAGGAGCACAGTCATCTCGTCTCCAAGAGAATAAGACACCAAGTCAAGAAAAACGAGGTGGATCAACGGCCTAGATTGAAGGTACCATTTTGCTAAGTTTCATCTGTGTTTTATCAGCATCTTTCTTTCATTGAGGGTAATTAGAAAAACTTGTTGGTAATTAATTGAATATAGAAATATGTTGAATTGTTTTTGTTAATGATGTTGCAGGATAAATTTGTGAGACCGCCAATTTGAGGATAATAGATCTTGAAGCACCACCGTTTTTTGTAGTCATAAGTTTATTTATTTATTAGAGTAGTATTATATTTTTCACTTCCTATCACTTGAATTTTTCTCTCAGATTCACAAATTTTGGTACCTATGTTTATGAAATTTCATAAATTTTCGGCATTTCAGTTATTATCGATATATTTAGGTATATGAGAATGTCTACTTTACTTTGTTATTAACAGTACAAATATCAATAGGAATCCGGCTGAACATGGATGGAGCAAGTCTGAGGGCTCATATAGATTATTAATCAAGTTGTGATGACTAAATAAATTAATCAAGTTGTTATGTATTTTTTACAAAATACATAATAAATTATTGAATTTTATTTTAGTATTCAACAGTATTTAATTACAGTAAGTGAAAAATAAATGATTAAAGTAGTTAATTGAAAATACATTATTATTGAATTAGAATATTAGAAGTCGCACCCACAATATTCACATAATCATTAAATAAGTTATGTTAATTATTGTGACTGTCTCAAAAAGTTACTACTGTTACATTTCTTATGTTTCAAATTTTAACAAATCAATTCGAATCTTATAAACATTATAATTAGAATTTGGACCTTTTTTATGTTCACCATATACGAGTCTAAATAATGTTTTGGGCTGGACTTCTTTTAATTCTGTGCCCATATCCTCTTCAGTTGCTTTTGGGTCCATACATTTAAAAAATTTCGGCCCACTGGCCGCTAGCCCAAAACGATGGTGGGTTAATAAAAAGTATAATTTGTCTGAGCCCGGGTTCGAACCGGGGACCTCTAGTGTGTGAGACTAGCGTGATAACCGACTACACCACCCAGACATGTCTTACGAAATCTTCACATTAATAATACGTAGTCGTAGTGTAATTTCATTTGCAGTGTATTTCATTTGTTTTGAAAATTTATAAAATTAAACTCATTGCTTCTGGTTGAATCGGCCTTGTTGCTTTTGGGCATTAAAATTATAATTACAGTTTATAATATTTTATTCTTATAATATGTATAAGTTTGTATAGTTATATCTTTTTAATATAATAATTTTTGTGATTGTAATTATTTTATAAATATTTTTAATATAACAAAAATGAAATAAAACTAATACAATACAAACAAAAGGATCTAATCAATTTAATAAGCAGAGATATAAACAATTTCTTAAGGGTAGTATAATGTATGTGAAGGATGACTACATAATTATATACTAGTCCTTTGTTCTCTTAAAAAAATGAAGAGTGTGAAAGAAGAATTGATAATTTGTATTGATAATGAGACCGCTATTTATATTATTACAATCCTAATTACACGACTAATACATAAGGTAGTAGAATATATACATTACTGTGATTGGGGAGAATATCAAGGAAAGAATATTAAGATAGGGAAAGACGGTAATCAAGGAAAATCATCAACGTAATTATAGATGATTTATTATGATTTGGTTAATTCTTATCATGCCCTCTCAAAACGGTCGACCATGGCGAAAGACCGATTTTGCGAACCAAAGAAGTGTAATCAATTTAATAAGCAGAGATATAAACAATTTCTTAAGGGTAGTATAATGTATGTGAAGGATGACTACATAATTATATACTAGTCCTTTGTTCTCTTAAAAAAATGAAGAGTGTGAAAGAAGAATTGATAATTTGTATTGATAATGAGACCGCTATTTATATTATTACAATCCTAATTACACGACTAATACATAAGGTAGTAGAATATATACATTACTGTGATTGGGGAAAATATCAAGGAAAGAATATTAAGATAGGGAAAGACGGTAATCAAGGAAAATCATCAACGTAATTATAGATGATTTATTATGATTTGGTTAATTCTTATCATGCCCCCTCAAAACGGTCGACCATGGCGAAAGACCGATTTTGCGAACCAAAGAAGTGTATGAGGAACGTGGGAGTGGTTTTGTAAGGGCGTCAGCGAGCTGGTCATGAGTAGATATGTATACCACACGCAGATTATCGGCCTGGACATTTTCACGGACAAAGTGATAGTCTAACCCGAGATGCTTCATCCTTGAATGAAATACAGGATTTGCGCTAACATACGTGGCTCCGTCATTGTCGCAATAGAGAGTAGGGACATCGGAAATGGTTAGTCCTAGTTCTGTAAAAAGATTACGTAACCAGAGTACCTCAGCTGTTGCACTAGCCACAGCTCGATATTCTGCCTCCGTTGAGGAACGAGCGCGTGTTCGTTGCTTCCTTGACGTCCAGGAGATTGGATTTTTGCCTAAATAAACAATGTAGGCAGACGTGGATATATAGTCATCTTTGTCCCGTGCCCAATCACCATCTGAGAAGGCATGTAATGTTGGTGGAGAGTCTTTATTAATGATTAAACCCATAGTTGAGGTTCCACTTAAGTAACGAAGAGAGAGATTCTGGAGGTCAGAGGTGACATGGTGAGAAGCACCACTATCAAGCAACCATGTTGATGAGGAGGAGGAATCGGGTAGGGTAACTGCATGGGCTTGTGGCGCAGTAGGTGTGTGAGACACTGCCTTGGGATAGCTCGTCTGTTGAGGTGGGACGACATTGGGGAATTGTTGAGTGAATTTAGGACATTGTGAGACAACATGTCCTTGCTCTCGGCACCACTGACATTTACCTAGAAAAAGGACGAGGTTGCTTAATAGCATTAGTACCAGGATTGGGCAAAATACCTGGACCATTAGATCGAACATAGTTGCGATTTTGTGGGTGAGTAGAGGTCGGATGGGCTGTTGGGGGAAAATATGAATTTGCCCGAGCATGTTGAATCGTGAGTTCTCGATTTATCAGTTTCTCATGCAACTCTTCAAAGGAAATCGGTGTATCCATGCCATTGAAAGATTCAACGATGGATTTGTAAGAGGTGTCAAGGCCAAGGAGTACACGATCAATGAGATCCTCATGCTCAACCGGCTTGCCGAGGGCCCCGAGTTGGTCCGCACACGCCTTGATGGCCTGCATATATTCGGTGATGGTTTGATTTCCTTTGGATATGCGATTAAACTGATCCTTTAATTGCTTGATGTGTCCCCGACTTGGGGTTGCATAGGTTTCTGTAAGAGTATCCCATATCTCCTTGGTGGTTTTTGCTTGAGAAACAAGTGGAATAATTAAGGGACTGAGAGAGTGTACCGACAAGAGCGCCGAACAAGAGTTTGTCTTGCCTGATCCAGAATGAATACATTGGATTAGGATTAGCAACACCATTCGTAGTAATAGTAGGTGGTGGTGAAGGAAGAGACCCATCAATATATTTAAACAAATCATGACCAATAAGAATGGCCTCCACTTGCATTTTCCATGAAAGATAATTGGTGGGGGTGAGTTTGATGGTGTTCTGGATGTTGATGAAGGTAAATGGTTTGGTTGGGTCGTTGACGTTAGGGATTTGATAAGGAGTAGTGTTTGCCATTAGTTAGGCGTGAAAAAAAAAACTGAGGTTTTATGAAGTTTTAGATCAAGGCTCTTGATACCATGAAGAGAGTGAAAGAAGAATTGATAATGAGACCACTATTTATAGTATTACAATCCTAATTACACGACTAATACATAAGGTAGTAGAATATATACATTACTATGATTGGGGAGACTAATACATAAGGTAGTAGAATATATACATTACTATGATTGGGGAGGATATCAAGGAAAGAATATTAAGATAGGGAAAGACGGTAATCAAGGAAAATCATCAACGAAATTATAGATGATTTATTATAATTTGGTTAATTCTTATCAAAATTTTTTTTTTTGTTGTTGTTCTTAAAAATTTGAACACTCGTAACATAACTAGATAAAAATAATCACAATTTTATTATTTCAATATTCATTTATTTTTACATTAATACCATTATTTTAAATCTAATTCATTTATTATTAACTAGAGGAAGTACTATATTTTCTTACATACAGACAATTTGCATGAGACCTTTTTTATGTTGTTTAATTTACTAAAAGTGTTTGATGTTTTAGGAAGCTTGATGCAGAATATGATAGTAGTAAAAGGTTTTTGGAATGACAACGAAAGACATTTCTATGCTTTAAAAGGCGAGCCCACACGATAAAGAAATTAAAGCAGAGAATAAAAATGTCAGCAATTAGAGATAGGCAATGGCATGCGTTTGCTTCTTTGAAATTCTTTTTAGTAGATACACTGCCACTACATGAGATATGTTCCTTCAATTTTAAAGAATTTATATTGGAAATTTAGGACACGATTTCGGAGAATCGTACATAACAAAGTACGGTTGAACCTCATTTTGTTTGTTAATTACTTAGTCAAGCTACAAATGTTGCATTTTCTTTGGAAACACACAAATAATAAATTTTAGTATTATAATATTATATTATTCCTACTAATTTTATAATAAATGCTGTAAATTATTAATAATCTATGAATTTCTTATAGTTATTATAAAAACACAAGTTCTCATTAATTATAGAATTCAATTCAAAAGAACATTACTTTATATATAGAACATCATGAATTATAATTTTGCACCACTTCGTAAGAAGTACTGCACCATAATTACAGTACAAAAATATTGTCTAACATGGATTGATTTTACCGAACGACTGCCGAATCCACGCACAAATTTATGTAAGGACATTATTTCTGTAAATTGAATTAAAGTTTTATTATTTTAAAATTTTTTTTTGTTTGATTCATTTCAACTTAAATAGTTTCCGTTCGTTTATCTTTCAATTATATTATTATTATTATTATTAAGAATGGCTATTTGCTATGAGTTGGGTACTTGTACACGAAAACGTCGAATAACCGTACTCAATTAAAGTTGCAACTCGTATTACAGAAAATGACCCGTCTGAAAAGAATCGAAAAGTTGTTTTTGTAAGGTTTAAAAGAGAGGTTAGGAAAACACATTTATAGGGATCCGAGGTGGACGAAATGATTCAGTGGGCCATTATTTAATTTATTATTAATAATAAAATCAGAAAAATAAAATAAAATACTACTTTTATTTTATAACAATAGTATGATTTTTTTTAATGAACTCTTAAAACAAATGTTACATTTTCATTTTAAAATAAAATTTTACTTTTTTTTTAATTTAATTTTTCAATTTTACAAACAACTATATTACCTTTTAACTGAAAATATATTTATATTTTTTTCTCCTTTTGAAAATAAATAAATAAATCCTAATTTTAATGTCAAAAAAATTGTTATATAATTACAAAACCAATCAAAATGAGTACGTACCTAAATAAAGAAAAACAAATAAACAAACAAACAAACATGAAAAAACAAGCCTTTTTCTTTTTTTCAACAATTAAGCTTCCTTTATTGCTTTCAGGTCACCTCGATCCATCCCACTTTGATTTCAGTACCAAAAGCCTTCCAAACCTCTCTCTATTAAGATAATAATTACACTACAATTAGTATTGTTTTCCTTTCAATATATAATTTGCTTAAAAATAACTCCCTAGGATAATATGAGTTTTTCTTTTGTATTTTATGAAAAAAATACTCTTTCCATTTTAGGATAACATGAACTTTTTTTTTTATATATATTTTATGAAAGTGATTCTTTTCTTTGAAACAATTTTTTTTTTAATTTATGAGTAATACATTAGTCTTTTATATATTTACAAAAATTTGTTTCCGTTTATTGTTATTCAATATGCTTAAAAGTATGGAATAAAACGCTCATGTATTCATTTAATTGATTAATTTTATAGAAATTATATTATCCTAAACGAGGTTTGCTTGATTAATTTTATAGAAATAATGTTATCTAAAAGAGAAATGAATCTTGAATGTTGTGTTAATTTTGGAATGAAAGCGAATAATTCAAAATGAGAAATACTCCGTAGTAAATAGATAATTAGAGATAACATTTCTTAGTCGCTAATTACCACTTTGACCAATAAATTAAATTTTAAAAAAAAACGCTATATGGAGAGTTTATATATTACTGTAATTATTTGACATATAGATCGAATTTTATTTACCATGCTTTTGGGAAAAGTTGTCCTATTTCCTTGCTGAGTATCTTATTCTCACGGTCTATGAGATGCTACTCTTGGAGCATTACTCCTGGTGGTATCTTAACCGTAGATGCATACACCATACACGTCGAGTGTGGGTGATTGCGTGTGTATTTAATATAATAATATTAAATCTACGGTCAAGATGTAAATGGTGTACTCCACCTGAAGTAGCATAGATAAAACCTTATTCTCACCTCACGAAGACGCGTTAATTTAGCTGCTGGTTAAATGTTGTCGGTACTTGTTAGATTTGATGTATATAGATGAGATGTTAATAACAGAATCAACGTTTTACGCCCTTTATAAAACTACACAAAACCTAAACACTTTCGATTGGAAAAGTCCTCTTTACATTTACTTTTAATTTCTCTCAAATAATAATATAAAAAATCATTTAAAAATTTTAAAAAAACAAAAAAAAAATAAAAAAAATTATGGGGCCCGCCTAACAAAAACCAGATTTTTTTTGATTGGTGAGATTTATTGCATGCATTCATGCATATCTACCATCATCCTCAAACAAACCAAACCCATTTCAAAAAACCAAATTCGATTCTCTCTCTCAAACAAATATCCCTTCTACAACAAACTATTCTGAATATACGTGGGAAGGGCAGCAGAGTTCGCCGGCCGAATGGTACGTCGAAAAACGTTGATTCTGTTTTTTTTTTTTTTTCGATTTTCTGTTGGAAATCATAAGTACACGGTAGGTCTCTGAGACCGTGTAGCCACCGTGTACTTATGAAGATTAACTGGTTGCTCGGTTACACGGTGCTCGCATTACACGGGTTATTCCGGTCACCGTGTTCTCGGTTACACGGTGACTCACTACACGGTCACGTGACCGTGTACATACCCCGTTTTTTCATTTTTTTAAAATTGTGTAATTATGGCTTTGTTTATGCGTTTGAATGGATATTTTGGGTTCCCTAACTGAATTCAACCGTGTTTTGTAATTGTAGATGTCGAATCAACGAATCACGGTACGTTACGGTGGTCGTTGGGATCGAGAGGGCTACGTTGACGGAGTACACTACTAGAAAAAAGGCTTTTAGCGACCACGTTTTTTTGCGACCACACGTCGTGGTCGCTATTAATCACTTTTTGCGACCACACGTGGTCGCAAAACCATGTGCTCGCTATTTGTTCCGATAAAAAAGCCGCCAGCTTCCCCCGTATTTATTAGCGACTACGGAGTGGTCGCTATTAACAGCCGCGGTCGCGAAAACCATTAGTGACCACAGCCGTGGTCGCAAAAACCATGTTTTTGAAAACTGGAATTTCCACGGTGGAAAATCGCTAATAATACTTGACACGTGGACATTCTTTTGCGACCACGCGTGGTCGCAAATACCGTGGTCGCTAAAGGTTTACAGATATGAGCGAGGCAGAGGGCTTTTCTTCCTCATTTTTCTCTTCCTCTCTTTTTGTTTAGACCGAAGGCGATTTCATTTCGACAATACTCCGAGCACCGCGAGCATCTCCGGCAGAAGCGCATCTCCGGCGGCGGCGACTACCTGAATCCGACAAGGTATGCCTTTGTCTCCCTTGGCTTCGATTTTCTTTGATTTGGGTTTACGTTTGATTAGGGTTTACGTTTGTTTAGGGTTTTCGATTTCAATTTGGGGGTTACCATGTTTTTCTTTATGGACACGACCTTGTCGAGAGTATAGACGAGTTGATTCAGGTCCGAGATAACTCGCAAGAGGCGTACGAGAATTTTGTTTTCTTCCCTTCTGTGTTGTCTACATCTTGTTGTGTGTGGTGACTTTGTGTGAGTGTTTATTGAAGGTACCGGTATACCGATCCGATCGATATACCGTGTGTGCGGAAGCGTGTAAAGCATATAAATCTATCATGCTTAGATCTGTTGGAGTTGTATACTTAATGTCTAGATTTAAGTGATATGAACTCCCGATCCATTGCCATTAATCTATTTAATTAAATAAACAATTATTTGCGTTTAATTATTTATAATTAAATATATGCAAATTATAGTCCTAGATTATATACGTTGTAGTTAGTATGGTGTGCGAAGTCACACGGAAGATCATACTATCGGTTACTCGTATATAATTGAACAGTTGCTCACGACCTAGATGGACACGGACCAATCCATCCGTATAGTCGTTGTATGAGAGAGAAAAATAATTTGTCTTAATTATTTTATCATACTTGTACACTTGGTGTATTGGGCGGATCGCTTGAGATTTATCAATTAGGATTGCCTTTGATAATTGATTTAAATCTCAGTGTATTTTATTCTTAATCCCCGATACTATTGCGGGTGTGTATATCTAATATGAGTGACTTTGATTTTCCAAAGGAATTGACCGATTTGAACATTGAGTCAATTACCGGTAAAGTTGGGTCACTATATTTTATATATGACATGCCGTGAATTCTTGACGAGAAAGTGTGTCCCGATAAGGGTTGATAATGTCCCCGAGATGAGTTCATAAGGAATTATTATGTAAACCCTGCAGGTGGATTTGTTCCGCATAATAATTAAGGTTGAATGGTACTATTCTCGGATACAAGAGATGAATAAATTAATTAGCAATAAATATAATTTATTCATGGACATTTCTATCTTAAACGCACGGAATAAATAATACTACCGGAGAAATATTATTTGATATAATATGGTTTAATATTGGGAGTGCAATTAATTTATATAGTGGAAAATAAATTAATTAATATTAATGGGATTAATAGATTTGGGCTTAGGCTCAATTTAATCATTAATATTGGAAGCCCAATATTCCACCTCCTTAAGATCCCCTACGTAGCCTATAAAAGCACTACATGGTCTTCTCTATTCTCACAACTTGAAGAACACAATTCTAGAGAGAGAAAGTAGAGAGGGAGATCCATGGAGTTCGGAAGATCGTCGCCCACCCGACGTTCGAGCTAGTGCAAGGAATACGTGGGAAGATCTCAAGGTCATCAAAAGATCTCGTTTCTCCGTACAACGAGAACAAAGGTAAAATCATGAAAACCCCCTGATTTTAATCTTTAAATCGTCGTATACACATGAACCAAGATCCGAGGGACGAACCCCGTGGACGAGGATCGACCTCGCGGTGGTGATCGAGGATCACCGAGCCGCGGAGGCCGAGAGATCCCCGGCGGGGATCGCGTGAGGCAAAGACCCTCGGCTGGACGCCAAGGGGTGGCGATCGAACCCTAGGGTTTCGATCGCCGAGCGCACAAGGAGGGGCCCCGGCTGGACGCCAGGGCACGCGATCGAGCTGGGCTCGATCGCCGGGCAGCCTCCGGCTGGACCCGCTGCGGCTCGCTGGGCGAGCCTCCCTCCGACGCGGTGGCGGCGAGTCGCCGGACTCGCCGCGGGGGCTGCTACGAGCAGCCCAAGGGGGTTACGTGAGTAACCCCATGCGATCGCGAAGCGCAATCGCGAGCCCCGTACGGGGGCTCGGTTAGGGCACGCAAGCGGGGGTTTCCCCGCGGATGTGTGTTCGGCCGGGCTCCGGCTCGTGTGGTGGTTCGCGGTGGTTTCCGGCGAAGGGATTTCGGTCGGAGTCGTGTTTCCGCAATTCCGACGACTCCGGGATATCGATTTCCAACAGGATCTTAGTGCACACATAATGTGTATAAGAACACATATAAACATATATATATATATACACATCCAATATATATATATATATATATATAGGGATCAACGAGTTCTTACATTTGGTGATGAAGTGATTCGTTGATATCGATGAGGTGGTGTTGAGTCGATTGAACCACCTCAAATGGATCAGCCTCGAAATGTTCACCTTTGGAATGACCTCGTCACGCCTTTGGTTCGCCCGGATGTTGAAGCCGCACAAATGGCCCGGCCTCTACGTGTTGCACACGAACCCGAAAAATGAACTTGCTTGCTTGATTGATTAAAGTGGTTCTCCAAGAACTCTTTTCTCTCTCTTTTGTGTGATTTTAGTTGCTGAATATTGTGGTGTGTGGTGAGAAAATCAGAATTTTCTCACCTATTAAACTATGAAATAACACCATGTAACCCCCCCCCCCCCCCATTATGGTGATATTGATGTAGAATCATTATCACACATTAAGGTGTGTTAATGGTGAATTTGAATGGTCATTTCCACATCCTCATGCCACATGGCATTGAATGTGGTCCCATTCGCTTGTGTGGCATTCCATGTCACACCATGTGACATGTACGTAAATCACATCGAATATAAACCTAGTTTATATATTTATCGATTCCAAATCGACTCATTTTAGCAAACACTTATAGCTCGTATTTTCGGCTCGTGTGTGACCCTGTAGGTATAATTATCGATCAATATTATATTGCTCCCATCAATTAATATTATCTAATAATTATTTAAACATCCATAGACAACCTTTTGACTTTATCGATTGCACACGTAGGATCGAAGGACATATCCCAACATTTATGTGTTCACCCTCTCATATATTGCATTATCACATTGCTTTGATCGATCGATTTTATCATGTTAATATACATATAGTCGAGCGCATATATGATATTTTGTTCGATAAAACTTGTGTGTGTGTCGTCTACAATGCACATTACATGTGTGTGTATCTGTGGCCCTTCTATTAGGTGTATTCAAAATACAAAAAATTATTTGCTGTTGGGATGGACCATATAATCTTTGCTGTTTACACCACAATCACACTACTTATAATCTTGTCTTCCTTTGTGTGACACCACACACACACACACACACACACACACACATATATATATATATATATATATATTTGGTCAAATTAATGAATATACATGTTTTAATATTTTGAATGTATGAAACAGACCCGTTTGCAGAAGGCCAGTCAGAACCGATCGAAGAATACTATGCGTAGTCGTCATGATCGATTGTATTATGCTGGACATATGGAGAAATCGGTAAATAAATCATGTTATTCATTGTTATGTATGTTAAATGTATTGAATATTACATAACGTTTGTTTTCTTTTAATATATAGGTTGGTCCGCAGACTCAACAAGGGGTTACTCCGGTTGAGAACTTGATCAAGTTTCATGTTGGGCCAAATGTTCAACCTTTAGATGCCGATGCTGCAGCTAAAATCGTAAGTAATAATTGATTTTTCGATATAAAAACTCCTATTGTTTATGTACTAGCTAATCGTGAATTTGAATATTGTAGGCTGAACTGAATGATAGGTCGACACAAGCATCTGCCAGCGGTACACCTGTGGATGATGTTGCCATATTGGAGGAGGTTTTAGGGACTACTCGTGGATGTCGTAAGGGCCTCGGTCCTACAATTCCAGGTTTTAATATATATACAACCTTAAACTATTTGAACTTAAATCAAATCAACAACTTCAATACCACTACTAAGACCACATTTTATATTGTGTGTTATAGGTTCTCCTGCATCGGTATTGTCTCGTTCCTCGTTTTCAAGGACATCTCAACCTTCTGCTGCAGTATCCCAGGCTGAGTTCGACAAGATGAAAGCTGACATTCTCTTCTGGAACGAGCAGATGCAAAGATTGTTTCCTCATCTTCGATCTCCCTCCGTGTCAGGTGCAGGTGGTTCGACTACTCCTACTAATTCGACTTCTCCTCGTGATTTGACCCGTGACTCACCTTAGCTTGTTTTTAGGTTGATTATGGATTGTACTATTTTTCTATTCTATTAGGATGGTGTTGATGAACTTGAATAATTGTTTTGATGATTTTGAATTGTATTTGTATTTGTACTGTATTTTGGATTCGGTTTGTATTGCGATTGGGATTGATTTGCAGGTCGAAAATTGCAATTTTAAAAAATATTTTTTCCAGAAAAATAGGTATTTGCGACCACACGTGGTCGCTAATACTAAGAAGCTGTTTTTAAAAAAATAGGTATTTGCGACCACGCGTGGTCGCTAATGCTTTAAGATCGCAGTTTTGACAGCCAGTAAATGCTACCACGCGTGGTCCCTAATAAGGTGCCACGTCTGCGCTCGTTGCCACATCAGCACTGAGCATTAGCGAACACACATAGTGGTCGCGAATAACTAGCGTGGTCGTAAAAATATTCTCGACCGCGCTGTTGTCGCCAAAAAAACATTTGAGACCAAATATTAGCGGACACGCATTAGCGACCACGCGTGGTTGAAAATACTGCTTTTGCGACCACAACCTGGTTTTTGCGGCCACATTTTGTGGTGGTAGATATGTGGCTCTTCTTTCGTAGGGAAGAAATTACACTCGACTCTCTCGTGACCCGGATTCGTGCGGTTTTGCGCCCTCCGCCCAATGTCGATTACTTGTTGTATTGTTATACCCGTGGCAATGACATGAGAAGCGTGCGAGCTCCTATGCTTTGCGACGAAGATGTGTCCCGCATGTTAGACGAGCAAAGGGCTGAGTGCTTTGTGTTCGTCGTCGAAGTAGAGGGACAACAAGCTGCGCCGGAGGTGAATATCGGAGAACAAAACCGTGATCGGGGCGTACCGTCAGAGAACGAGAACGAGAATGAGGCGGTACATACTTTCGAGGACGAAGAAGAAGAAGCCCGTCAGTCCGATCTCTTGGAATCGTTGACCACAAAGTGGATCGAATGGATTAGACAGTCGGGCGTGGTTAAAAATATCATTTCGCGCCGTAATATGTCCTCGAGTTCTCATGCGGGAGGCGGCGAGCAAGCCGAAGCTTCTCAGAATGCAAAAAATAATCCACTGCGCAATTGGATCATTCCATTGCCGACGTTTGACCCCGCTGTTCCGTTGCGTTCTGTCAAACCACAACCGATTTATGGTCAGATGGCAGTCGAAGCCACGTTCCGAAAGAAACAGGATCTGAAGGTGATGGTGGGGATGTATCACATGGAGAATAACGTAGAGTGCAAAACTGCTCGCTCGAGTACTGAACGGGTGACGTTCGTTTGCAAGATGGGGCGTGAAAATTGCACGTTCAAATTGTGTTCCAAGGGTTCCGATAACACCCTTTGGAGGATTACGAAGCTGAACTTGAATCATACGTGCCGTAACCATTTGTGGCGGACTGCAGATCGACAGATGTCGAGCAGGGTTGCGGCTACTTTCTTTGCACGTCAGTTAGTTGGCAATCGAGAACTGAAGCCGAAAGATATGGTTGATGATTTGAGGAAATTGTACGAAGTTCACATCAGCTACAACTTCGCCCTGCGGACGAGGAACCTGGCGCTTGAAATAGCGCACGACGACTATCAGGGATCGTATCAGAGGCTCTCGTCATATCTGTACATGCTGAGAGAACATAATCCCGGGACTCAGTACGAAATTCAGACGACCGACCAGGGCGTGTTTTGCCGCATGGTTGTTGCGCTCGGGCAGTGCATTCGTGCATTTGAGCAGGGCACTCTGAGGCCTGTGATAGTAGTCGACGCCACCCATTTGAAAGGAAAAAACACTGGTGTGTTGTTTGTCGCCGTTACAAGAGACGAGAATGAGAATATTTTCCCACTTGCGTTTGGTATCGGTCCAATAGAGAATGACGAGGAGTGGTTGTGGTTTCTCCAGCACGTCAGAGTTTGCTACGATGCGACCGATGATTTGCTCATTGTGTCTAGAGCTGTCAAAAACTGGCCCGACCCACTGGACCGGCCCGACCAGCCCGAACTCAGACGGGCTTGGGCGTCAATATAGAGGCCCAAAAAGAGTCAGGCTTTTTTGGCCCGACTCGACAAGCCCGACGAGCCGACGGGCTTGGGCCGGGCTTAGCCCAATTTTTTGGCCCGATCCGACCAATAATTTTTTAATTTTTTTAAATAATTTTTTAATTAAAAATAATAATAAAACTTAATATTTTTACATATTTATTTGAATAAACTATTTAAAATCATAATATTTATTAATTTAACTATCATTTTAGTATATAAATATTATTTTTAAGTATAAAAATATATAAAATTATTATTTTAAATTAATTTATAGACATTAATTTAATTAAAATATTTTTTTAAATGAAAATTTATCGTTTATTATGTTTCTTTAATTAATAAAAGTAATTTACGATTTTAAATTAAAATTTATATATTTTTTATTATTTAATTTAACAGGTCAAAAAAGCCCGATAGCCCGAAGGCCCGTTCAGGGCTGGGCCTAGGAATTCCAGGCCCATTGGAAATTCGGGCCGGGCCAGCCTGACCCATGTAACAGTCAAAGCCCGATGGGCTTGGGCCGGCCCGGCATTTTGACACCTCTAATTGTGTCCGACCAGCATAAGAGAATCGCGAATTCTATTCGGAATGTCTATCCTCACGCAGCCCGTGCGTTGTGCTATCAACACCTCTCGAAGAATCTAGCACGGTACGACCAGTCGCTGATCGGAGCTCTATACAGTGCTGCTTATTCTTATCGGGTGGATGAGTTTGAAAAATTTCTTTCGGATGTGGAGAAACTCAGTGATAGTGCTTATAGGCGCCTTACTGATATTGGGGTTGAGGCCTGGGTACGGTCAATGTGTGCCGCACGACTAGGCCTAGGCCTGGGGTATAAATTTTAGGTTCAAGCCTGGCCTATTACCTATCATAGGTTTTTTTAAGAAGCTCGGCCTGAGCCTTTTTAGTAAATAGGCCCGGCCTGAAAGCCTTTTAAAAACATTTTTAAGCACAATTTCAATTCAACTCGATTCAATAAATAAATCTAAAATTTAATTAAAAATATTTTAATTAAATTTAACTATATTTAATTTATTTCATAAAATTATTTTAACTTTTAAATATTTAATAATTAATAAAAGATAAGTGAACAATATTTTATAAATACAAAAAATGCTAAAAAAAAGTATTCTCTAATCAATGTAGGATAATCACATTTCAAATTTCAATTTCTAAAAATGTGGGATAACATAGAGATTAATGTCTACTTACAAAAATTACAACTAAAAATATTATATTTTTGAATAAAAGTTTACATAAATACCCTATTAACATATTGATTAATGACTACTTAAAAAATTAATACATATATAGGCCTGCCTTGTTAGGCCTAAAAGGCTTGGAATAAAGCTTAAGCCTGGCCCGTTTATATAAACGAGCTTTTAAAAAAGCTTGAGTCTGGCTCGTTTATTAAACGAGCTGAGCCAAGCCGAGCTTTTGTAGGCCGAGCCATAGGCCCCTGTCGGGTAGCCTGGCTCATTCCCACCCCTACGCACGACGATACGGTTTCATGACATCGAATGCGGCTTAAGTCTTCAACGGTGCTATCAAATGGCCACGACGATTACCTGTCTGTGCGATGCTCGAGGCCATTCGTGCGATGATTGAGAGATGGTTTGACGAAAAACGAAGGAAAGCTAATGAGAGACAGAATGAGCATGAGCTAACCGAGGAGGCACTCCTCAAGTTGTCTAGTCAGGATGAGTTGAGCCGTTATTTTACCGTTCAGGAGGTCAGTGTGAATACCCTATACACAGTTCAGGAGGATGAGCAGGTCTTATCTTGTGGATATCGCGAATCGCACGTGTGAATGTCGGGAGTTCGACTTAGACCTAATACCGTGTCGTCATGCTTGTGCCGCTATAAGGTATGATATCATTTTTTCTTTAAATTTAATTTTAAACAGTTGATTCAACTAACTTGTTTGTTGTTATTATGTAGACGAGCCAGATTTTCACTGTACGATTTCGTGAGCCCCTATTTCAAGATGAGCAGCCATGTCGAGATGTATGCGACGCCTGTTGTGCCGTTGCCACATTATATATGATGATTGGGTGGTCCCGCCGGATGTAGCTTCGTGCGTAGTTCTTCCTCCGGTAGTGGTTAGCCCGGCTGGACGTCCGAGGATGACTCGTGCTCGATCCGCAGTTGAGAGCTCTACACGACGTTTGAAGGTTTGTACAGTTAATATCGTTTCGTTGTGTGCAGGCTGTTGGAATATGTCCTTCGATCCTACGTGTGCAATCGATGAAGTCATAAGGTCGTCTATGGATGTTAAATGATTATTTGATAATATTATATTGTTGGGAACAATATAATATTTATCAATAAATCATACCTACAGGGTCACACACGGACTCAAAGATGATGTACAATGCTTGATAAATATATTGATTTAGAATCAATATTTACGTGGATTTAATACACATACATGGGATGCATGGCTTGCATGGATGCATGTCACATAGTGTGACATGGCATGCCACACAAGCAAGTGGGACCATCTAATGTCATGTGGCATAATGAGGTGGAAATGTCCATTCAAATTCACCATAATCACACCTTAATGTGTGATAATGATGGGGCATCAATATCACCATCAAGGAGGGGGTTACAAGGTGGTTTTGATGGAATTTTAAGGTGAACAAATGCTGATTTTTCAGCATAATTTTCACCCACGAAATTCACAAAAGAGAGAGAGAAAAGAGGTTGTTCTTGGAGAATCAACTCGATCAATCAAGCAAGTCATCATCCGGGTTCGTGTGCAACACGTAGAGGCCGGGCCATTTGTGCGGCTTCAACATCCGGGCGATCCAAAGGCGTGACGGGGTCATTCCAGAGGTTAACAATCCGTGGCTGATCCATTAAGGTGGTTCAATCGACTCAACACCACCTTAACCAATTTCAACGATCACCAAATGTAAGAACTCGTTGATCCCTATATATATATATATATTGGATGTGTATATATATATATATATTTGTATGTGTTCTTATACACATTATGTGTGCACTAAGATCCTAGCATGATAGATTTATATGCTTTACACGCTTTCGCACACACGGTATATCGATCGGATCGGTATACCGGTACCTTCAATTGGTATCAGAGCCTAGGGCTCGTGCACACTTTTGTGTTGGACACGAAGGTTAATTAAACATAATTGACTTATTTGTTTAATTGTGATTATGTGATTAGATGTAAGACCGGCCACCGTTAGTGGTCGGGTGAATGAAATTGTCGTTTTTTACGTTTCGATTGACCATAGTTTTGGAGGGCTGCGTCCCTTGGAATCATTTGTAATAGATAGGTTTTCTATTTCAATTTGTATTGTTCAAACTTGTAAGCGATGGACTTGGTCCATGGTTCGATGGAGGATCTCGGCTCTCCGGCGAAAACGAGAAGAAACGAAGCCAAACGAAGCAAAATGAAGCAAACCGGGCTGCTGGAGCCAAACGGCGGTCGCCGTTTGAGCTCCGGCGGGCGCCGTTTTGATTCGGCGGGCGCCGTTTTGGAAACGGCGACCGCCGAAAGGCTTTTTTTGGGGCAGATGGGTTTTTGCCTTTTCGGCGGGCGCCGTTTTGGAAACGGCGACCGCCGGTGGTGTTCAGCGACCGCTGGTTGTAAAACGGCGGGCGCTGTTCGTGGTTTTTGAGGTAATGACTTGTTTTGACCAAAATCGGCGAGCACGGAACTAAAACGGAGGGCGAGGACCAGTCCAGAAGATGTTCAAGGCTTTTGTTATTACTTTAATTCTTTTCGTTTGAGAGTTGTGAGGTTCTAGGGGCCTTTCGATTTCGTATTTATATGCTTTGCTATTTATAGGTTGTTTTATGTTATAAATGTTCAACTTACATATAAACAAACCTATGCATGCAAGTTCTCAATAATAATGAGTATAATGTCTTGTCCAAAACGTCACACTCATGAAACCCTCGATCATAAGTTAGTAGGTCCGCCTCAGCGGGGTACTGCTTGTTATCTTGGGATAAGTGGGAGTAAGGGTTAGACCTTTACACGTGAGTTTGGTTTTCTCATCGATAGATCCACTGCAGGCGTGGCTATCGAGACATGAGATGAGAATGGGACTCTCATCGACCGAGAGTGACATTAGATGTCATTGACATGGGATGTCTACCTATCTTGGAGTTCTTAAGTGCGGACTCAGTCGGCTTAAGGATTCGCAAGATGAGGGTCTTGGGATCGTTTTGTTCTAATTTATTAAAATGTCAAAAACCAATGCCTAATTTGTTTTTCAAAGACTAAGTTCAACTCGACTCATTCTCACCCCGGGGAGTGGAATGGAGCCAAAGCGCTTGCTTATGTCGATGACACAGATTAGAGACATTCGAGCCATTGGATGGCGTGAATCGATTGTCTGGTTGGCTCCCTCATTTTAATGAGAGATAGGGCTTCAATTGCATGATAAGATCGCTGGTTAGAAAACCTCGAGTTTTCACTTACGATTTATCACGGTTTTGATATTAAGATAATTGGGAACGACGATATTGGATATCGAATGAACAAAATGAAACAAATAATAGTAGTTATGCGAGACAACCTTATTTGTTTACCCTTTGTGAATGTTTACTTACGTTATTTATCTTTCTTCTGTAGTATAATATGTCTGTCTCAACTCAATTCAAGTTCAGCTCTATCTTGGATAGAGAAAAGTTGAACAACACCAATTTCCTTGATTGGCAACGTAACTTGAGGATAGTCCTCAAATACGAGGAAAAGGAAAGTGGGTTGGACAAACCCCTTCCCGTGCTTCCCGCTGATGGGGGCACGGATGCCCAAAAGGCATCATATGCCCTTGCTAAGAAAGCCTCGAATGAGGTGACATGTTTGATGTTGGCATCTATGGCATTCATAGAAGAGCTCAAGAGCATGTTCGGGGAACAGGCTAGGATTGAGCGCTTCGGTGTCACCCGGGCTATAGCAACAGCTAGGCTGGAAAAGGGTAAACCCGTGGGACCACATGTACAGCAAATGATTGGATTATTTGCTTCAAGTGCTCGCCTCGGTTTTGCATATGATGACGAGTTGGCTACCGATTTCATTCTCCATTCTCTTCATGATGGTTATGACGCCTTTAGGATGAATTTCCACATGAATGGACTGAAGAAATCGCTTCATGAGCTCCATGGGATGCTTAAGGCTGCTGAGCCGGCGATTAAGAAGGACCCTAGGAGGGAAGTTCTTATGATTCGGGAAGGAGGTACCAAAAAGTTCAAGGGGATTAAGAAACCAGAAGTGAAAGGCAAAGGGAAAGGGAAAGTTGTGGCAACTCCTTCCAAAAGGTTCTTGAAAGCTTCTAAGGTTCCTGGGGAATCTGAGTGTTTCTACTGCAAGAGTGTTGGACACTACAAGCGAGATTGCCCCAAGTTCAAGGAGGATGTGAAGAACGGTGTCGTTCCTTCATCTTCAGGTATTTATGTCATAGACATAAACTTTACAAATTCTTCTTCTTGGGTATTGGATACCGGATGCGGTGCTCACATTGTTTCACATGTGCAGGGACTGCAAAGAAGTAGAACTTTGGTAAAGGGAGATGTCGATCTGCGGGTTGGAAATGGAGCGAGGGTCGCTGCATTAGCCGTAGGATCTTATGATTTGTGTTTGCCTTCGGGCCTTGTTTTAGTATTGAATAATGTTTATTTCGTTCCAAGTATTACCAAGAACATCATTTCTATTTCAGTATTGGATACTGAAGGATTTTCCTTCACTATAATAAATGGTTTATTTACTATTTCAAAAAGTGGAGTGTTCTATGGTTCGGCACGATTAGAACATGGTTTATATATACTTCAACTTGACAATCATATATATAACATTGATACCAAAAAGGCCAAATCGAATGAATTCAATGAAACATACCTTTGGCATTGTCGATTAGGCCACGTCAACATTAAACGTGTAGAGAAACTTCTTAAAGAAGGTATTCTCAAATCTTTTGACTTGGAGTCATTCGATACATGTGAAGGATGTTTGATGGGCAAAATGACAAAGTCACCTTTTCTAGGAAAAGGAGAACGTGCAAGTGATCTATTGGGTTTAATCCATACTGATGTATGTGGTCCAATGAGCTCACAAGCACGTGGAGGTTATTTCTACTTCATAACTTTTACCGATGACTTAAGTAGATATGGTTATGTCTATTTAATGAGGCATAAGTCGGAAGCCTTTGAAAAGTTCAAAGAATTCCAAAATGAAGTTGAGAATCAACTTGGTAAGAAGATAAAAGCCATTCGATCGGATCGAGGTGGTGAATATCTTAGCCAAGAATTCGATGATCATCTTATGAGTTGTGGTATTTTATATCAACTCACTCCTCCTGGAACACCCCAGATGAATGGTGTTTCCGAAAGGAGGAATAGAACCTTATTAGATATGGTTCGATCGATGATGAGCCTTTGTGAACTTCCAAAATCTTTTTGGGGACACGCACTTTTAACAGCGGCCTATACACTGAATAGGACACCGTCAAAAGCTGTTGATAAGACACCATACGAGATATGGAAAGGGAAGGTCCCTAACTTGTCTTATATCAAGGTTTGGGGATGTGAAGCTTATGTGAAGAGAAATATCTCTTCAAAGCTTGAACCCAAATCGGATAAATGTTTCTTTGTTGGTTATCCAAAAGAAACACGAGGGTACCACTTTTACAACCAATCTGAGAACAAAGTCTTTGTTGCTCGAGATGGTGTATTTCTTTAAAAGGAATATCTTTCCAAGAAATTAAGTGGGAGCTCACTTGAATTGAACGAAGTTCAAGAAGACTTGAACGAGGTTCAAGAAGATCAAACTGAGATGGACACTCAAGACCAAGTCGAGAGTGTTCCAGTGGTTTTAGAAACCACACCTAACCCTCGAAGGTCCGGAAGGATTAGATCTCAACCTAACAGATACTTAGGTATTCTGACAAATGAGAGCTATGAAGTCATGCTTTTAGAAAGCAATGAACCTTCGACCTATATCCAAGCTATGACGAGTCCAGATTCCGAGAAATGGCAGGGTGCCATGAAATCCGAAATGGAATCAATGTCTGAAAATCAAGTTTGGAACTTGGTCGATTTGCCTAAAGGGGCTAGGCCCATTGGATGCAAATGGATTTACAAAATAAAAACAGACATGAATGGAAAACCTAGTGTTTTCAAAGCAAGGTTGGTGGCAAAAGGATATAAACAAATTCACGGGGTGGATTATGATGAAACCTTTTCACCAGTTGCTATGATTAAATCCATTCGGATTCTCTTAGCCATTGCTGCTCATTATGATTATGAGATATGGCAAATGGACGTTAAAACCGCCTTCTTGAATGGGATTCTAGTCGAGGATGTGTTTATGACACAACCAGAGGGTTTTATCGATCCTAATCAGGCTGAGAGAGTATGCAAGCTTAATAGATCCATCTATGGATTAAAGCAAGCATCTCGGAGCTGGAATCTTCGGTTCGATGAATCCATACAAGAGTTTGGATTTCAAAAGAACATGGAAGACTCTTGTGTTTACAAGAAGGTCAGTGAGAGTTACGTTGTATTCATTGTGTTGTATGTCGATGACATACTCCTTATTGGAAACAATATTCCTATGCTTAATTCTGTTAAAGAATGGCTTGGAAGATGGTTTTCAATGAAGGATCTTGGAGAAGCACAGTACATATTGGGCATCAAGATCTGTCGGAACAGATCGCAAAGGATGCTTGGACTTAGTCAAGCAACCTATATTGATAAGGTGCTTGACAGGTTCAGAATGAAAGACGCCAAGAAGGGTCTCATTCCAATGACTCATGGTACATCTTTAAGCAAGAGTCAGTGCCCTTCGGGACCTGATGAGCAAATAAGGATGGCAAATATTCCTTATGCTTCGGCAATAGGGTCTATTATGTACGCCATGATATGTACACGACCGGATGTATTGTATGCTTTGAGCATGACGAGTCGGTTTCAAGGAAACCCAGGTGAGGCGCATTGGACTGCGGCCAAGAATATTCTTAAGTACCTTAGAAGGACTAAAGAGTATTTTCTTGTCTTTGGAGGACAAAAAGAGTTGGTTGTGACAGGATATACGGATGCAAGCTTCCAAACAGACAAAGATGATTTCCGGTCTCAATCCGGATTTGTCTTTTGTCTGAATGGAGGTGCGGTGAGCTGGAAGAGTTCCAAGCAACCCACCGTAGCTGATTCTACTACAGAGGCTGAGTACATTGCTGCATCAGAAGCAGCAAAGGAGGCCGTTTGGATGAGAAAGTTCTTAGATGAGCTCGGTGTCGTACCTAGTTCGGCCCATCCGATAGCTCTCTATTGTGATAATAGTGGAGCTATCGCGCAAGCCAAGGAGCCTAGGGAGCACCACAAATCCAAACATGTGCTCAGGAAGTTCCACATTCTCAGGGAGATAGTTAGTCGTGGAGACATCGAGATAAATAAAGTTGCAACTGATGATAATGTTGCAGACCCGTTAACTAAACCACTCCAGCAGTCAAAGCATGATGCTCATACGACTGCAATAGGAATACGATATCTTAGAGATGGATTGTGATTCCTATTATTGTATTATCTACTTTTGGAGTTTATGTAAACATTCACGTATCTTTTATGATATTCAATAAATTTCTTCATATAATTGTGGTTTAAATTGTATGAATTGTCCAAATGATTAAATTATATTAATTGGGTTATGAGGTCGATTTACCACATAAATGAAGTCCCAATTGTTGAACTAATATAATTAAATCATAGAATTGTTCCTAGTTCGTATTATCAAGTACGGACAAACTGATAATACAATGAACTAGATTGTAATGTGTACTATAGCGCCGCTTCATGGGCTAGTGATGTGGGACATCAAGTACAATTACATAGATATTAGCTGGGAGCTAATGATCGAACAGACCCAACTGGAATAGTATTTAAGATTTTTAGTCATAATACTATTTCATTGACTGTCGAGCAATTTCCTCTGACCTGAGTAGTCCAGAGTAATTCCATTGTGAAATGGTGTACTTTGATACAAGTAAACGCCTTTCGTAAAAGGAGGTTATAAAACTTGTTATTGGGTATATCAGGAAGCAAGTGGGAGAGCTTGGATTGACAAGATGGGATTGTCCTCCATTTTAATATGGATCATATGTCTTACCGGCCACTTGGAGAGTCGAGACTGTGGAAAATACGTGGCCACGTCCAGATTCGTATCATAGTGATAAATCTGGTTTTACGGTCTGCCTCAAAGTCCAAGAAAGGTTTGAACCGATTGAGGATGACTCGAGTCTTGCCTCAAGTTCAAACTTAGACATAAAGTGACAACAGGAAGTTGGCAGCACACTGGCTCTGAAGGCCAAGTGGGAGATTGTTGGAATATGTCCTTCGATCCTACGTGTGCAATCGATGAAGTCATAAGGTCGTCTATGGATGTTAAATGATTATTTGATAATATTATATTGTTGGGAACAATATAATATTGATCAATAAATCATACCTACAGGGTCACACACGGACTCAAAGATGATGTACAATGCTTGATAAATATATTGATTTAGAATCAATATTTACGTGGATTTAATACACATGCATGGGATGCATGGCTTGCATGGATGCATGTCACATAGTGTGACATGGCATGCCACACAAGCAAGTGGGACCATCTAATGTCATGTGGCATAATGAGGTGGAAATGTCCATTCAAATTCACCATAATCACACCTTAATGTGTGATAATGATGGGGCATCAATATCAGCATCAAGGAGGGGGTTACAAGGTGGTTTTGATGGCATTTTAAGGTGAACAAATGCTGATTTTTCAGCATAATTTTTCACCCACGAAATTCACAAAAGAGAGAGAGAGAAAAGAGGTTGTTCTTGGAGAATCAACTCGATCAATCAAGCAAGTCATCATCCGGGTTCGTGTGCAACACGTAGAGGCCGGGCCATTTGTGCGGCTTCAACATCCGGGCGATCCAAAGGCGTGACGGGGTCATTCCAGAGGTTAACAATCCGTGGCTGATCCATTAAGGTGGTTCAATCGACTCAATACCACCTTAACCAATTTCAACGATCACCAAATGTAAGAACTCGTTGATCCCTATATATATATATATATATTGGATGTGTATATATATATATATTTGTATGTGTTCTTATACACATTATGTGTGCACTAAGATCCTAGCATGATAGATTTATATGCTTTACACGATTCCGCACACACGGTATATCGATCGGATCGGTATACCGGTACCTTCACAGGCTTGGACCTAATATCGTGTCGTCGTGTGCAGGTGTGTTCGAGATGTAAGGGCGTAGGTCACAACAGACGGAAGTGCACAGATTTTATCCCACCCGAGGGTGTTGATTTAAATGTCCCTGCAGAAGAGACGGGAACGCAAGAGTCGACCCGAAGAAGACAGAAGAAGAAGTGCAGCATCTGCAGAAACGAAGGTCACACGAGAATAAAATGTCCAATGAGCACGGATTGAGAGATCTAAATTGAGTTTGGTTGATTTATCAGTGTTTTTAAATTATTTGAGACTTAGATTGTTTTATTATCGTCTATTCTCGTGGGATTTTGGATATTTTGTGTGTTTTAGGTTATTGTGCTTGTTTTTTGGAGTTTGTTTATCTTGTGAGTGTGAAATATGTGAAAAAACAAATTGGAAATAGGTTTTCGAGGCAAGGGGGATTTATTTATGGGTTATTTGGAAGGTTAATATATATAATTTTCCTGATTGTGTTTAGTGAAGAGTTCTAGTTCAACTGGTCAGTCCCCAGTTAATATTAATAATTTAAATCAGGGGGTCGAATCCTAGGAGCTTCTTTTTATTTTTTTTACATGTTAACCTTGTACCCGGTTACCCGTGTAACCGGAATTTTCCGTGTAACCTAGTAACTATCCGGTCACTTAACCGAACAATTTTCACTACCGTGTTGACCCTTCTGCCGTGTAGCCCACCGTGTAGCCACCATGTAGCTTAGAACTGAAGTAGCTTTTTAGGAATTTGAAGCATTTCTCCATCATTTTTGTTGTTACATTAAGCATGAAAAATCATTTTAAAGACTAGATACTTACAATAAACATTATAAACAACCAATATAGGACTACAAAGATGAGATGCTTAGAATGTTGATCGTTTTTCGAACTTTCTACTAATATTGTCACAATCTTACCTACATAGGTAATAAATTGGTGATGCGTAATCACTTAATTCGTCAAATTCAATAGTTGATCGTGTTTTTTGAATCATTTTGATTATTAAAATGATGTTTTATACTAAAAGAACAATTTAACAATCGAGAAATGCCTTAAAATCAATTAAAATCAAAATTTCTTCTTACCTACACGGTACAAACCGTGTAGGGCAACGTGTAACCGTTAAGTACCATGTAACCGAGTAATTGCCCAGGCAATTCACCGAGCAGTTCTTGGCTACACGGTGGATACCGGTACACGCGACCGTGTAACCGGTATCTGTTGGAACTTATCAGAGTTTAATCGTACAGTAAAATAAGTGGCTTTTAATATTGGACATTTGTCTTAATGACGTGCCAAAATTAAAACTTTATTTTATTTTTATTTATTAATTTTGAAATAAATATTCTGATAAAACAATGCCCTTAACGGAAGAGGTTACAACTTTTGGATGAGTTTTTCTTTTGAATGAACTCATGCAACGTTTCAGAATATTGTAACGTTTAGAAAGTATAACTTCTTGTTTATAGGCTATATAAAGAGACATCACGAGGCATAAAAAGAATACAACAAAAATCAAGTTTATTCTTACTGATATTTCAGAGAGTTACAAGTAGAGTTTGCAAGGATCTCAAGTTGGTGTGTAACAGCGAGAGTTCGATAGTTGTATCCTGCAAGATAGACGTCCAGAAAACTACATACACAAAGACGAGTAGTGGGCAGGAGATTGTTGCGCAAGCCTCTATCAAAACAAGTTAGTTCTATATATATATATATAAATATATTTGCGTAAGAATAGTAAATATATTTGCGCTAGCAAAATATATTTAAGTAATTATCAGATTATATATATATATATATATAATTATATATATGTTTATATCAAAATATATTTGCGCAAGCATAATATATTTGGAATTTGCGCATTAGTACAAATATATTATAATTAAAGTTGCATTAAGTATTATATTTTTTGTGTTCTATATTTTTCTTTGTTATTCTTCAGACAAATTGTATTGATTGTTGTCAAACTAATTAAGAGTTCTAACAGTATCTACCGTGTAACAGAGGGCATAACCTGTTTTTTTACCTGTTTTTTAACCTGTTTTTCACCTAAATCAATCAAAACAAAGACCTATTAACCACTTTTCACCAAAATCAATCAAAAACACCTAAATTAATTAAAATAGAAACCAAATCAATCCGAAAAAAGTCCAAAATCATTCAAAAATACAAATCAAAGGTCGCTACGACTCAAACTGAAGATTTTTCGAGCAACATATCGGCGATATCGTATCAAGTACCCGTCATCGATATCTTTACCCTTGTGAGTGAGGTAGTTGTTGACGAGACGATCCAGGTACATGCACACGTACGGGCCGCAGTTGTTGTTGTCGTATTGATTGAATTGCTCCGACGGGACCACGAGCACCAAAGCAGTCGTCTTGTGGGATTTTCGACAAAAGTTTGCCGAACTCCTCCAAAATCCTGCACATACCAATAGACGAGGCAACAAATCCAACAACGGACGAAGCACACCAACCCGTACATTTACGTCGGGTATACGGTGAAACACCGAGTCGTACAGCTGTACAGTCCAGTGGTTCAGGTCAATCCGTACCGTGACCCAATGTTCCCCGGTATTACACACCGTTAGTACCTAAAAAATAAAAAAAACAAAACGTTATTGACAATTAAATTAAGATATTAAATAATATTAAAAAAATAAAATGTACAGTTGTTTAAATTACCTTTCGTGCCTCGTCCCAACTCTCGTGCCTATCGTCTCCCGTGATGTATTTCACCATGTAGTCCGGCGGAGTTCAGGCCTCATATTTCTTCTCGATGTTCTTTCTCTCCTTTTCTTTTGCAGTCAACTTAATACCATCGAACTGAGTCTTCAAAGCGTTCTGTTAACTAAAAATAAAATAAAACGATTAGTATTAGGAAAATGATAAAAAAAAAATGTGTATTTGATAGTATCTTTGGAACTTACGAAAAACTCGGTACACAAGAGTATAGTCTTCTTTGGAGTGACTTCATCTCGTACACCCTTGTTCTGCTTTACCTTCTCCCGTAGGTACGTAATGTACATATCAATCTCCTGAAAAATATACATACCACAGTGATGTAGCCCCAGAGTCGTCGATGAATCAAGACCCGGTGCATGTTCCAGCTGGACCAGTGACGCGCTCGAGAGCTAAGAAGTTCAAGGCAAGTTTGTTGGCATTGATCGAGGAAGTATGGGAACAAGAGCTATTGAAGAAACCCATTGGTGATGTGGAGAAGCCGAGCCTTATCAACATGATTACGTACGAGGATGCTATTCCAACAGAGGACTTTGAGTTTCAGACCGGAATGGCAAGGAAAACGCTGGAACGGAGGTCAGACGTGAGCCGAGGACGCGCCGCGAAGTTCAGCCAAGAAATTGGCCTGGTGTCGGCCGACACCATATACCCGTCGGCCGACATCTTCAGAAAAGGTGCGCTAGACAAATTTGTGAGCCTGCGGTCGAAGGAAAATCCCGCGAACGAAGGTCCAATTTCGGGCGACAGCATTTTACTGGCGGACGACATTTGAATGTCGGCCGACACGGATTTCAGAATCGTGATTTTTTCCAGCGTCGCGACTTTTTGACGTATTAATGTTTTGTTTCCTTTTCCTTTACTTTTTAGGTCAGCCTATATAAAGAATTTTGAACCCCTTTGTTTAGAAACAACCTTGATATTCAATATAATTTTTCGTGAGTTAATTCTCTCTCGTTTTTGTTCTCTTTTCGATTGTGCCAAAAGAGTTCAATTGGTGAATCTACGAGACAGTCCAATCTCGTCGTGTGTCGTTCATTGATTTCCGAGTTGATGCGTCGATCACGTGTTGGGGTTTAGGGTTTCGTCTTTAAATTATTTCACGAATCAGATTCAGAGGTTTGGGATCATCCGCCGGTATCCAATTTCGTATTTCTTCCTTCTTTTCCTTCAACCTTCAACGAGGTACGTATCACACAGTTAAGCACAAATAAATAATAAACATTATAAATTTAAAAGTTTAACTACAAATTAACTTACCATGTCCGAGTACCAATGATGTAGTGACTCAATCAGGTCGAAATACCTTTGGTCCATAGTCACACTATTGAAAGGGATATGGACACTCAATCCATGCCCGTGACGACGGAACATCGAATAGAGCCCCCTAACCTTCTTGTTGCCAGACGGTGTGAATTGCGCAACATACGGGCTCTGAAGAGCTGTCGAGGGCCTCCTCACATGGGGTCTGAGACTACTCTCGGCGACATCAGCTTCGTCATCAGGCCCAAGTTCTTTTTCCTCATCGGTCAATGCACCCTCATTTTTGTGTTCATCTTCCCCGGGAGATGTCATCTTGAACAACTCGTGCTCAGCCACAGTTGGAAAATAACCCTGTGCATCGATCACAACCTGCGGTACAAAATTTGTCGGTACAATAAAGCCAGGATCATACTCTGGCTGAAGAGCAGGAGTCTGAAAATCGAGCGCGGGAATCGGTGGGATGGGAGCGAAGAGACCCTCAAAATCACGCAGCCCCCTCGCTGGCGAAGAATGACCGCTATCTCTAACGGTCGGGAATATCTGTGGCGATGTGCGATAACTATCACCAATGGTCGGCTCGACATGGGGCTGATCGACCTGGGGCTGCTCGAAATGGGTCGCCTCGTCATGGGTCGACTCGACATGGGTCGAATCGACATGGGTCAGCTCGGCAAGTGGCGACCTGCGATAACTGAAATCGAATGGTCGCTCAGATGCCAATGTACGCCAGTCCCCACACGAAAACCTGGCATCAACTAAGTCCTCTGAACTCTGAAAGCGAGGAGGCATCGAGCTGTGAGAATGCCGAGCAGGCATGCTCTGAGAGGCATCAGAAGTACAAGGGCGACTACGAGAGTATCGTCTGTGACCGAAAACCCCCCTAATTGTTGGAATTCGGTATCCCGGGCCATTAAAAAAATGCGGAAAATAATAACCCGACCGAAATCCTCTCGCCGGAAACCGATCACGAACACCACGAAGAACCGGGCTCGTCAAGAGCATCGCCGCGGGATAAACCCGCGGCTAAACCCTAGCCGAGCCCCACCGTGGGGCTCGCGATCGCCGTCGATCGCGTGGGGCTGCTCCGGCAGCCCCGGGGCGGTGAGTCCGGCGACTTCACCGCCCACGCCGTCGGGAGGGGCGGTCAGCCCAGCTGACCACCGCGGCAACAGCCGCGGCTCGCCCCCGCGATCGAGCCCAGCTCGATCGCTAGCCCCGGCGTCCAGCCGGGGTCCCTTCGCGCGGATCGCCGCGATCGAACCCTAGGTTCGATCGCCCCTCGGCTCCCAGCCGAGGGCTCCTCTCGAGCTTCGCCGGGGATCTCGAATCCCCGTCCCCGAAGTTCGTCGTTTTCCCGGATCATGCGTTCATGTATGTATCACAATTAATCCACATAAAATCATAGAAGAGAGTATATGATTTTACCTTTTGATTCGTTGTGCGGAGAAACGGAATCAAGATGATGACCTTACGATCTTCCCACGTATTCCTTGCACTAGCTTGAACGTCGGGTGGGCGACGATCCTCCAAGCTTATGGATCCTCTTCTCTCTCTCTCTACTTTCTCTCTCTAGAAGAATTATGATCTTCAAGTTATGATGTGTGTAGAAAAGAAAAGACCATGTAGTGCTTTTATAGGCTACGTAGGGGATCTAAAGGAGGTGGAATATTGGGCTTCCAATATTAATGATTAAATTGAGCCCAAGCCCAAATCTATTAATCTCCCATTAATATTAATTAATTTATTTTCCACTATATAAATTAATTGCACTCCCAATATTAAACCATATTATATCAAATAATATTTCTTCGGTAGTATTATTTATTCCGTGTATTTAAGATTTAAATATCCATGAATAAAATTAATTTATTGCTAATTAATTTATATTCATCTCTTGAATCCGAGACTAGTACCATTCAACCTTAATTATTGTGCGGAACGAATCCACTCATGAGGTTTACACAATAATTCCTTTTGAACTCATCTCGGGGATATTATCAACCCTTACGGGATACACTGTCCGGTCAATTATTCACGGCATGCCATATATAAAATATAGTGACCCAACTTAACCGGTAATTAACCCAATAATTAAATCGGTTAATTCCTTTGGTAAATCAAAGTCACTTATATTAAATATACACACCCGCAATAATATCGGGGATTAAGAATAAAATACACTGAGACTCGAATCGACTATCGCCGGCAATCCTAATCGATGAATCTCAACGATCCGCTCAATACACCAAGTGTACAAGTGTGATAAAATAATTAAGATAAATTATTTTCTCTCTCACACAACGACTATACCGATAGATTAGTTCGTGTCCATCTAGGTCGTGAGCAACTGTTCGATTAAATACGAGTAACCGATAGTATGATCTTCTGTGTGCCCATGCACACCATACTAACTACAACGTATAAAATCCAGAACCATGGTTTGCATTTATTTAATTATCAAGTAATTAAAAGCAAAACAATTGTTCGTTAATTTAATAGATTAAATGCTATGACGGGGAGTTTACCGTTACTTAAATCTAGACATTAAGTACACAACTCCAACAATCTCCCACTTGTACTAAGGTCTAGTCATTTCCTCCAAACTCCCGGTTCCCATACTCATCACGTGCTTTAAAGTGTACTTCCGAGAAGTACTATGTGAGTGAGCAATCTAGGTTGCCGCTCTGAAGTTATCTTGGTGACTACTACGTCGTCTCCCCTGACGATGACTCGTATCAGGTGGTACTTGCTCTATGTGTTAACATCACTTTTGACTTATGACTTCTTCTAGTTCACCGTGCACCGCCATTCAATAGCCTTTGGTAAACTAAGAGTCATATCCAAGTCAAGAGGTTATCCCGGAACCTAACCAAAACTTCCGCTGCCTCTGAGGCTGCTATTCGGTTATGAGAGAGTCTGAAAAGCGTCCCGCTTATCACTCTTTCACTTCATGGTTCCACCTCTTTCTAAAAGTGAACACATAGCCTGATATCGACTTTCACTGGTCCTTCTCTGATTTTTGGATCTGAGAATCTGTAATCTAAGAAGATTTCGTCTTGCTCAAGTCAGTACTATGAAAGTACTCTTGCAGCATTCGAACATCCCTTATCCAGATTACTTTGATATCCTCCCACTACGCAAACCGCATAGTTTGATATCAGGTTCTTGTTTTTCAACATTGCATCTATAAAGCTTTCCATACTTGAAGTATAGGAAACTGCTTTGTCCTCATCTATCTCCTTCATGTGTTCGAACACATAACCTTTAAATAGATGTTTATTCTGTCTCTGAAAGGCAATAACCTTTCTCAGAAGTATGCATGTTAAAAACAAACCTTAATCGTACAAGATATCTAGGAGAAGTACAATGTTCTTATCTCTAGATCATAAGACCTTAAGAACATGCTCTAACTTCTTCTCAATCTTATATCTCGATTTATTTAGACAACCATTATTTTATGTCTGACAGCATTTTTACATTGTTGCCAATGATGAAATGTTATCTACATAAAATCTCCGAGAAACACCACCTTGTTTCCATTAAGTTTTCAATACACCTTTCGTCTATGCCTTTTGATGAATCCATCAACTGGACTATCCCATCAATTCGCAAGTTCCACGATTCGTAGCTTTATTTCAATCCATAAATGGATTTACTAAGCTTGTACTCTAAATGATCTAGCCTCTTAACAATAATTCTTATTGTTCCAAGCAGGCACATTTAGATCTAGTACTGCCCTTATGCAGAGCTAGGGGTCGATTTCATCTTTACTAGATCCAGAGTCCGAACTCCTCTAGTCTTATGATTATCTCTGGTTGTCCGACAACCTCCCACTGCAATGGCGTCCCGGTGTATAACAGTAATAACAATAGGTGCAGTATGTGGTGCACTTCTACTCGGTTTGGCTGGTTCCTAGTCTTTTGTCCTTCTTCTCATTTCAAGGTATTACGTCAAATTAGGCTTTGTGGTTCATCTAATAGTCTTCCTCTATGAACCGGACGAGACGTCCCTCTGGTTCATAGTACTATAGAACACACAATACTTCGTTCATCTAGGATATCCTACAACCATATTCAATATGCCGTTGTATCCAGGAATATCCATAGAACATAGGTGGTTCCGAACAACTTGTTCTTTTACTATTAGATTTTCCATTTCTTTATAGCGCACCATCTCTACACGCAAGTGTATGGCGCGGTCCTTTGGGATTGAATCCCAATCTTTGATTATGCTATGTGTTACTTAGATAAGTGATGGCCTTGGTGACCGAGTCACAGGCTCCTAATGAATATACTTTGATGGTTCCCCATAATAGCTTTGTGTCCATTGACTAGTCAAAACACTTTGCTTTTATGGCACATCAAGCATTCTAATCCATCACCGAGTATTCTCTGAGAGAATTTCTCGTACCTTTCTAATTTACACATATGTCTGCATATCTAATCATTTCCAATACTTGTCTGAATTCTATCCTTTATCCAGAAAGGTTTACTTAGATGTATTATCCTTCAAATTAAACCCTTAGGTCGGAAGGTCCATTCCTTCAACTTTAATTGATCAAATCAATTTCGACCATTTGAATCTTATTTGAAAAATACTACTAAGTATAAGAATTCACAAGTATAATGATTAATAAAGAAATATCTAACAAGTAAAACAAGTTATAGAACAGTTTGTTGCATCGTGGTAGACTAAGGATTCATCATTCATATATTGCTATCTAATGTACCAGAATAGATAATGCCATTATTTCTTATCAAAATCATCCAATGATTAAAGAAATAAAATATCCATTCATTAATAATAGAAATCCAGAACAAAACGTTCTTTCTAAAATAAAGGGGTACATAATGCAATAACTTTGAAATGAAATCCTATTTAACTACTAAAGCAGATAAATGTCTTCCACCGCAACCGCTGCCTCCTCTACAGCTTTGCCTTGACTATTCCTCCATTTCCAAGTCTTTGGGTTCCCTGGTGTCCCTGCATTTTTAAATGCATACATACCGTCAGTGGATCCATATCTACCAACCAGGTTCTGGTAGATAAACCAGCTGACTATGTTTTAAAGACTAAGGAGAGAATCTCATACCTTCTCCAGGAGAAAATAAAGACTTCCAGTCCCCAGAAAGTTTTCTTTGAGAATGACTGCCCGAAGGCTTTCTCACCCTTTTCCGTGGTCCAAGAGTAGAACTACAGGGCTTCTTTGTCTGCTTCTCCATTCCATGGTTTATGCCCCTAGGTTCGAAACCTTTGGCTTTGGCCATAAGAGCTCGCGATTGTCTCAACTCATCCAAAAGGTCCAACATCTCGAAAACGTGTTCAAGCGTTTCCTCGAAGCGACTGACCTTTATGAGTATCCTCATCGCCTCTTTTCTAACCTTCTCGTTGTCTCTAAACATAAGCTTGAGTTTTAGCATGATATCATGATTGGTGGTTAATGAAAAAGCACTGTTCCACTTCTCAAAATCATCTTTTTCCTCAGTAGTTGAGACATGAGTTGGTTTAGGAGGACAAAGTTCACTGAGTACAAACTTGTACTCAGCAACAGTCTGGGAAATGTCTAACTCGTTATTCCATCCAACACAGTATGGAACTAGTGCGTTGAATTCCTTGAGTATCATAGAAAGTGGGTTCATAGCTATTCTCTAAACCTATAAGCACATTTAAACAAACAATCAATTTAATATCCGATATTATCTCCCTCAAATAATATCATTAAATTACTAATTACATCTAAAATCCCATCAGGTAAGGCAAGCCACGGTGTGTGGACGTTTACCCACCCAAACGATTTAGCAATTAGATTTGCTTTGGTCATACATCATTGATAGCGGAACCTCGGTGGGAGGAATACTATAAAGCGTATCTAAGTGTAAACCATTACTCAGCACCAAAGGAAATCGTTTGGAATTGCTACATCACCGCAAGCCACGTTGTGTGGACGTTTACGACAACTTCACAAATCTTCACAATTCCTTACAACTGTCTACATCAATTAATCCAAAATCCGTCAGTATAGCAAGCCACGTTGTGTGGACGTTTACTATACTAAGAGACTTTTATAATTGACTCCCAATTACAAGATGCATTCGATTTTGTAAATCAAGACGCGGAGAATCATAAGTGAAACTCGAAGTTTCTAACCAGTGATTCACCATGCGAACAATCCTATCTCTCATAAAATGAGGGAGCCGAGCAGACAATCGATCCATCTATCAAAGAATGGTACGACTGCCTCTAATTTGTGTCCTCGACATGACCAAGTGGCTTTGGCTCCATTCCACTCCCCGGGGTGAGAATGAGTCGACTTGAAGTCAGTTTTAGAAAGACAAATTAGGCATTGTTTGATAAACTTAATCAATGTCTCTTGTAAAAGGAATTACAAGAATTCTCCTCCAATGACACATCTATACGAACTTCAAAAGTCCATAAGAGTCACCAAGAGAACAATAATGGAGACCATGGGAATGTTTCCATCCCCGCTCCCACTTAGCTTTTTATAACAAAGGGATACGCTATCTAATGCATAATTAAACACATAAGCATGCATACAAGTAATAAAGCACATATCACATAGTCAAAATAAGCTAGAAAATTATTTTCCGACTATCATGGCTTTATTCCATCTCCGTATGCGTCTTCTAGTCTTCAGTCTTCGTTCTTGAATGCTTCATGTGACGAGAATATTAATCCCAATATTTAAGTCTATTTATTTTTAATAAATCCAAAAGATACTTAATTCGAAAATTAAGTCAATCGAATAAATCAAAAATAAAATTAAATATTATTAATATTTTTATTTATTTATTTTCCTATCTAATTCTATTAAATCTCTAGAATAATCTATCCAAGTCAAACTTGGAATATTCCAGAAGACTTTCTATAATAGAATAAGGAAATAAAATAAATTGGGACTCTTCTACTTTCCAAGATTAATTAATTTCCATTACTATGAAAATTCCCATAAAATAGGAATAATCAATTAGGAAATAAATCAATCCTAAATTAACTTTTATTCCTTTTCAATTCTATTAAATCTCTAGGATCCTATTCCAAGTAGAACTCGGAATACTCTAGAAGATTTCCATAATAGAATAAGGAATAAAAATAATTCCAATTAATTCTTTTTCTATCTTCATGAGAGTTCCCAAAGTTAGGAATACTCAAAATAGGAAAACTTGAATCAATTAGGTAAGTAGAATCTTGGTAGGATTAGGAGTAGCACGGGTTGGGGATCCCCGCACCACCCCCTACCGCCGACCACCACCACCGCCGGGCACCACCGCCGCCGTCCTCCAGCCACGCGCCACCACCACCGGTGGCCGGCGTGGCCGGAAACCCTAACGGGCAGCCCCGGGCGTGGGGTCGATCGATCCTCATGGGGATCGATCATGGGGATGATCGACCCCCCCTTCTTTTCGTCCTCATCGTCTTCTTCGTCTCATGAGTTCTCCGGCGGTCGTCTCGGCATCGATCCAACGTAAATAAATTACAAGAAATAAATTTACAATTCCGGTATCGATTCTATACATGAAATCGACCCTATACACTTTCCGGAAAACATAGAACGTAATAATAAATCCTAAATTCGGTCAACCCCCGAATTTTTACTATTACAAGCATTCATCCACACAAAACGAATCTCGACATGTCTGAGAGTTTAATAAACGAACAATCATGGTAAATTAAATAGCAATTAATTGAACGAATAATTAACAATTAATTAAACCATGATAGTCGGAATCCCTGCAAGGTAGAACGCAATTGAACACATACATGAACACGAAACCAAACTCTCTGATACCAATTGTTGGAATTCGGTATCCCGGGCCATTAAAAAAATGCGGAAAATAATAACCCGACCGAAATCCTCTCGCCGGAAACCGATCACGAACACCACGAAGAACCGGGCTCGTCAAGAGCATCGCCGCGGGATAAACCCGCGGCTAAACCCTAGCCGAGCCCCACCGTGGGGCTCGCGATCGCCGTCGATCGCGTGGGGCTGCAGCCGCGGCAACAGCCGCGGCTCGCCCCCGCGATCGAGCCCAGCTCGATCGCTAGCCCCGGCGTCCAGCCGGGGTCCCTTCGCACGGATCGCCGCGATCGAACCCTAGGTTCGATCGCCCCTCGGCTCCCAGCCGAGGGCTCCTCTCGAGCTTCGCCGGGGATCTCGAATCCCCGTCCCCGAAGTTCGTCGTTTTCCCGGATCATGCGTTCATGTATGTATCACAATTAATCCACATAAAATCATAGAAGAGAGTATATGATTTTATCTTTTGATTCGTTGTGCGGAGAAACGGAATCAAGATGATGACCTTACGATCTTCCCACGTATTCCTTGCACTAGCTTGAACGTCGGGTGGGCGACGATCCTCCAAGCTTATGGATCCTCTTCTCTCTCTCTCTACTTTCTCTCTCTAGAAGAATTATGATCTTCAAGTTATGATGTGTGTAGAAAAGAAAAGACCATGTAGTGCTTTTATAGGCTACGTAGGGGATCTAAAGGAGGTGGAATATTGGGCTTCCAATATTAATGATTAAATTGAGGCCAAGCCCAAATCTATTAATCTCCCATTAATATTAATTTATTTATTTTCCACTATATAAATTAATTGCACTCCCAATATTAAACCATATTATATCAAATAATATTTCTCCGGTAGTATTATTTATTCCGTGTATTTAAGATTTAAATATCCATGAATAAAATTAATTTATTGCTAATTAATTTATATTCATCTCTTGAATCCGAGACTAGTACCATTCAACCTTAATTATTGTGCGGAACGAATCCACTCATGAGGTTTACACAATAATTCCTTTTGAACTCATCTCGGGGATATTATCAACCCTTACGGGATACACTGTCCGGTCAATTATTCACGGCATGCCATATATAAAATATAGTGACCCAACTTAACCGGTAATTAACCCAATAATTAAATCGGTTAATTCCTTTGGTAAATCAAAGTCACTTATATTAAATATACACACCCGCAATAATATTGGGGATTAAGAATAAAATACACTGAGACTCGAATCGACTATCGCCGGCAATCCTAATCGATGAATCTCAACGATCCGCTCAATACACCAAGTGTACAAGTGTGATAAAATAATTAAGATAAATTATTTTCTCTCTCACACAACGACTATACCGATAGATTAGTTCGTGTCCATCTAGGTCGTGAGCAACTGTTCGATTAAATACGAGTAACCGATAGTATGATCTTCTGTGTGCCCATGCACACCATACTAACTACAACGTATAAAATCCAGAACCATGGTTTGCATTTATTTAATTATCAAGTAATTAAAAGCAAAACAATTGTTCGTTAATTTAATAGATTAAATGCTATGACGGGGAGTTTACCGTTACTTAAATCTAGACATTAAGTACACAACTCCAACACTAATCTGCTCCATCAGACTGTCGTTGCTCTCCTTCTATGTACTCCTCATCCGGGCAGTCAATCGTCCCATAAATCCCGTCTCAGCTTATCGTTAAGGATCTTGTGGAGCCGTCGATTAATGCATCGATCAGTACTGTCATCGGACGCCTCAGGTGCCTCATGTGCCTCAGCTGCAGGAGAGGACTCTCGTCGGGCTCGATGAGATGCACGCTGAGATGCATGCCGCTCTGCAGATGAGTCGGGTGTGATGGCATCACGCGTGCGTCGACCAGTCTTAGAGTCACCGCCCGTCATCTTTTCCATCGCCTTGGACACGCGTCCGACCACGCTTTACATCAAGTTCTTCTTCTTCTTCACCGGTTCTGCAACCGGTGCTCCTCTCTGAGCCTGAATTGGGGCATGTCCAATCCTAGGAGGAGGAACGTACATCACTTCGTTTGCTCCTCTGTTAAGGAACGAAGTGTAGTACACAGACCTCGCCTCCTTGCGTGCCGGCTCTAGAGTCGAGAGGACCTCAAGTTGAAAACAAATGAAAATTATTTTATTAAGCATTAATTAAAGGAAATAAATAATTTAAAACATTAATTTTACAAAATTTACCTCATCGTTATCGTAGAAATTAGTGAAATTGAAGTTGCATGCAATCGATTTCCAGTGCAGAAACCAAGGCCTCTTTGTTTTCTCATCTCGGACTCCGCAGACATTGCCCAGGCTCGGTATAGCCTCGTATGACCATAGCTGAAAGGCCCAAATTGGGCCGTAAACGTGGTATGCCCTCTGAAGGTTACGTTATACCGATCCGATCGATATACCATGTGTGCGGAAGCGTGTAAAGCATATAAATCTATCATGCTATAGATCTTAGTGCACACAAATATGTATTAACACATATATCTATATATATATACATCCAATATATATATATATATATATATATATATATATATATATATATATACATAGAAAGATCAACGAGTTCTTACATATGGTGATGCATGTCTCGTTGATGTCGATGAGGTGGTGTTGAGTCGATTGAACCACCTCAATGGATCAGCCTCGAAATGTTCACCTTTGGAATGACCTCGTCACGCCTTTGGATCGCCCGGATGTTGAAGCCGCACAAATGGCCCGGCCTCTACGTGTTGCACACGAAGTCGGATGATGACTTGCTTGCTTGATCGAGTTGATTCTCCAAGAATAACCTCTTTTCTCTCTTTCTCTTGTGAATTTCGTGGGTCAAAAAGTGATGTGAAAAATCAGCATTTTCACATCTTAAAATGCCATTAAAACCACCTTGTAACCCCCTCCATAATGGTGATATTGATGCCCCATCATTATCACACATTAAGGTGTGTTTATGTTGAAGTTGAATAGGCATTTCCACCTCATCATGCCACATGACATTAAACATGGTCCCACTTGCTTGTGTGGCATGTCATATCACACTATGTGACATGCATCCATGCAAGTCATGCATCCCAATCATGTGTATTAAATCCACGTAAATATTGATTCTAAATCAATATATTTATCAAGCATTGTACATCATATATGAGTCCGTGTGTGACCCTGTAGGTATGATTATCGATCAATATTATATTGTTCCCAACAAATAATATTATCGAATATCATTTAACATCCATAGACGACCTTATGACTTTATCGATTACACACGTAGGATCGAAGGACATATACCAACACCCTCTTGTCAACCTGATCGGGCATCATCGCAGCTATGCTGATGTAGTGCGACATGATCTGCCAGGTGTAGGATCCCCAGGGAAACGACTCCAGTCCATCTACGTCCTCCACAAAAGCCCAAGCCCAAGTCTCGATCGTGATATCGTCTCGGCACAACAAAAAGAAATAGTAAACCAGCAAGTTGGCCGCCTTCAGGTAGTCGGTCGGGTCGTGACCCATACTCAGAGAATTGAATTTCGTACGAAGCACTGAAATCAACGTAGGCTGTCTGAAGTGTCTGAAGGATCAACTGCGTGACCACCAAACCGAAGTTCCGTCATCAGGGCATACTCCTGTGTTCGAAAGCGAATAGTTTGACCCCCGACGAAAAACCAATGCTCGAACAGAGGTATTGTCGTAGCCACGATCTCCCGAGCTAGGAGGTTCTGCATAGCCGCATTTGATCTTCCGGATCTCCTAATCCAGAGCAAACGTCCAAAAAAACTGTCCTTGAATGTGCGAATAGCTGCATGGGTAGGGTCAACGGACGTTAGCGTGTCTTTAATTTCTTGTAGTACAACATCACGATCGTACAAATTTAAGTTCCTCGACTTGTGAATGAACTGTGGCCTCCTCCAATCGAATCCCTCCTGCAAAAATTAAGTTAAATAAATAAATATTACATTTAATCAAATTAAAAAAAATTAGGGTTCTGACCGGCTACATGGTACCGTGTAGTTGGATAATCGGGTACACGGTGACCGAGTAAATCTCACCATGTAACCGAGATTTTCTCGGTCACTGATCGGTTACACGGCAGGTTAGCTACACGGTGAGCGCTAAAATCGCTACCATGTAGCGATACCGTGTAGCCAGAAACAGCTGCCCAAACCCAGAATTTTCAGAATTTTAACGAGCAATTCAACACTGAATTTCAATTCTAAATAAAATAAAACGCAATAAGGAACTCAAATACACTCAAAGGCTAGCAATTAACACATCCAATCGAACACATTATTGAAAGAAAAAAAATCAAAATTTTGAAATTCAAAAAGCTAGGATTTGACCACTTACCGGGGCTTGAATCGGCCATTGTGGCTCGTCCTGGTTGTCGTTGTTGTCAGCCATGCTTCTCGCCGGAATTGAAGTCGCCGGATTTTTTGCTCTTCGATTTTTGTGGCCGGTGTTTGGAGGAAGAAGGGGGGACCGATTTTCTGAAAAAGAGAAAAAGGAGAGAGAAAAGATTTGGTGTGTGGGGACCAATACTTATATCATACTCCCGGGAGCACAATATAAATAGTGCTCCCACCCTTTAAAATATAAAAATCATCTTTTAATAATTAAGAAATCTTCATTTCAAAAAATAATTATTATAAACATTAATTAGCATAGCAATGAATATTTTAGCATACCTAATGAATATTTATCACAAAATACATGAAGATATAACATGGGTGCACAATTAAAATCATACTCCTAGGAACACGGTATAAATTGCCTGTGGGGACCGATTTTATAATTTTTATTCCTTTTACAATTGTTTTGTTTTGTTTTTTTCAAAAGGTAAGGGTATGTTAGACATTTCTATTGCAAAATCCCTAGTTTTAATGTATTTTTATGAATGGTGTCAAAATTAATAAGGTTGTTATAAAAGTGTTTGAAAATCGAGAGCTCTCAAAGATTTATCATAAATATATTATAAGTATTATGCAACAAAACTTTTATAAATTAATAATATTTTGTGAAAAAATTGTAACTATTCTTATAATACAAACCTAATACTATATTATCATATGAAGTTTGATACTGTATTTGTTTTCAAATACCAGAGTGGGATCATTCAAATTTAAATTGAAAAACGTGAGGCGTCAATTGTACATTTTTGTCTACAAACTCCAGCTCCAGCATGTTGATGTGGCAATTTAAAAAATAAGGATTGGTTTATTGTTCTCTTCTATAGATGAAATATGCATTGTTCAAGATATCTCTTTATAATAGTCTTACAATAAAACATTGTCACATTCGAGACGAAGATAGTAGAATTCAGAGCTATAACAATATCTTAGAAGTTGAGTTGTAATTAATTACATAATTATATTGTATTAAAAATACACATTCACATCGTTTATAATTTACAGGTATAATCCACAATAATAATCCTAAAGAAATGTGAAAAGAAGGAAGTGAATTATTGGGTGTGTGTTTTAGAGGCCGGATAGAGAGAGTGTTGTTTTGTTTGTATCTGGTGGAATAAAAACATATTGTCTCTCTACCCAGATTGGCGTGACATGTAACAACAAAATCTCTCTTGTTAAGTAGTACGAGTAGTAATAAATTGAAGAAAAGAAAGCTAGCATATAATCACAAAGATTCAATTCTACAAAACATGACATTGAAAATAAAATAAAAAATCAAAATTACATTAAAACATTGATTAGAGATAATTATACTTTCTTATTGAGGTTTGAGTGATTATGTGCTCGGCTACCTAATCGAGAAATTGGAGCCATTAATCGAAAATTTGGTGCAAGCAACTACTTGAGGTTTACTAAAATTGCATTTTACTAACCGTAGAATGATCATATAATAAAATATTCCGGTGAATATTACTGAAACACATTAATAGAGGATTCATTATAATATTCTATACGATCAGTCGACAGATAGTAAAATGCAAGTTATGTAAACTTCAAGTAGTCGCTGACTATCGTTGTAGACTTTATGAGGGCTTGACACGTTTGTTGGGATTTGGAGTCGAAATCGAGGACGAAGAAGGACGGAATCGCCGAGAACGGAAACGGCAGTCGCCGGAGGGGGTTCGGCGGTCGCGGAAATGGTTTCGGCGGGCGCCGAAACCGAGAAAAATTGGGGTCAGCGGACTGCACGATTTTGGTCATTTATGTTGGAATAGGTGACCGGCGAGCCAACGGTTGGCCGAGCGATTAACCGTATTCCGTTATATAACGATTTATTTCATTAATTAATGAAACATTTATTAATGGCATATACTATATCTGCTCCCAATGTTGAATCATAGATATAGTCCTGTACAGTTACACATGTTGTATGAATTCGGTTTTGTGGAAACCGAGAGATAATTCTGTTAACGCAACGTAACTGGTCAAACTCAGTTCCTAGTCGATGGGTTACGCCAATAACAAGGATACCCGGCCTTTCCCCCTTGAGACTAGCACTTAGTGTATGTGGGCTAATCTCGAGCATCGGTGTTGGGACATCGACATACTTGAGTGGGTGCTCACTGTTGATTAGTTCACTGAACCCCCTCTCCCTGGAATCTCTAAGTGGTTATCACTGATCGAGTAGAGAATTCCATAATATAGTTGTACACAATTAATCCTTAAGACCCAGACATCACCGTGACTTCATCAGAGGACTAGCTGTATCGTGACGTGTCTCTGATTCCCTGGAAAGGGAGTAAGTCGAAAAAGGAGACAATGTTCGTGCAGTTCGAAATCTGATGTGAAGTCTGTGCATGGTAGTAGGGGATCTGATCGCTTGATATAGATCATGGATGTCCTGTGTGTTCTGATGGTTCGTAGTCCCGGAATCTCTGGCCAGAGTTGAATAGTGAGGTGATTAGAGAAATGTGTTTCTCTGAATCAATCACGATTGGATTTTACGAAACCTAGAACGTACGCACAGTTATCAAACTCAACAAGAGATCTCGATTAACCAATATCTCTAGTTTGATCGGGACATATGTATCGGAGGGATCGTACTGTACGCTAACTATATTACAAGGTTCTTGCAGGCACTTCATTTGTATCTAGGGAATTAGTGAAGCGTGGCTGCTAGACGCTCGTCACTGATTCGTTGGGCACCGACTTGTTCGGAGATTAAATAATATGATTATTAATCTAAAACTCTTGGGAGTAGTTGAAATAAGAACAATATGTTGTTCGAATCACAATATGTTGTGAGCCCACGGCTAGTTATACACCTGAACCATTGAGGGTCACATTCTCGTGTAAACCGATCTTTGAATACGATCATGTATTAATTAACTGTTAATTAAGTACATATAGTCGGAGGTCAATATGATTGAATCCGAGATTCATAATTGTGATTATGAGTTGGAAATAATAATGAGCTAAAGAAAACGGACACGATGGTGTACACTTTCTATTTTGGGAAATTTCCCGATTTAGCAATACCCCTGAAATGGGCTTTCCGATTTTGTGAAATTGGAAATTTTTATTTTTATCTCATATTGATGAGAAAATTAAAACGAGAAAGAAAATATAATCGTTATATTTTTCGGAGATGAAATTGATTGTCAATTTTGGAGAAACGTAATGACGGCTAATGTATTGGGCCGGCTAGGGTTAATGGATCCGATCCATTAGGGTTTGAGCCCAACAAGCTCCTTTCTTCACCTATAAAAGGAGCTCCATAGGCATGAGAATTAACACACCAAGTGAAGAGCTCAAAACCCTAGCCTCACTTTCTCTCCTCTCCTCTCTCCCTCTCGTCCGCCCCTCGGCTCCTCCCTCGGAGGACCGCCGACAACCGGAGCCGCCGCCCGCAGCCGCCTAGTGCCGCCGCCGGCAGCCGCCTCCCCTCGCCGGAATCCGATTCCGGCACCGTTTTTCCGGCACATTTTTCCCGTCGTATTCTCCCTTATGTGTTTCTAGTGCAATACGTAAGTTGGATTACCTATACGAGGTGAAACCTGATTAGACGAGAGACGCCGAAGGAATGCCCGAGCACAGCCCGAGTCGCGCCCGTGCGCTCCAGCCGTGACACACGAGTCCAGCCGAGAGCCCCGCCACTCGCTCGGCTCTCCCCGCACACGACCCGTGCCGTCCCCGCGTCGCATCCGCGCGACTTCCGACGAACCTCGTTTCGTCCGATGAATCCCTGAGGTACTTACGATTAAATTTAGATTTAATTGTTTGCGTTAAATGTTTGTGCTATGTACTGTTAATGTTTGCGCTATGGGGTTTTTAATTGATAAAGAAAAATTAATTGTGATTAATTTAAATGTCAATTAAATTCAAATTGATTCGAATTAAATAATATGATTATCTTAATTGTCTGATTATGTGCACATGTTTACGTAATTAATTATATATGTGTAATTAATTAATTTGATTAATTTAATTGCACAATTCAAGTTGATCAGAATTAAATTATAAGATTATGTTAATTGTCAATTTGACGCAAATTAATTATGTCTGCATGTTTACATAATTAATTGTAATATATTAATATGATTAATATAATTGCGCTTAATATATTAATATGATTAATATATTTGCGCTATAAGTAATTAATTTATATGATAAATATAATTGCGTTAGATTTAATTTGTGTAGTATGGGATGCATGAATTAAATATTTAATTATTTGATAATTAAATTAAATGGTGAATTATTGATTCTAATAGATTTGAATTAAATCAATTAATGCATGTAATATTGAAAATATGATTTTCAATAAAATAAAATAAATATAATGTAAAATGTTTACATTACGGTTTTTCATGCACGATCCCAACAATTTCGGCGGGCGCCGAAATGATATTGGCGGGCGCCAAAAATGGGGTTTGACAGATTTCAGCACAAATCTTATTTCTTGAGCGCTAAGTTTTGCATTCCTTTTTCAGCGTGATTTTACCTTAATTAATATTAGGGTTTTATATGGGTCTAGCCTATATAGTAGTTATTCCCATCAATGTAATTAATTATCGTGAGAATTCTAGAATAGCGAGAGTAGACGAGAGCGAGAATACTGAGATCGCTTGTGCGTTTGTAATCTCCCGGAGTCTTCTATTATTATTCTAGCGAAAGATCTGCAGCGGCGAGTGTGGACGTAGCCTTATTGGGTGAACCACTATAATTTCTGTGTCTCGTTTTTTTTTTCGTTTATTTTTCTCGTCTTGTTTTATTCGTTTCTTGGAGCGACGAAGTTAGGCGCAAATCCTAACAACTGGTATCAGAGCTTCAAGGGAAGCGATTGAAGAGACGATGGGAGATCTCGCGAATTTCTCTGTGACGAGATTTGATGGAAAGAATTACAGGAACCGGAGGATGCAGATCGAGGACTACCTGTACGGGAGGAAGCTTTATCATCCATTGAATTCGAAGCCGGAGAAGATGGAGGATGCGGCATGGCTTGAGCTCGACAGGCAGGTTCTGGGGATTATCCGTTTGTCCCTGTCGATGAGGGTGGCAGATGACGTGGCCGATGAGACCACTACTCAAGGCTTGATGAAGGCCCTTGCCAACAAGTATGAGAAACCCACTGCCAACAATAAGATACACCTGATGAAGAGCCTGTTCAACTTGAGGATGAAAGACGGGTTCGATGCTGCGACTCATATTCATGAGATGAGCTCAAACCTGAACAAGCTGAAGGCGGTCGGAATTGCGTTCGACGACGAGGTGTGTGTGTATTGATCTTGCTGGCGTCTTTGCCGGACAGCTGGGAGCCCATGAGGGCTGCGATTAGTAACTCCATGGGGAAGGAAAATCTCAAATTCTCTGATGTCAGAGATAGTGTTCTGGCCGAGGAACTGCGAAAGAAGGATTTTCTAGAGACACCGTCTGGTCCGTCTGGTTCTGTCCTGAGTACTGAGAGCCGAGCACGAGGCCGAGGGAGCAACGCTAATCATGGCAGCGGAGGGTCGAAGACGAGAGAAGGCAAGAAAGTGGTTTGTTGGAATTGCAAGAAGGAAGGGCATATCAAGCGGCATTGCAGAGAGCCTGCGAATGGTCAAACTAATGCGGTGACTAACGAGGATTATGGAGATGTCTTGCTAACATCTTCTGAGAATCCTGAAGACTCCTGGGTGCTGGATTCGGGAGCGTCGTTTCACACCACGACAAGGCGCGATTGCATAAAGGGTTTCTATGCTGGGAATCGTGGGAAAGTTCGCCTCGGGGATGGTCGTACTTTGAAGGTTGGAGGTGTTGGAGTTGTGTACTTAATGTCTAGATTTAAGTAACGATAAACTCCCGGTCATAGCATTTAATCTATTTAAATTAATAAACAATTGTTTGCTTTTAATTATTATTAAATATATGCAAATCATAGTCCTAGATTCTATACGTTGTAGTTAGTATGGTGTGCGACGTCACACAGAAGATCATACTATCGGTTACTCGTATTTAATCAAACAGTGGCTCACGACCTAGATGGACCCGGACCAATCCATCGGTATAGTCGTTGTGTGAGAGAGAAAATAATTTGTCTTAATTATTTTATCACACTTGTACACTTGGTGTATTGAGCGGATCGTTGAGATTCATCGATTAGGATTGCCGGCGATAATCGATTCGAGTCTCAGTGTATTATATTCTTAATCCCCGATATTGTTGCGGGTGTGTATATTCAATGTAAGTGACTTTGATTTACCAAAGGAATTAACCGATTTAATTATTGGGTTAATTACCGGTTAAGTTGGGTCACTATATTTTATATATGGCATGCCGTGAATGATTGACCGGACAGTGTATCCCGGAAGGGTTGATAATATCCCCGAGATGAGTTCATAAGGAATTATTGTGTAAACCTCATGAGTGGATTCGTTCCTCACAATAATTAAGGTTGAATGGTACTAGTCTCGGATTCAAGAGATGAATAAATTAATTAGCAATAAATTAATTTTATTCATGGATATTTAAATCTTAAATACACGGAATAAATAATACTACCGGAGAAATATTATTTGATATAATATGGTTTAATATTGGGAGTGCAATTAATTTATATAGTGGAAAATAAATTAATTAATATTAATGGGAGATTAATAGATTTGGGCTTGGGCTCAATTTAATCATTAATATTGGAAGCCCAATATTCCACCTCCTTTAGATCCCCTACGTAGCCTATAAAAGCACTACATGGTCTTCACTTTTTCATAAGACAAGAATATCAATACTTGATAGTTCTAGAGAGTTGAAGAGGATCCATAAGCTTGGAGGATCGTCGCCCACCCGACGTTCAAGCTAGTGCAAGGAATACGTGGGAAGATCGTAAGGTCATCAAAATTCGTTTCTCCGCACAACGAATTAAGAGGTAAAATCATATACTCCCTTCTATGATTTTATGTGGATTAATTGTGATACATACATGAACGCGCGATCCGAGAAACAACGAGACCGGGGACGGGGATAGACCGGGCGGTGGTGGTTGTGAACCACCGGACCGCCGGCGGTCTAGGGATCCCCGCCGGGATCGAGGGCAACCCTCGGCTGGGAGCCGAAGGGGTGGCGATCGAACCTAGGGTTCGATCGCCGGGCACGCATGAAGCCCCGGCTGGACGCCGGGGGCGATCGAGCCCGTGAGCTCGATCGCGGGTGTGCTACGGGGTAACCCGTAGCCGCCTCGTATGTGCTACGGGTTCGCCCGTAGCGGGCGTACGGGGCTGGACGCCCCGCGAGCAGCGAGCCCGTGAGCTCGCTGCGGGGCTGCTACGAGCAGCCCCGGGGATGCCTCGTGCATCCCCAGCGATCATCGCGAGATGATCGCGAGCCCCGTGCGGGGGCTCGGCTGGGCGCGCGGATTCGTCCCGTGCGGTGCTCGGTCGAGCTCCGGCTCGTACGGTGGTTCGCGGTTGGTTCTCCGGCGATCGAGGATTTCGGTCGGGTTATTTTTTTCCGCAATTTTTAATGGCCCGGGATATCGAATTCCAGCAACTGGTATCAGAGAGTTTGGTTTCGTGTTCATGTATGTGTTCAATTGTGTTCTACCTTGCAGGGATTCCGACTATCATGGTTGAAATTAATTGTTAATTATTGGTTTAATTAATTGCTATTTAATTTACCATGATTGTTCGTTTATTAAACTCTCGGACATGTCGAGATTCGTTTTGTGTGGATGAATGCTTGTAATAGTAAAAATTCGGGGGTTGACCGAATTTAGGATTTATTATTACGTTCTATGTTTTCCGGAAAGTGTATAGGGTCGATTTCATGTATAGAATCGATACCGGAGTTGTAAATTTATTTCTTGTAATTTATTTACGTTGGATCGATGCCGAGACGACCGCCGGAGAACTCATGAGACGAAGAAGACGAAGAGGACGAAAAACCGGGGGGGGGTCGATCATCCCCATGATCGATCCCCATGAGGATCGATCGACCCCACGCCCGGGGCTGCCCGCTAGGGTTTCCGGCCACGCCGGCCACCGGTGGTGGTGGCGCGTGGCTAGGGGGCGGCGGCGGTGGTGCCCGGCGGTGGTGGTGGTCGACGGTGGGGGTGGTGCGGGGATCCCCAACCCATGCTACTCCTAATCCTACCAAGATACTACTTACCTAATTGATTCAAGTTTTCCTATTTTGAGTATTCCTAAGTATGGGAACTCTCATGGAGATAGGAAAAGAATTAATTAATATTATTTATTTCCTTATTCTATTATGTAAGTCTTCTAGGATATTTCAAGTTCTACTTGGAATAGGAATCTAGAGATTTAATAGAATTAGATAGGAAAAGAATTAATATTATTTATTTCCTTATTCTATTATGGAAGTCTTCTAGAATATTTCAAGTTCTACTTGGAATAGGAATCTAGAGATTTAATAGAATTAGATAGGAAAATAATTAATTAGTAAATTAATTTATTTCTATTTGATTATTCCTATTTTATGGGAATTTTCATGGACATGGAAATTAATTAATCTTGGAAAGTAGAAGAGTCCTAATTTATTTTATTTCCTTATTCTATTATAGAAGTCTTCTAGAATATTCCAAGTTTGACTTGGATAGATTATTCTAGAGATTTCATAGAATTAGATAGGAAAATAAATAAATAAAAATATTAATAATATTTAATTTTATTTTTGATTTATTCGATTGACTTAATTTTCGAATTAAGTATCTTTTGGATTTATTAAAAATAAATAGATTTTAAATATTGGGATTAATATTCTCGTCACATGGAGCATTCAAGAACGAAGACTGAAGACTAGAAGACGCATACGGAGATGAAATAAAGCCATGATAGTCGGAAAAATAACTTTTTCTAGCATTATTTTGACTATGTGATATGTGCTTTATTGCTTGTATGCATGCTTATGTGTTTAATTATGCATTAGATAGCGTATCCCTTTGTTATAAAAAGCTAAGTGGGAGCGGGGATGGAAACATTCCCATGGTCTCCATTACTGTTCTCTTGGTGACTCTTATGGACTTTTGAAGTTCGTATAGATGTGTCATTGGAGGAGAATTCTTGTAATTCCTCTTACGAGAAACATTGATTAAGTTTATCAAACAATGCCTAATTTGTCTTTCTGAAACTGACTTCAAGTCGACTCATTCTCACCCCGGGGAGTGGAATGGAGCCAAAGCCACTTGGTCATGTGGATGACACAAATTAGAGGCAGTCGTACCATTCTTTCAAAGATGGATCGATTGTCTGCTCGGCTCCCTCATCTAATGAGAGATAGGGTTGTTCGCATGGTGAATCACTGGTTAGAAACTTCGAGTTTCACTTATGATTCTCCGCGTCTTGATTTATAAAATCGAATGCTTCAAAGTAATTGGATGTCAATTGTAAAAATCTTTTGGTGTAGTAAACGTCCACACTATCGTGGCTTGCTGCATTAAATGGGATTTTTGGAACGATTGATGTAGACAGTTATAGAAGGGAGGAAGGAAACGTAGGTTAACGTAAACGTCCACACTATCGTGGCTTGCGGTGACATGCGAATCTTAAACAAACTTCTTAGTGCTGAGTAATGGTTTACACTTAGGTACGCTCTATAGTATTCTTCCCATCGAAGTAACGCTATAGTGATGTACGACCAAAGCAAATCTAATTGCTAAATCATTTGGAGGGGTAAACGTCCACACTATCGTGGCTTGCCTTATCTGATGGGATTTTAGATGTAATTAGTAATTTAATGATATTATTAGAGGGAGATAATATCGGATATTAAATTGATTGTTTGTTTAAATGTGCTTATAGGTTTAGAGAATAGCTATGAATCCACTTTCTATGATACTCAAGGAGCATAAGCTCACTGGCCCCAACTATATTGATTGGAAGAGAAATTTAGACATTGTCCTAACTTCGGAGGAGTACAAGTTTGTACTCCATGAAGTGTGCCCTGCTGAGCCCACGGCTGCCTCAACTGATGAGGAAAAACTGACATATCGGAAGTGGAAAAAGGCTGATGAAATGGCTAGGTGTTATATTTTGGCTTCCATGTCAAATGTACTCCAAACCCAACATGAGTCGATGGACACTGCCTATGATATGATGTTTAACCTCAAGGAGATGTTTGGGGAGCAAGATCGTGCGGCAAGGCAAGAAGCCATGAGAGTCCTCATGTCGACTACTCAATCTGAAGGAACGCCCGTTGGGGAGCACGTTCTTAAGATGATGAGTTTGTTGAATGAACTTGAGGTCCTAGGAGCTTCTATTGATGCTGAGACGCAAGTCGACATCATACTCCAGTCTCTGGCCCCTAGTTTTGAGCAGTTTCGTATGAGCTATAATATGGGTAAACTATCTTATACTCTTGCGCAACTCCTGACTGAACTAAAGGCGGCAGAGGGGATCTACAAGAAGGGCAAGTCTCAAGCGCTTGTAGCTACCAAGTCCAAAGGCTTTAAGCCTGGTGGAGGTAGGGGCAAGAAAAGGAAGCAAGCCCGGAAACCCAGTGGTGTCAAGAGGACTGTACCACGAGTGGGGGCTGCAAAGCCAAAGGGTAAGTGCTTCCGATGCAACAAGATGGGACACTGGAAGTCTGAATGTCCTCTCAAAGGTACGAATTTTTCTTTAGTCGTAAAAACATAGTCAGCGGTATTATCTACCAGAATTCTGGTGTGTAGATATGGAACCACTGACGGTATGTGCATTTTGAATGCAGGGGTTCCAGAAAACCCGGCGACTTAGAGAGGAAGAGTTCGAGTCTACACGGGCAAAGCTGTAGAGGAGGCAGCAGTTGCGGTGGAAGACATTTATCTGCTTTAGTAGTTAAATAGGATTTCATTTCAAAGTTATTGCTTTATGTACCCCTTTATTTTAGAAAGAACGTTTTGTTCTGGATTTCTATTATTAATGAATGGATATTTTATTTCTTTAATCATTGGATGATTTTGATAAGAAATAATGGCATTATCTATTCTGGTACATTAGACAGCAATATATGAATGATAGATCCTAAGTCTACCCCAATTGCAACGAACCGTTCTATAACTTGTTTTACTTATTAGATATTTCTTTATCATTATACTTGTGAAATCTTATACTTAGAAGTATTTTCAAATGAGATTCAAATGGTCGAAATTGATGTGATCAATTATAGTTGAAGGAATGGACCTTCCGACCTAAGAATTGAATTTGGAGGATAATACGTCTAAGCAAAACCTTTCTTAAAAAGGATAGAATTCAAACAAGTATTAGAAATGATCAGATATGCAGACATATGTGTATATTAGAAAGGGCACGAGTGATTCTTTCAAGAATACTCAAGTGATGGATTAGAATGCTTGATGTGCCAAAAAGCAAAGTGTTTTGACTAGTCAATAGACACAAAGCGATTATGGGGAACCATCAAAGTATATCCATTAGGAGCCTGCGACTCGGTCGCGGAGGCCATCACCTATCTGAATAACACATAGCATAATCAAAGATTGGGTTTCAATCCCAAAGGGCCGCACCATACACTTACGTGTAGAAATAGTGCGTTGTAAAGAAATGGAAATCTGACGGTAAAAGGACAAGTTGTTCGGAACTACCTATGTTCTATGGATATTCCTAGATACAACGACATATTGAATATGGTTGTAGGATATCCTAGATGAACGAAGTATTGTGTGTTCTATAGTACTACGAACCAGAGGGACGTCTCTCGTCCGGTTCATAGAGGAAGACTATTAGATGGACCACAAAGCCTAAATTGACGTAATACTTTGAAATGAGAAGAAGGACAAAAGACTAGGAACCAGCCAAACCGAGTAGAAGTACACCACATACTGCACCTATTGTTATTACTGTTATACACCGGGACGCCATTGCAGTGGGAGGTTGTCGGACAACCAGAGATATTCATAAGACTAGAGGAGTTCGGACTCTGGATCTAGTAAAGATGAAATCGACCCCTAGCTCTGCATAAGGGCGGTACTAGATCTAAATGTGCCTGCTTGGAACAATAAGGATTATTGTTAAGAGGCTAGATCATTTAGAGTACAAGCTTAGTAAATCCATTTATGGATTGAAATAAAGCTATGAATCGTGGAACTTGCGAATTGATGGGATAGTCCATTTGATGGATTCATCAAAAGGCATAGACGAAAGGTGTATTGAAAAGGTAATAGAAACAAGGTGGTGTTTCTCGGAGATTTTATGACAATTTCATCATTGGCAACAATGTAGAAAATATTGTCAGACATAAAATAATGGTTGTCTAAATAAATCGAGATATGAGATTAAGAAGAAGTTAGAACATGTTCTTAAGATCTTGTGATCTAGAGATAAGAACATTGTACTTCTCCTGGATATCTTGTACGATTAAGGTTTGTTTTTAACATGCATACTTCTGAGAAAGGTTATTGCCTTTCAGAGACAGAATATACATCTATCTAAAGGGTATGTGTTCGAACACATGAAGGAGATAGATGAGGACAAAGCAGTTTCCTATACTTCAGTATGGAAAGCTTTATAGATGCAATGTTGTAAAACAAGAACCTGATATCAACTATGCGGTTTGCGTAGTGGGAGGATATCAAAGTAATCTGGATAAGGGATGTTCGAATGCTGCAAGAGTACTTTCAAAGTACTGGCGTACAGAGCAAGACGAAATCTTCTTAGATTACAGATTCTCAGATCCAAAAATCAGAGAAGGACCAGTGAAAGTCGATATCAGGCTATGTGTTCACTTTTAGAAAGAGGTGGAACCATGAAGTGAAAAAGTGATAAGCGGGACGCTTTTTCAGACTCTCTCATAACCGAATAGCAGCCTCAGAGGCAGCGGAAGTTTTGGTTAGGTTCCGGGATAACCTCTTGACTTGGATATGACTCTTAGTTTACCAAAGGCTATTGGATAGCGGTGCACGGTGAACTAGAAGAGGTCATAAGTCAAAAGTGATGTTAACACATAGAGCAAGTACCACCTGATACGAGTCATCGTCAGGAGAGACGACGTAGTAGTCACCAAGATAACTTCAGAGCGGCAACCTAGATTGCTCATTCACATAGTACTTCTCGGAAGTACACTTTAAAGCACGTGATGAGTATGGGAACCGGGAGTTTGGAGGAAATGACTAGACCTTAGTACAAGTGGGAGATTGTTGGAGTTGTGTACTTAATGTCTAGATTTAAGTAACGATAAACTCCCGGTCATAGCATTTAATCTATTTAAATTAATAAACAATTGTTTGCTTTTAATTATTATTAAATATATGCAAATCATAGTCCTAGATTCTATACGTTGTAGTTAGTATGGTGTGCGACGTCACACAGAAGATCATACTATCGGTTACTCGTATTTAATCAAACAGTGGCTCACGACCTAGATGGACCCGGACCAATCCATCGGTATAGTCGTTGTGTGAGAGAGAAAATAATTTGTCTTAATTATTTTATCACACTTGTACACTTGGTGTATTGAGCGGATCGTTGAGATTCATCGATTAGGATTGCCGGCGATAATCGATTCGAGTCTCAGTGTATTATATTCTTAATCCCCGATATTGTTGCGGGTGTGTATATTCAATGTAAGTGACTTTGATTTACCAAAGGAATTAACCGATTTAATTATTGGGTTAATTACCGGTTAAGTTGTGTCACTATATTTTATATATGGCATGCCGTGAATGATTGACCGGACAGTGTATCCCGGAAGGGTTGATAATATCCCCGAGATGAGTTCATAAGGAATTATTGTGTAAACCTCATGAGTGGATTCGTTCCGCACAATAATTAAGGTTGAATGGTACTAGTCTCGGATTCAAGAGATGAATAAATTAATTAGCAATAAATTAATTTTATTCATGGATATTTAAATCTTAAATACACGGAATAAATAATACTACCGGAGAAATATTATTTGATATAATATGGTTTAATATTGGGAGTGCAATTAATTTATATAGTGGAAAATAAATTAATTAATATTAATGGGAGATTAATAGATTTGGGCTTGGGCTCAATTTAATCATTAATATTGGAAGCCCAATATTCCACCTCCTTTAGATCCCCTACGTAGCCTATAAAAGCACTACATGGTCTTCACTTTTTCATAAGACAAGAATATCAATACTTGATAGTTCTAGAGAGTTGAAGAGGATCCATAAGCTTGGAGGATCGTCGCCCACCCGACGTTCAAGCTAGTGCAAGGAATACGTGGGAAGATCGTAAGGTCATCAAAATTCGTTTCTCCGCACAACGAATTAAGAGGTAAAATCATATACTCCCTTCTATGATTTTATGTGGATTAATTGTGATACATACATGAACGCGCGATCCGAGAAACAACGAGACCGGGGACGGGGATAGACCGGGCGGTGGTGGTTGTGAACCACCGGACCGCCGGCGGTCTAGGGATCCCCGCCGGGATCGAGGGCAACCCTCGGCTGGGAGCCGAGGGGGTGGCGATCGAACCTAGGGTTCGATCGCCGGGCACGCATGAAGCCCCGGCTGGACCCCGGGGGCGATCGAGCCCGTGAGCTCGATCGCGGGTGTGCTACGGGGTAACCCGTAGCCGCCTCGTATGTGCTACGGGTTCGCCCGTAGCGGGCGTACGGGGCTGGACGCCCCGCGAGCAGCGAGCCCGTGAGCTCGCTGCGGGGCTGCTACGAGCAGCCCCGGGGATGCCTCGTGCATCCCCAGCGATCATCGCGAGATGATCGCGAGCCCCGTGCGGGGGCTCGGCTGGGCGCGCGGGTTCGTCCCGTGCGGTGCTCGGTCGAGCTCCGGCTCGTACGGTGGTTCGCGGTTGGTTCTCCGGCGATCGAGGATTTCGGTCGGGTTATTTTTTTCCGCAATTTTTAATGGCCCGGGATATCGAATTCCAGCAGGAGGTGTTGGTAACGTGACTTTGAAGACGTCTCGTAGACTGACGTTGGAGCTTTCGAAGGTGAGGTATGTGCCGAAGCTGAAGAGAAATATGATCTCAGTCAGTCAGCTTGCGAGAGACGACCATAGAGTGACCTTCGATGATAGGTCTTCGAAAGTGACGAAGGGTGCGATGGTGATTGCTCGTGGTCGAAAGACGGGCACCCTTTACACTATGGCTGGAGGTCGTGTTGAGATTGGTGGGGCCGAAAACAATAATGCGCCTGAGCATTGCGAACTGGGTCGTGTGAGTGAGGATTCGGGGAAGTCTCACATGGATCGGAGTTCGGTTCTCGAAGAGCAGAGCAGAGTTCGATTCTCGGTGTTCGAGAGAGAGTCGAAGAGTGGAAAGATGAGAAGTGACGTGGAAGATTTTCCGGTGAAAGTAGACCAACCGGATGAGATCTTGAAGACCAGTCACGAGCTTTCAATTCGAGACGATGAGGCAATGTTGGCTGGGAAATCGAGCAAGTGGGAGCTGGGATTAAGAAACGAGGCGACCTCGTTATTGTCACACGGTTCCTTGTCCGCGGAAAACAAGAAGATGCGTTCGGGTAAGCTTTCTTGCGTCTATGCTGGAGGAAAGCTTATGAAAAATTCGAAGTGCATGTTGATGAAGCCTGGAAGAACCTGAGAAGTCGCGGCGCGTCGAAGTTGGTTGAAACTTAGACTGGGCGACGTTGGTAAGGACCGGGGATGCCGCTACAGTGGGAGGTGATCGGGTTTCGCCTCCAAGTGGGAGATTGTTGGGATGTGGAGTCGAAATCGAGGACGAAGAAGGACGAAATCGCCGAGAACGGAAAAGGCGGTCGCCGGAGGGGGTTCGACGGTCGCAGGGCACCGCCGGCAGTCGCGGAAATGGTTTCGGCGGGCGCCGAAACCGAGAAAAATCGGGGTCAGCGGACTGCACGATTTTGGTCATTTCGGCTGGCGCCGAAATGATATTGGCGGGCGCCAAAAATGGGATTTGGCAGATTTCAGCGAAAATCTTATTTCTTGAGCGCTAAGTTTTGCAGTCCTTTTTCAGCGTGACTTTACCTTAATTAATATTAGGGTTTTATATGGGTATAGCCTATATAATAGTTATTCCCATCAATGTAATTAATTATCGTGAGAATTCTAGAATAGCGAGAGTAGACGAGAGCGAGAATACTGAGATCGCTTGTGCGTTTGTAATCTCCCGGAGTCGTCTATTATTATTCTAGTGAAAGATTTGCAGCGGCGAGAGTGGACGTAGTCTTATTGGGTGAACCACTATAATTTCTTGTGTCTTTATTTTTCGTTTTTTATTTCTCGTATAATTTTATCGTCTCTTGCAGCGACGCGGTTAGGCGAAAATCCTAACAAGGGTCGTGCTCGAGAAAGCAGGTAGCGATCGCCACCTTTAAATATGTGTGTTTTTTCTAAGTTTAGTGGACAAAATGAATCATTTCTCTAAGTATATCTCTTATTATCATTAGTTCACAACCACTCTCTACTTGATTGTTTTTGCACGCTTTTATTTGAACTTATTTCGAGTACACCTTTGATCAACTTTATAGCAATCATTCATTCGTACATTACGAGACTACACACATAGTTTTTTTTTTTAAAAATATATATAGAAGCTACATCCTCACCCCTCCATTTCTAGACACAACCTTTCAAATTCCGGGGGTATATCCGGGTCAAGTTATGCGATCCGGATCTTTCCCGGTCCCACAGACGCTCTCGCCGGAGGCCTCCTCCGTGCTTCAGCACTCCCTCCTCCTCGCCAACCGCCGCGGCCACCCCCAGCTGACCCCCCTCCACGTGGCGGCCACCCTCCTCACCACCTCCCCCCGATTCTCCTCCGCCCTCAAATCCTCCCCTCTCCAGTGCAGAGCCCTCGAGCTCTGCCTCAACGTCTCCCTCAACCGCCTCCCCTCCACCCCTCTCCTCCCTCCTTCCCTCTCCAACTCCCTCGTCGCCGCCCTCAAGCGGGCCCAGGCCCACCAGCGACGCTCCGGCTGGCCCGACCCGCAACCGGCCCAAAACTGTTTCCTCATGTCGATGATAAGAGTCGACTTGGATCGGCTCATCATATCCATCCTAGACGACCCCAGCGTCAGCCGAGTCATGCGAGAGGCCGGCTTTTCCAGCACCTCCGTCAAAAGCAACTTGGAGGAGTACTTTCGAAAGACCTCGTTCGTAAACTACAACAACGAGCCGATATCGTCGGTTTTCGACATCATGCTCGGACGGAAGAGACGGAAAAACGTCGTCCTCGTCGGGGAGACTTCGAACGAGGCGGAAGGGCTCGCGTCGAGAGCGATGGATGCGCTCGAGAGAGGATGTACTCATGTCGAGGGTTTGGATTCGGTGAAGTTGGTGAAGGTGCAGTTCTCTGCGGTTCCGTTGAGGTTGATGAGGAGGGAGGAGATTGAGATGAATGTGGCCGACTTGAGGAGGAAAGTGGAGTCGTTTGGGTTGGGTGGGAGGGTTGTTGTTTATGTTGGGGACTTGAAGTGGGCGGTCGAAAGGGATGATGATGATGATGATGAGCGGATAGCCGGTTTTTATAGTCCGGTCGATCATTTGATAGCGGAGATTGGAGAGATGGTGTCTTGGTATAGTAACGGGAGTTCGAGGGTTTGGCTGATGGCGACGGCGAGCTACGAGACGTTGATGAAGTGCGAGAGGAAGGAGCCGCCGTGTGTGGATGTTCTATGGGATCTCGAAGCGGTTCGTGTGCCGTTTACGAGGTGAGTGACGACACTCAACGTTCTTTTCTTTTTTTATTTTTATTTTGTCTGTATTATTAGAGAATATATTCGATCTGTAAATACCAAATTGTCTAAATTCTCTAATAGTTCGAGGTTTTAGATCATGCGGCTTCTGAAATAGATGTTGCAGTTTCTAACATGGGCGAAATAAAAATCGGCTTTTAATTCGTGCTTTGTAGTAAAAAGGAATTTGCAATGATGAGTTCGTGTCTGCTTTCTGATATAATTGACTGGTTTTATTTGTTGATGTTTCTTTAATTTATTGGACAGGTAACTTTACCTGATTTTCCTGACTTTAATTTGGTTTACTTAGTTGTTGTTTTGTGCGTGCTAATTTAATTTGTGTGCAGTGGCATGGATACAAGAGTTTTGTCAAAAGACGGTATTGCCCTCAGTTGCTGTCCAGAATGTGTTTCCAATTTTGAAAAAGAATATTATGCGGTTGCTGCTGCTTCCGCCCAACTGCCCTACTGGCTCAAGCCCCATGCCAGTAACAACAAGCTGGTACTACTAGCTAGCTAGCTAGCCTTTGTTGCTTATTAAATTACGAAACTACCCTTAAGTACTCAAACTGAAAAATTCTGTTTTCAGGACTTAACAAGAAAGTACAACAGCCTTTGCCAAAACATGCACAACAATCGCCACCAAGTCAAAACCACTCTGTCCCTCGGGGATAGCGATACGAAGAGGGGAAGCGTGGTTTCCGTTGTTCGAATGAAACTTTTAGTAAATGAATTCAACCGCAAGCGAAAACCGGATCGAGATTTTGCGGGCAGAGTCAAGAGTCGAAGGAATAGCAAGTGCGATGAAAGGGACGCATTTGACCTCAATGTAAAAGCCGAGGACGACGATCATCATCACGATGAACGAGGCCAATTTAGCCCGATTTCAAGTGACTTGACGCGAGAGGTCACAACCAAACAACAAAGCTCGATGATGTTTCTAGAAACGATCAAGAATCAGCTCGTTTTCAATATGGATTTGGGTAAAGAGGAAATTAGGGCACGAGAAATGTTGTTGTCGAAGCTGAAAAGTTCATTTCATCGGGCGGGGGATTATGTTGCCTCTTTCGAGGTGGATGAGAATGTGTTGGAGGAAGTTTTTCGAGGCTCGGGTTTTTATCGTAACGACTTGTTTGATAAGTGGGTGCGCGATGTTTTCCGATCAAGTTTAGGGATGATTGGTGGTGCTGGGGAGGATAAGGTCAGTAATGTTAGGCTTTGTTTGGATGGGGAATCAGGAGAGAGCTGTGGAAATGATGGATTCATGGGGACTTGTCTTCCCAAAATGATCCCACTTTGTTTCGTATAATAAAGGGTTGAAATTAAGATGCAAACGTACGTTGTAATATATTCATCATGTTTTCTAGGAACGTTGTTGTACTATTTCAATATATGCAATGTGTACCTTTCTGTTAGATATTTTAAATTGATTGGATGTAATTTCAAATATAAGTTTTACAATTTTATCATCTTAATAAGATATTTTAAGGTGTACATTTACTTAATTTCAATATGGTAACAAAGTAAGCCTAATACTACAATGTAGTTTTTTATACAATCTATATGAGACATTTAACATTTTGTTTTTTATTATTATAAATAAAAAGATCTTTCTTTCTCTCAGATAAACAAGTATATTTTTTCATAAAATTGTTTTTGCCATAATATTTATACTGATTTTGTAGTTCTACACTATTTACAATTAAATAGTGCACGATGCATTATAATTAACTAAACACTAGGACTTAAAGGAGTGAAATAAAGCAAAGCGTGATATGTGTGCTTCTCACATGCATGTAAATTTGTAATAGGCTTCATCCACTACATGACAATGCCACTTTTCCTACTTATAAAGTACTTATAGTGATAAAAATGACTTTTTCTTTTGTAATTTTACATCATTTCTTTGACTCGTAAGGGCTCATCAAGAATATATATAAATAAGACATAGTATATTATTACAACATGAAGCGGCGGAGGTGGGGGTATGTCTCCATACATACATGATTGAGGAGGAGTATGATTATGATTTCCGAAGATTTGGACAAATAATGAAAGTGAAGCACATCTACAAAAGGAGCTCTCCAACACAATGTTGGCAATGATCATGCTTTGTGAAGAAAGAAAAAAACGCCTATGATAAGGAAATCATTAATCGGCACACTTACATGTTTGGCCTATTCTATGCAAGCATAACTATCTACAACAGTACGTGGTCCATTCACTCTCATCACTTGATTTCTGTTAGCTAAGTGAATAATTATAATTACATTTTGCTGCTCAAAGTTTGAGGATTTTACTTGAAGTGTTAATAACACTTTAAAAATTATTGTTAATGTGATAATAATATGATTAAACAAATTATTATAAAGTTCTAAGAAATTTTATTTGTATATAGTTGTTGATTTTTTTAAATAAAATAAAAAACAATAAAAAATATTTCAAATTTGCTTGCTAAAGATCTTCATTTTTAATAAAGTAAAAAAATATATATAGGCCGATGTTTATAGTATTAATTTATAAATATAGTATAAGTATAATAACAAGTAGAGTAATTGTAAGCGTTAGGCTAATGTTTTTTTTTTTGGATTGTTGTTTATGAATTGATTCTGTGATCAAACACCAAATGGGGTGAAAAGACTCTGAATGTCAGTGACAAACACTGTTTGATTTATAATAACTCTGAATGACATTTAAAAACACAGGATTTAACATTATGTGCTTTGTTTTGTTCAGTTATGCTCTTAGAGTTTTAATTGTTCTTGTGTTGTTATTTTTTGGATTGCTTGTTTTTTTAATGTGCAATTCTGTGAGTTTTAACTGAATTCTAACTGCTAACACTGAATAGATGATTTACATGTTTTTGTGCTACTTTTCCTATGATGTTTTGTGTCGTCTCATGCCATTTTGTTTCATTCTTGTGCATCATTCTCATGATTCTCGGTAGGTATGATGTTTTGTGGAGTGTGTAGGTGTATGATCATGTTCAATGCGAAAACGAGTTGAAAAACGGTAAAGTGATTTCACCGACCACCTATCGTGATTGCGCTGCAAACTTGGCCACTTTGGTTCTCCCAACTCCGACCACCTAAAAACACGATCCATACATTGTCGGAAAGATCTTGAAATCCTCTACATGGCCCTACCAGTTTGTTGTCATGATTTCCCGTCATAAAGGCGAAATTCACGGGTTTCCAGCCCAATATGCAGCTGCCCGGGGGTGTATGTGCAGCAAACTTGGAGAGATTGGTTCTCTCAGCTCCGACCACATACATGCATGGTCCATACCTTGTCGGAAAGCTCTCGAAGAGTTATATGAGGCTCTGACCTTTTATTATCATAGATCCCCGTCATATAGTCTCAATCCTTGTGTTTACATCCCAGTACGTAGCTGCCCCGGAGTGTATGCGCATCGAACTTGGAGAGCTTGGGTCTCCCAACTCAGACCACCTATGGAGATGATCTATACATTTACGGAAAGCCCTTAGAGTATTATACATGTCCCAGCCACCCAAGCGCTCGCCCGCGGCAGTCAGAAGGCGCCCGCTTGGTGACCAGGCGGCCGCTTGCCCCCCTTGTCCAGAATCTGCCAAATTGCAGCAAGCGCCCGCTCCCTCACTTAGCGCTCGCCTGCCACATGTCGCGAGCGCCCGCTCCGTACCCAGGCGACCGCTTGGTCCAATTTCCAGCCTTTGACTCGCATTTTGACCCTCATTTTTCATGTACTATATATAGAGTTTTGGCCCTAATTTCATACACTTCTTCACGGACGATTTCCAGCACTTGTTCTCTTAGACTTAGGATACTTTTCGCTTGGAGATTGATTACTTTCGATTGCTCGGATCATTGATAGTGTAGCTTGATTTGATTTGTTTGAATTCTCATTCAAATTCTAGTAAGTTTTCTTTTAATTTAATTTGATAGATTATTATTGTTTTCTTATTCGATTGTTCTTATTTTTATTTTCAATAAAATCATCAATATGAATTCCTTGTTCTTTGATTATTGTTCTTCGTTTGAAATCATGAGTAGCTAATTAATTTGATTAGGGTTAGGGGAATTCAAACATAAACTAGGGTTAGAGATTTACGAGTGCATCTAAGGTGTTCGATTAATTGCTAAAGTGATATTTCAAAGATCGTATGAGGCTTAGGAGCAATTACAAGACCTAGGTTAATCGAACTCACTAAAATCAACCGGAGACGGACATTTTAGCTTTTATTTGTTTCTTGTGAATTGAAAATCCGAAGTTTATGCTTGATGAACCCGAAGCTCTAGTTTCTCTCTTTATTAATTAAACATCGTTCATTACTTTTTGATTTACTTTAGTTCTTAGTTCTTAGTTAATTTAGATAAAAAAACAAAACAAACCCAAATTATGCATTATGCTATATCTCTTTTCTTTCTCTCGTTGCAAATATAAAAACATTTGTACTTGCCGATAGTAGTGTTCCTCGTGAGATCGACTCGGGCGAATTGCTTTGGCAATAAGTTCGGTTATTTTTATTTGATTTTTGACGCACTACAACGTCTTGTCAATAGACATAATAAGCACTGAATTCAACCAATTACTCTATATATGAACAAAACATATTGAGTTAATAAAAAACAACAAACCCCACCCCTGAATGTCACTGAACAATAACCTAAAAAAAAGGGAAAAATGAATCCAAACACAATTATCATGTTCATACATTTACAAAAAAAAAAAATCTTGTTTTTTCAATCAAAACTAAAAACAACACACACACTACTACTTCTCCTTCATGCTCAGGATGCTTCGTATCATGTGAGCTTTGAATTCTTTGACCTCTTTCTGCCTGATCTTCTCCGGAATGTTCTCTTTCTTCAGAATTTTCTCCATGTAATAGCACACATACACGACACATTCATTCCTGAACACACACACGCAAAGGAGTAAAAAAAACATACCAATAGCACAAACATTGAATGCATAAATAAAACACTTATTGCATAGTGCATGCATACTGAGACACTGAAGGAGTTAATTATGCACTGAAACTTACAGAGATGGTTTTTGGTGTGGGATAGTCCTCACGGCCTCGATTTAAAGTACGGGGAAACCAGACTTCCCCGCTTTTGTTAGTCTGCGGTCCACGTTTTCTTCTACCTTTTTCTTCTGAAATGTATGAAACAAACGAGGTATCAGTTGTCATTACCAGGAACATTTTTATTATTGACTAAAACAATAGACATACCATTTCAACTGCATTCATCAAGTAAGTGTCCCTCGCTTTCCCCCTCGGTTGCAACGAGTTGTAGAAACGCCATTTCTGTTGGACGAAATCACAGACGAGCAACGTCCAATGGTTCGGATCTGCAATCTTTTTCACTCCAGGCGACACAATGGGGAACACTATAATTCCTTGTCGCACCCACGAGATCATTTCTGTGATCCTATCGTACAATGCCACCTGATCGTGCTTTTCATGGACAAAGGAGGTCTGCAAAAAAAAAAAAAAAAAAAAAAAAAAAAAAAAAAAAAAACAAAAACAAAAACAATAAAAAAACAACAGAGTATAAGAATGGATTCCCATTAAGGCACTGAACATGACATGGGGACACTGTATAACACATATAATAAACACTAACAACCCTTAAGACACTGTATGGTCAGCCTATTCTCGATAATGCTCTTGAACAGATGGAAGAATGGTGTCTTGGCCAAATATTCCATGTTCCTCCCTTTCAGACTGCCCTTCATATCCTCAAAAGTCCTGACGATGGTGGCCAAGGTACACCTCATCTGCTCATAAATCCTGAAAAACCAAAACACACATTGATGTGAGTACACTGAATGCACACAAAAAAACACTGAATGGCACATAAAGGAATGTTTACACTGAAAGGCATGTAAAAGCACTGAATGAGATGCAGAGACGCAGAGACACTGCATGACAGTACAAGTACACTCAATCGCACTGAATGAGATGCAGATACACTAAGTGACATGTAGAGGCACTGGATGCCATGTAAAGACATTGAATAACACATAAGCACACATAATGGCACTACACATACAGTAGAAATGGAACAAAAACACTAAAAACACTCTGAGAGAAGAAGCATGTGAATACACCGAGTGGCATGTAGAACACTGAATAGAACATAAAAACACTGAACTGTTGGTATGTGTCCTTCGATCCTATGTGTGCAATCGATGAAGTCATAAGGTTGTCTATGGATGTTAAATGATTATTCAATAATATTAATTGTTGGGAACAATATAATATTGATCGAAAAATCATACCTACAGGGTCACACACGGACTCGTAGATGATGTACAATGCTTGTTAATTATATTGATTTAGAATCAATATTTACGTGAATTTATATGCATGCATGGGATGCATTGCATGGCTTGTGTTAGAAACCGTTTCATCTAAAAGCTCGAACTGGTAGAGAAGTTGGACTTCTTTACATTTATATTATGGGCCGAATATATTCTCCAATACTTCCCCTCACTTGTGGGCCGATTTAAACCTCTTTGGAGAGGCTCAACAAGTGGATAATTAACTCGGGTGGAGTCGCCACTGGCGGGAGTCGAACTCAAGACCTCGGGTTATCAGAAGGCTCTATAGCTATGTTAGATGCCGCATCATCCAACAGCTCGAACTGGTAGAGAAGTTGGACTTCTTTATATTTATATTATGGGCCGAATATATTCTCCAATAGCTTGCATGGATGCATGTCACATAGTGTGACATGACATGCCACACAAGCAAGAGGGACCACATCTTATGCCATTGTGGCATAGTGATGTGTACATGACCTTTCACCTCCCCATTAACCACTCATTATGTGATATGATGGTGCATATGTTGGAGTTGTATACTTAATGTCTAGATTTAAGTGACGTAAACTCCCGGTCATAGCATTTAATCTATTTAATTAAATAAACAATTGTTTGCTTTTAATTATTAATAATTAAATATATGCAAATATAGTCCTAGATTATATACGTTGTAGTTAGTATGGTGTGTGTCGACACACGGAAGATCATACTATCGGTTACTCGTATTTAATCGAACAGTAGCTCACGACCTAGATGGACAGGGACCAAGCCATCGATATAGTCGTTGTGTGAAGGAGAAATTAATTTGTCTTAATTATTTTATCACACTTGTACACTTGGTGTATTGGGCGGATCGCTTGAGATTTATCGATTAGGATTGCCTTAGATAATCGATTTAAATCTCAGTGTATTTTATTCTTAATCCACGATATTATTGCGGGTGTGTATATTTAATATTAGTGATTTTGATTTTCCAAAGGAATTGATTGATTAGTATAACCAGTCAATTACCGGTAAAGTTGGGTCACGGTATTTTATATATGACACGCCGTGAATTCTTGACGGGAAAGTGTATCCCGATAAGGGTTGATAATATCCCCGAGATGAGTTCATAAGGAATTATTATGTAAACTTCATGAGTGAATTTGTTCCGCATAATAATTAAAGTTGAATGGTACTATTCTCGGATATAAGAGATGAATAAATTAATTAGCAATAAATTAATTTTATTTATGGATATTTGTATCTTAAATACACGGAATAAATAATACTACCGGAGATAATATTATTTGATATAATATGGTTTAATATTGGGAGTGCAATTATATTTATATAGTGTAAAATAAATATAATTAATAATAGTAAGGATTAATAGATTTGGGCTTGGGCTCAATTTAATCACTATTATTAGAAGCCCAATATTCCACCTCATTTAGATTCCCTACGTAGCCTATAAAAGCACTACATGGTCTTCACAATTAAAACACATCATAAGACAAGAATATCATATTTGATAGTTCTAGAGAGTTGAAGAAGATCCATAGGAGTTCGGAGGATCTTCGCCCACACGACGTTAGAACGAAGTGCGAGGAATACGTAGGAAGATTCAAAGGTCATCGAATCTAGATCTCGTTTCTCCGAACAACGAATCGAAGGTAATAAATCATAAACCCCCTTATGATTTTAATCGATTAATTATCGTAGAACATACATGAACAACGATCCGGGAAACGTACGAACTCCGGGGAAGAGGATTCGAGATCCTCGGCGGAACTCGAGAGAAGCCCTCGGCTGGGCGCCGAGGGAGGCGATCGAACACTATGGGTCGATCGCCGGCGCGCATCGAAGGAGCCCCGGCTGGACGCCGGGGCGTGCGATCGACCGTGAGGTCGATCGCTGGGGGCTGCGGCGGCGGGTGCCCCCTCCCTCCTCCGGTGATGGCGGTGAGTCGCCGGACTCACCGCCGGGGGCTGCCGGAGCAGCCCCATGCGATCGCGGCTGGCGCGCGATCGCGAACCCTAGCGGGGTTTGGCTAGGGTTTCGGCCGCGGGTTTATCCCGCGGCGGCGATACTCTTGTCGAGCTCGGTTCGTGTGGTAGTTCGCGTGATTTCGGCGATGGGATTTTTATCGGGGTTATGTTTCCGCAATTCCGTTAACCTCGGGATATCGATTTCCAACAGCATATTCAATATGGGGGTTACAAGGGAGTGATGGAGGTGGTAATGAAGGTGTTAAGTAGTGAAAATCTGATTTTCACAATCACTTCATCACCAATTTCGAGATTCACACCAAAAAGAGAAAGAAGAGAGTTTTCTTGGAGAACCGACTCAAGCAAGCAAAGTGCTCGTCATCCGGGTTCGTGTGCAACACGCAGAGGCCGGGCCATTTGTGCGGCTTCAACATCCGGACGATCCAAAGGAGTGACGAGGTCATTCACAAGGAGAGCTTCGAGTGGCTGATCCATTAAGGTGGTTCAATCGACTCAACACCACCTTCATCAACATCAACGAGGCACCCATCATCACATGTAAGTACTCGTTGATCTCTCTCTCTATATATATATATATATTGGATGTGTATATATATAGATGTGTCTATACATATATTGTGTGTACTAGATCAAGCATGATAGATTTATATGCTTTAAACGCTTCCGTACACACGGTATATCGATCGAATCGGTATATCGATTCCATCATGAACCTCTATCAAAACACACAATCAAACTGATCAAGACATAATCACACAGAACCTCCATCAAAACACATAAAAAACACTACACATTCAGGCATGCAATGGAAATAAACTGATTGAAAGTGAAAATCGAATTAGGGTTCGAAATACTTACTTCCTCTGCTTCTTCTGGCCGGCGGCAGTTTTAGGGCTAGGGTTGCTCTTCACTCGACGGAGTATACTCCACAAGCCTCCGGTCAGTGTTCTCAACCATAGAACTGGTGGTACTAGTCGGCGCGGTGGATTTCTTCGCGGTGGATTTCTTCGAGGTTCTACTCACCTGTTTCTTCATGTCGATTTTGGCTTCGAAATCAGTTGAGATGAGATAAAAATCGAATAGTTGAAATGAGAATCGCACAGTTAAGATGAGAGAGAGAGAGGGTTTCGTGTGCGTGCTTTGTGTGTTTTAGCGGGAGGAAGAGAGTGGGTGGGGATCGTGTGCGAGAGGGAAATAAGGAACCGTGTGTTCAAATTTGTATATATGGAAGGGTAACGATGTATTTGCACATTTTAGGCGGCCTAAATGACACGCGTAATTTCTCAAAATCCTTATTGGTAAAAAAATGTTCAAAAAAGGTCTAATCGACATTTTCCCCTAAAAATAATCAGTACGCTATAATTATAATAATTATATTAAAAATATTATATTTTATCATGTTAATCAACAATTTATTTTTAAAAAAATTTTAAAAAATTGTTTTATAAAATAATTAATAATTATTTAATATGTATATGTATATTTTTTAATTAAATACATATAAAAATATGTATTAAAAGTACTTGTTTTATTTTTTGGTACTTTATTTTAAAATTATTATATAAAAATAGTTAGTACGTTATAATTATAATAATTACATTAAATTTATATTTTGTTTATGTTAATCAACCGAATAAAATTTAAAGTAATTTAAGAATATAATTTGATAAATTAATTAAATAATTATTAATTATTTAATATGTATTTTTGTTTAATTAAATACATATAAAAATTGTTTTAAAAAGTGTTTCTTTTATCTTTATATTTTATTGAATAGTGTTGTTTTATTTGGTAATGTCACAAATGTTTGATAGTGATAAATATAATAGTGTTGTAAATTTGAAAATTTTAACTTATTGGAGTGGTTCATCCCCATAAACTATTGAAATTCCTCTTCTACAAATAAACTTTAAAATTGGTTCTGAATATATCTAGTTCATAGTTCAGACCCTAGAATATATCCCCAAAGTTACAATCAAACCTAAATATTATACTGAATGCATGATTGAATTAAATTACTTTTTAAAACTATTATACTGTATATGTAAGCTAATAAAATATATGTCAATTAATATTATAACCATCATTTACTAATATACAAATAATAAGTTTGTGTGTTTACTTTCATCAAAAATCACCTTTAATTGAAAATTTTAAATTTATAAAAAACGAAGTGGAAAGTATTGGGATTTCTCTCTTATGTAAAGATAATCACCATTAATATAATTGAAAATTTAAAATTTATAGAAAACGAAGTGGAAAGTAATTAGGAATTTCTCTCGTATTTAAAGATTACTCGATCTCCTTTTATGTTTAATTTTAAAGTATGTGTTATATGTGATTTGAATATGTGATCGAAATTATATTATGACCAGTGTCAAAAGGAGCCCCCGAAGTATACTCGTATAGTCATATTGATCAAAATTAATATTATAAAACTTGTGACCCAAAAGGATCAGTATTAGGAAGAGGCATCGATCGTGGTTGACACGCCGTGTTTTATAATATGCGCATTATGTACTGAAAATTATGTTTCATTTTATGTATTCATGTTATGATGATTAAGTATGTGGTTTTGTAATATGTGCATTAATGTATTGAAAATTATGTTTCATTTTATGAGTTCATGTTAATTTTATGAGTTCATGTTATGATGATTAAGTATGTCGTAAGATTATTTGAGATATTGATTGAAGATGAGTAGTCTTTATTGAATACATTGAACTTACCCTAAATTAGCAAATTATTTTTCATGTACTTTCGAGAATGGTCACTGAGGGTATGAGAGGAGATGAATTGTGACTTTTTTTCTTTTAATTATTATCTATTATATTTCGCTGCGACTTTGAACTAAAAATGTTTGGAAGTAATTTCATTTTTTAACTAATAATTTTGAAATGATGAATTTATTTATTTATTGATTATGACTTGAAAAATATGACATGAAATATTTTATTTTGTAACGGTTGGTAAATAGCGCTTCTAAATACAGAGTTATTTTTTAATAAAATATTTTTTTATTTTGAGTTATGAAAATTGAAACATTGCACTTTGAGACTTTAGTGACTATGATTCAAACCTTCGTCCTTACAAAATTTTACATTTTTTTTTCTATGTTAACATAGAGGAAGAAATAGGTGATTTGAGTTCAAATTCATTCTCTTTCTCACACTCGAGGTCAAACACCAAGCACATAAACTCAACCCCCAAACATCTTTTTACAATTTTTTTTCTATTTTAACATAGAGGAAAAAATAGGTGATATGAGTTCAAAGTCATTCTCTTTCTCACAATTCGAGGTCAAACCAAGCACATAAACTCAACTCAAACATCGTGTATAAAATTTTATTTTAAAGTAAAAAAGAAGGGATTGATTTTTGAAATAGTCTTAATATTGTGAAACATCTATTTAAGTGATGTGTTATATATTATGAAACGAAGAAAGTATTAAATATTTTATAATTATATCAAAAAAAAAAAATTGATATATACTCCTAATAATTAAAAATAAATATAAAAATTTAAACCGGTTACAAAAGTTACACAACATACCATGTATTGCGTACTTTCTCATATCACTTTTTGAAGGGAAATTGAATACCATAATAAAGGTCCATAAGTAAGTCCTAATTAAGACCTAAAATAAATAATTAATAATGAAGTGAATGAACAAAAACAAAACAAAACAAAAACACTACCAACTGTATTTATTATATACTCCTATATATAAAAGAGCGTTGTCCCGAAGCCACAACCACAAAGAAGAGAGCTATAGGTAGCTAAAAATTAAATTAAGATGAATTGTAATGAGAAGAAGGAGAGAGAGCTGGGGAGGCGAGAAGCGACCGGGGCCTGCCCCTACTGCGGCGGAAAGGTGGAGGCAGTCGATGTCCAGCGGCCGTGGAAGTTCTGCTTTCTGCCTGTCGGCTTTGTGGTCAAGAGAAAATTTGTGTGCACAAAGTGCAAAAAGCGTTTGGTTTTGTATCCATTATAAATTTTGAATTTAAACTTCTTCTTTAATTCAATAAATTAATTAGTACTACTACTACTGGTATTTATGAGGATGATGAATTAATTATATTTTCTCATTTCAAGGTTTCTCATTTTTAGTATTTTGAATTAAATTATATATTAATGTGCTTAATTTTATTCAAATAGAATAGTGACGAACTAGCGACTATTACAATTTCATACTACTTTTTAACCAAGAAAATATGTACAGTTCCATTGTACTTTTTAAAAAAAGTGTGCATAGTTTATTGAGGCGAAGGTAGTATATAATTTAATTTTTAGTAATTTATATTTTTAGAGAGAATTTAGAATGGATTATAGATTTATGCAGGTAAGCACATTAATTAATCATGTAATGCGCCGGTGATATTTCGTTATCCATAACCGAACAAGAACAAAAAAGTAGCGTTCATCTTCCTTATATAGCTAGGTAGCCTTTGGTTCTTGTTGAATGAAGTTTTGCAGAATTCGTATCATCAAGGGTCCTACTCCCCCATTGAGTTAGTTGATTACAAGTTTCACATTTAATCATGATATGAGATTTTTCTCTTGAAATAGCACAATTGAATTAGACTCGATTGATTGAATTGAATTTCAATCTAGGTTATTAGATTAGATTTTTTTTACATGAAATTTTATTAGACCAGGTTAATTATTAGTACATTTTTATAAATTTTATCATTTTGATAATTTACACCAGCTTCAAAGTCTAGATTATAAGTACATTTAATAAATTTAATCATTTTCCACATTATTAATAAATTATTTTAGTTTGCATCAGTTTGAAGTATAGATTATAGTAGTATTTTTCATAAAAACGAATCTACTCTTCAAATAATCTATTTTCAAAATTTAAACCCAAATCCTCATTTTATGCATATAATTTGCATTTTACAAAGGACCACACACCAAGTATTATGATATTTAATTACATATTTAGTTTGATGATTATGACATATATTTAATATTTAATTAAATTAAAACTCATTTTTTGTTATTTAATTTAAGATTGAAATGTTTAGTTTTGATTCATGTTATAGCATTATATTTAAATATAATTTTTAATTCGATTAAAATTACATAATGGAATATTTAAATAGAATGAAAAATAAAAAAAATTAAATATCATAGAATTTTAATTTGAGAGACAAATAATTGAATTTCTTATTTAAATTTAAATCTAAAAAATAAATAAATTGAATTTAAAATTATATATCAAAGAATATATAAGTGGTGAAATAAAAAATATTTAAAAGATATAAATAATTGATAATTATTTAAATTTATTTTCAACGATACATAATAAATAAATAAATAAATATAAATTTTCTAAAGTTAAAAAGTAAAAAAAATATATATAAAAACTAAGTATTAAAAAAACTAGTGTTAGAATTAAAAATATTGTAAGATTATCTTGTACAAACAAATATTTTTATAAAATTAAATTAGTAATATATATATATATTTGATTGTTTAAAATACAAACGTATATTTTAATAAAAAAAATAATTTCAATATATTATATTCCGATCTAATAAATATTATTTGAATTATAATTAATATTTTATATTGATAAGGTAACTAATATTGTTAAATAAATTATAAATACTCTCTCTCTCAAACCTCTTTCAGTTTCTCAAGGGATGAATTGTGTGAGATTTGTGTCCTTTTTTATAATGGTATACTATCCCATTGGTCAAATACAAAAATTTTAAATACTTACACACATGTCTCGTGTTTGAACTTTTGACCTTAATTTTTGTTCGAACTTTGGACCTCAATTCAAGTCCTCAACTTCTCGTATGAAAATAACCAACTTCTACTTTTTCCTGCCAAGATTTAGGCTCTTCTTTTTCTCACCAAAATTTAAGCTCAAATCATCTTGAATGAAAATAACCAACTTCTACTTTTTCACACCAAAATTTAGGCTCTTTTTTTTTTCCAACAAAATTTAGACTCAATCTTGAACTATCGCAATTGCCTCTCGGTCAACGAATTCGTACGTGGTCAATGCCCGATCAACTTTTGGTCAACGACTCAACGCCTCCCATCCTCATTTTCTCCAATTCCCCGCGGTCAACCACGAAGTCAACTGTGTACTCATTTCCCATTTCTCTCTATCTCGCGGGTTTCTTCATTTAAATTTGCATTTTCACACCAAAAAACGAGTTATACAACTAGTGAAACACGTCGAGACAATAATTCACACTCAAAAAATAGTATAAAAACCTATCAAATATATACAAACACACCAAAAACAATATTGAAAACCTATCAAGCACTTCATGTTGGAGAATATACGTTTCTTGGGCCGACATATCTCCGTCGATCGTCAAAGGGTAGATTCGATTTGTGAATAAAGCGGAATAAAAAGAAGACAAGAATTACGTGGTTCGGCCAAGAATGCTTACTTCCACGGAAACCACACCCAATATTATTCGATAATAATATTCCTATGTACAGGACCGGATCTCGATAGATCTCTTTTCGATTCACTATTTCATATTCTAGGTTTTCTCTTGGTTATACATGAATGAGGGGAGGGAGTTCTTTTATAGATGTGAGGTAAAACCCAAACTCAATCCCCAAGAAACCCGAGTCAAACTCGCGGTCAAACAGCCGCCAGACAACCAGGCGCCCGCCTAGAACGAGGCGCCCGCCCGACGGGCTGCTGCAGCTCTGAAGACGGGACCAAGCGCCCGCGTGGTACCCAGGCCGGGCGCCCCTAGCGCCCGCCAGCCTCCTGCTGGGGCTTTTTTCGTCTCCGACTCGTCTCGTTTCCTCCGATTGGCTTTGCTACACCTATAACACTCTTCCGATGCTATAATTCGAACAAGAGTTGGACTCACAACACTTCAATCCACTACAATATTTTTTGATCAGTGATTTTATTGAAGAGTCTTTTAGGGATAGAATCCAACAGAATCTGAGTTGTCCCACCTTTGGTGACACAATAACACTAAATCAGTATCAACATCTTTATTTAGTGGCTGCTTCAACATCTTCAAGTGCCTCATAATCATCATAATTTACGTTTCTTCGGTCACTTATTTTTATTTTAAAATGGCCAATTGCATATATATATATATATATATATATATATATATATATATATATATATATATATATATATATAAATCCCTTTTTTACTTGCCACTTTTCGCCGTAAAACGAATTCTCCCGTATGTTAAAGGGACTGTTCACTATGGTCTTTTTTTCACCAGCCGTTCTAATAACTCCATCGTGAGTTACTCGAGTTACTCTGATGCTAATTGGGCTCGTTGTATTGAAACTCGTCGATTGACGTATGGGTATTCTATTTTCTTGAGTGGTAATCTTGTCTCTTGGAGTGCTAAGAAACAACCTACTGTGAATCTGAATATCGCGCTTTAGCCAATATTGCTTCGGAAACTATTTGGCTAACCAATTTGTTACGGGAACTCGCGCTTTAGCCAATATTGCTTCGGAAACTATTTGGCTAACCAATTTGTGAAACTATTTGGCTAACCAATTTGTTACGGGAACTCGATCAACTACCGTCGTCTCGCCCTCCAATTGCTCCCAAACGCGCTGAACACGTTGATCTTGATTGTCACTTTGTTCGGAAACTCGTCTCCTCCAGCAAGCTATGTACTCAATATTTTCCTACTCACCTACAGCTTGCAGACATTTTATCCCGCGAGGCCGCGACCAATATTCGAGCTGTTCCAAGCTCTACGTCTCCTTGCATCCCAACGCACCAATTGACCAATATTCGAGCTGTTCCAAGCTCTACGTCTCCTTGCATCCCAACGCACCACTTGACGGGGTTAAGGAAAATAATTAAATTAGATAAATAATTGTATTTTATGAAATTATCTTTAGCGATTTCCAATATATTGTTGTACTATTTTTTATATATTAGAGAATTCCCAAACTTACCTATTAAGTGATCAAATCCCTTTCTCATATACAAATACAACTGATCCATCACCAAAACAAAATCAAAACAAAATACACTATTCCATAGTCATAACATACAAGCAAATTACAAGCGCGCGGGACGATTTTAAATATAATTAACCCAAGAAAAAAACAAGCCGAACCGAATCAAACACAGCAAATTCCCAAATAAACGTACGGATTGGTCATTCGAGGGAAGAGTCCTTGTGATGAACAGCTCTCGAGTAAACTAGAACGTGTTCTTTTGGGTCCTCGTCGTTGTTGGATTTGGGCTTACTGATTATAGCTTCTCCGACTATCTCTCTCGCTTTACCCATCGGATCATCGTTTTGCTTATTCTTCTTTTTCTGATCTTCCTCCAATATCATCTGCTCTTTTCGCTCTTTCATCGCCTCCATTTCGAACGATTATTCTCTCTATATCTGTTCTTGCTTTAAATAGTAGTATTTAATCTTTGGAATGTGGAGACGTGTCGTGTCACGAGTTCAAAGAATCATGCAATTGTTTGTTGGCTTACACGTGAATGGTGACGAGTCATGAATACAAGCAAATTGAATATTTTTTTCTTTCATTTATTCTGCCTAATATGGAATTCAATTAGGTGAAACCTTGACTATGATGCGGGGACTTTCTGCATCTCAACTATTTATGCAATGAAATAAAACCACAAAAAGCAACCAAAAATCTTACAAGAAAAATTACTTAACTATCTTATATTTATATGATCTACCAACAAGCCCTTAAACGTGGGTTTCGATACAACTATGGACAATGGAATATCAAGTATGATACGTATGTCATTCATTCGTGAAACAATATGATATCAATGCTCATTAATACCCCACCACGACAAAGCATCAAAGTGACTCTCTTCATCTCTTAATACTTCATTTAACCACCTTTCAAACTTAATTTCACTATATCCTTTCAATCAAGATTTTCTAGTTTTTTTTTTTACATGAAATGTTATTCCTTTCATCACATACTCGACATCGTAGACATAAAACCATCATTTTGACCACTTTGAGGAACCACTTTTACGTACATGTATCGACCATTGAAATTCACATTGTGTTACCAATTCATCATGCATGCCTGTTAAACTAAATTCAATAACTTTTAACTTTGAATGTGGATGACGAAATCATTATAAATCATCAAAATAATTCTTTTCATTCGACTGTTGGGATGTAGAGTCGAAATCGAGGAAGAAGAAGGACGAAATCGCCGAGAAAGGAAACGGCGGTCGCCGGAGGGGGTTCGGCGGTCGCAAGGCTCAGTCGGCGGGCGCGGGAATGGTTTCGGCGGGCGCCGAAACCAAGAAAAAACGGGGTCAGCGGACTGCCAAGATTTGGCCATTTCGGCGGGCGCCGAAATAGATTTGGCGAGCGCCGTTTTTCGTTTGGTCAACCCATGCGATTGGGTCAACAAAGGTGGCTGGAGATGGCAATTAGGCCTCACAGCCCATGCATGCGGAAGCTGGACGAGTGGAAATGGGCTTTGGCCCATTTATGTTATTTGTTTGGGCGATGAAAAGTTGAGCGTGAATTGGTTTCAGCAAAAGGTTAATTAATTCGTAGAAATTAATTAACGTGGATGCTCTTACGAGATAATATTCCAGATTGATTTTGTGTCCTTTTTCGACATGGACTCCTACCTTAATTGCTATTAGGGTTTTATATAGATCTAGTCTATATAAAGAGTCTCCAACAATGTTATTTGTATCATCGTGAAAAATCCTAGAGTCATAGAATAGTCGAGAGCGTGAGTTTATTGTGATACGTGTGCGTGCGTTTGTAAACTCCCCGGAGTCGTCTATTGAGTATTCTAGTGGAAAGATCTGCAGCGGCGAGTGGACGTAGCCTATTTTGGGTGAACCACTATAAATCCTTGTCTCGTTTATTTCTTCGTTTATTTTTTTCTCGTTCCGTGTTTATCGTCTCTTGCAGCTACGAAGTTAGGCGAAAATCCTAACATCGACCACAATATTTATCGTATTTCAATTTCATAAACACAGTCATGACTTTAAAATTTTCATCAATTTTTTTTTCACATATGAAGTACCCAGGATAAGATGAGTTATCAGAAACCTCTAAAACACATAACCAAACCTCTCCACATTTTTTCAATCATCAACTTCATGAGATGATGAGATATCCCGTCGGTTTCCATACCCTCTCAAAATGGCAAATTCATACCGCTAAAGGCATGTTGATACTTCAAATCATTTTTTGACATACTATAAGTAAGTAGAATCAAACCTAGTAGCACAACCTATTGAACTACTCGCATACATGCAGCCATGCATGGGCTGCATGCGCTTCCATGCAGGATTAGGGTTCATGGGCTTCGGCCTTTTAGGGTTTATTATTTTCCTTAATTACCTAGTTTCCTAATCATACTAGGGTTATGATTGATGATGTATAAATAGGTCGTTGATTTCATTGGTTTAATTATCAAGAATATAACCCTAATTTTTATCAATATATTTTTCTTTCTGATTCATAGAGAGGAAGAAATCCTCTCTCGTTTATTCACTTATCAAATTCTATATGGTATCAGAGAATATCCGCGCGCATCATGGTTAATCCAGAAGAGAAGGAGAAGGAAGGAAGCAGCATGAGCTCAGAACGCGACACATCAAATCCCATGGATCCAACCAAACCGTCCAGCCCGTATTTTCTTCACTATGGGGAGGCACCAAGCCAGAAACTTGTTAGTGAGCCGCTGCATGCCAAAAATTATCAATCTTGGAGCAGGAATATGATGATGGCTTTCATGACAAAGAATAAACATGGATTCGTGGATGGTTCAATTCTAGAACCCGCACCAGATGACCCCTTATTCATTGAATGGAGGAGATGCAATATCATGGTTCTAACATGGATATCAGCTAACCTATCACCAGAATTAGCAGGTTTCACTGCTTATGCGACCTCAGCTAGGCAGGTATGGACAGAACTCCATACTAAATTTTCAAAAGCAAACAATAACATGGTATATATGCTTGAGCAAAAATTAATTGGTACTAAACAAGAAGGAGATGCAGTGAGTATATACTTTGCTAAACTCAAAGGTATTTGGGATGAAATAGCAGCTTATGAATCTTTTGATTCATGTCCTATGAGTAACTGCCCTGCCATGATAAACAGTCATCAAAAGGCCAACAAAAGGAAGATATTGCAGTTTCTCATGGGGCTCAATGATGAGTATATGAACCTAAGAAATCAGATTTTACTTAAGGATCCATTACCTACCCTTGATCAAATATTCAGTCTTGTCTCTCAAGAGGAGTCTAATCTGGAATTGAAGAATCTTGGAACAAGTAACACTCATGCCAATGCAATGGCAGCAAAGCAGGAAAGTTCAAACAAATCCATGAGCCAACAGAACTGGAGTAGAGCTGGAAGTCAGTCAAGTCAGAAAAGCTCTATAGTATGTACTAAATGTGGAAGGGATAATCATACTGTGGACAAATGTTTTCTGATATATGGATATCCACCTGGATATTTCACAAGGAATTCCTCTACTGGCCAGAATCAGAATCACAGTCAAAGTCAAAACCAAAATCAGAATCAGAATAGAGGAAATGTGATTTGCAGCCACTGTGGAAAACCAAATCATACCATTGAAAGGTGTTTTCAATTACATGGATTTCCAGACAGAGATAAGAATCCAACTAATAAAACCTGGAACAATTCACATAAATCTAATGTGAATCAAGTTGAGAAGCAGGAAGAGGAATCAGAGGTAAAACTTTCATCAAAAGAGTATAAACATCTATGCAATCTCCTGCAAGGGTTCAACACTGGCACAACTGAGAAGAAGGTTGCAGGTAACAACTATTCATATACTCTTGCTTCACATTGCATGTTAAGTCTAAGTAATAAGGCATGGATCATGGATTCTGGTGCCAGTGATCACATAACAAATAGTTCTAAAGGAATGAGGGATATTAGGTCAAGAACTCCCATCAATCTGAAGCTACCTAATGGAACTAATATATTGGTTACACATGTTGGAACTGTAGACCTCAGTGATCACATAATACTTACCAATGTGCTTTTAGTGCCTTCATTTCAATTTAATCTCATCTCAGTGAGTAAACTGCTATTGGATACTAAGTCAAAGTTGATCTTCTCCCATGGATATTGTACCATACAGGATTCACACAGCTGCAAGGTGATTGGGAGAGCTAAGGAGATTGAAGGGTTATATCATTTTGAGTCAGCAGCTGCAGAAGAGAGAATTGAAGACAAAAATATTAGTATAAGTAGTAGTGTTTCTCTTGATACTTGGCATAAACGTATGGGACATCCCTCTGTACATAGAATGATTCTTATGAACCAAGTCAATAAACAGTTTCCATCAGTTTCTGATACATTTGCTAAGCATGCTTGTGATGTTTGTCATAAGTCAAAACAAACAAGATTACCCTTTCCTGAGCATATTGACAAGTCTGTTTCTCTATTTGAGTTAATACATGTAGATATCTGGGGCCCTTTCTCAGTAAGTACTCATGGTGGACATAGATACTTTCTTACTATTGTTGAACACAAAAGCAGATTTACTTGGATTTATTTGATGTTCTCCAAAACTGAAGTCAGAAAAATATTGGAGAGTTTTATACAAAGTGTTAAAACTCAGTTTTCAAGTCAAATCAAAATTATAAGAAGTGATCAAGGCAAAGAGTTTGAGATGCATGAAATTTTTAATGCTCATGGCATTGAACACCAAAGGAGCTGTGTATACACTCCTCAACAAAATTCTGTGGTAGAGAGGAAACACAGACACATCCTAGAGGTTGCAAGAGCTCTCAAGTTCCAGTCTAATGTGCCAATTGAACTATGGGGTGAGTGTGTGCTGACTGCAACTTACCTCATTAACAGGCTCCCTTCCAAGGTCATCAACAATGAAACACCATATTTCATGTTGCATGGGAAGCATCCTGATTTTTCTTCCATCAGGACTTTTGGTTGTCTTTGCTTTGCAACTAATCTTGATCCCAGAAAGGACAAGTTTTCTTCTAGGGCCCACAAATGTGTAATGGTGGGATATCCTAAAGGAATTAAAGGATACATTTTGTATGATATAGAACAGCATATCCTCATCACTGCAAGGGATGTCAAATTCTATGAGGAAATATTTCCTTTTCATGATTCAGAAGACTCACAGTCAATACCTCAACATTCTTCACCCTTTGATATGTTTGATTATCCAACTGCCAGTGATTCTTCAGAAGTTGTACTTCCAGTTTCTGAACATACAGCTAATAAACCTCACTCAAATATTTCTTCAAATGACAACATATTGGATGCTATTAGTGATGACAATCAGAGTTCTCCTATAGCACCTGCATCTCCAACACCAACTAATGAAATTACTGATCCACCACCTCCCATGGTACCAGTAAGAAGAACAGGAAGAAATCCAAGGCCTCCAAATTATTTAAAGGATTATCAGTGTCATCTCATTTCTCAAGTGCAAAATAAGACTGAGAATTTACCACTAACCACTTCTGAATACCCATTATCTGATAATCTCACCTTTGAGAGGTTGAGTGCTCCATATCTCTCTTATGTCATGTCTACAGCTACTCACACTGAACCAAAGAACTTCAAATCAGCAGCTACTCAACCAGTTTGGCAGGAGGCAATGAATACAGAAATTTTAGCACTTGAAGCAAATAATACATGGACAGTAATTCCCATTCCCTCAGGCAAGAAGCTCATAGGTTGTAAATGGGTATATAAAATCAAGAGAAATGCAGATGGTTCTATAGAAAGATACAAGGCAAGGTTGGTTGCCAAAGGATATACACAGCAGGAGGGATTGGATTTCTTTGAAACATTCTCTCCAGTTGCTAAGATTGCTACTGTGAGGACAGTGCTGGCTCTTGCTTCTTCCCTTAATTGGCATTTGACTCAACTAGACATCAATAATGCTTTTCTCTATGGAGAGCTTCATGAGGATGTATACATGACTCTTCCTGAAGGTTATTCCACTGCATCCAATTCAAACTCTTGCTGTAAACTAAATAAATCTCTCTATGGTTTAAGACAGGCTTCAAGGCAGTGGAATGAGAAGCTCTGTTCTGTAATCATCACCTATGGTTTTGTACAAAGTAATGCTGATTCCTCCCTATTTATCATGAATACAGGATCATCAATTACCTTCTTATTAATTTATGTGGATGATATTATCTTGGGAGGCAACAACTCTGATTCTCTTATACAGTTGAAAGCTTATTTGTCTAAACATTTTAAGCTCAAAGACCTTGGTGTTTTAAGGTACTTTCTTGGTATTGAAGTAGCCAGAAACAACAGTGGATTGACTATTAATCAAAGGCAGTATACACTTGACATTATTTCTGACTGTAACCTCATTGATGGCAAGCCAGCCAAATTCCCTTTTGAGCAAGGCCTGCAGCTTACTAAAGAAGATGGTGATCCTCTTTCCAATCCATCTGAATACAGAAGGTTAATAGGGAGATTGCTATATCTCACTCTTACAAGACCAGATATCTCTTATTCCATCCAAGTACTCAGTCAGTTTCTTGACTGCCCTACTGATGTTCATTTCTCAGCAGCCATGAGAGTTGTCAGATACCTCAAATCTTCTCCAGGTCAGGGTCTCTTTTATCCATCATCTAACAATCTCCATTTAAAAGCCTTTTGTGATGCGGATTGGGCCGCAGATAAAGAAACTAGAAGATCCATAACTGGTTATTGTGTGTTTCTGGGAGATTCTTTAGTTTCTTGGAGATCCAAGAAGCAAACTACTGTCTCTAGATCCTCAGCTGAATCAGAATATAGAGCTATGGCATCCTGTGTTTGTGAGCTTATTTGGTTCAAGAAATTACTTCATGACTTCTATATTCCTCACCCACAACCTGCTCTTCTCTATTGTGACAATGTAGCAGCCATGCATATTGCTTCTAACCCGGTATTTCATGAACGCACCAAGCACATTGAGATTGATTGCCACATTGTACGCGAATGGCTTCACAAAGGATTATTCAAGATGTTTTACTTAAAAACGGCAGATCAAGTTGCTGACCTCTTCACTAAAGCGCTTGGCCATAAAGCTTTTCTCCATCTGTTATTCAAGATGGGAGTTAAAGATATTTACTCCCATCTTGAGGGGGGCTATTGAACTACTCGCATACATGCAGCCATGCATGGGCTGCATGCGCTTCCATGCAGGATTAGGGTTCATGGGCTTCGGCCTTTTAGGGTTTATTATTTTCCTTAATTACCTAGTTTCCTAATCATACTAGGGTTATGATTGATGATGTATAAATAGGTCGTTGATTTCATTGGTTTAATTATCAAGAATATAACCCTAATTTTTATCAATATATTTTTCTTTCTGATTCATAGAGAGGAAGAAATCCTCTCTCGTTTATTCACTTATCAAATTCTATACAACCAAGAGATAAAGTAGAATTACAAACAATATTAAATTTCTATGTAAGTTCATAAATCTCTATCATCTTCTGATGAATTCTTTATATACATCAGAACAGTTTTAACTCTACAAATGCTAGTGCAGTGGTATTATTATCTGTTGGAAATAATCCGAATATGGTTTGGATTGTGTCCATAATTAATAGATTTACTATTAATTAGGAGTAGATTTTATTTGATTATGTTTCCTAATTTAGGAGTCCTGCTTTAGGTAGGAGACTTTATTTTAGGAGATTTTTCTGGGAATACTTTTGTATTACTCTTCTTCTAATGCACGAAAATAAAAGACTAACTATGGCCTTATTATATAGCCTTACAAACTTGAGAAAGAAGAAAACTCCTAAAATAAAGTCTCCTACCTAAAGCAGGACTCCTAAACTAGGAAACATAATCAAATAAAATCTACTCCTAATTAATAGTAAATCTATTAATTATGGACACAATCCAAACCATATTCGGATTATTTCCAACATTCACCCCTTTAATCCGAACTTGCACAGACGAGTTCCTTAACTCCAATTAGCTCGCGCATTTCATCCGTCGGTTCGTTGGCTTGTCACGATCCTTCATTTGATATACCTCAACCTCGAGGTCATAAAACTCCCGATCAAGATCACCCATCTCGTTCTTGAACTCATCGACATAAACACCAATGTCGAGTGTCCCTCCAACCTTATGTTTTGCATAGGCAACCGCCTCTTGTGGACATTTGTAGATGTCAAACTCCATTAGACATTCACCCAAACGTACACGCCACAGTCTGAGTACTTGATGTAGACTACACAAGTCTTTCTTCAGATCAATACTCTTTGTGTCTCCACGGTACGTCGACCGTTCATCATCTCCAAGAAGTAATAACTCATCATCGAGCTTATTATCCTTGGTACTCACATAGATATCTTTGAGAAACCTCATGTCTCTTTGTGTAGTTGACACACTGGATGTATCACTGGAAGTACTGCTGGAAGAACTGGTACTGGTACTAGAACCAGATGTACTGCTTATGTCTCCAAACAAAATTGGATTGAGTGTCCTTACTGGAAAATCTGTTGAGAGTACTGAAACAGATGGTTCTGTTGTTTTCTCAACAGGTACACATGTTGTCATGTCACTGACGTCACCTACGTCATACGGTGAAGTTGACAACTCCTCAACTTCATGTGACACCTTTTCACTCACGTCAACCTGTGTAGTGAACAACAACTCATCCTCAACCTTCTGTGTTAACACATCACCATCAGTAGTGATTGTTTTCTCCATAGGACACATAGGCTTGCAATCTTCAAGGGTGATTTTGTATAGCCTGTTTGGTGACTTCATTACCTTCATTAGCAGCTTCCCACATCTGTCACGTACCCACAACATCTCACCGTGGATAACAACTTTGTTTCCAGTCTCGGATAGTTGTCCAAGACTCATGATGTTACTACACAAACTTGGTATGTAACATACCTCTTGTAGCAACCTCAGTTCTCCATTCTTGCATCGAAAGAGAATGGACCCCTTTCCTTCAATTTGCACTGTTGACCCGTCACCGAACTTGACATGTCCCTTGACGCTTCTGTCTAAGTCCCTGAACTTGGACTCTTGACCCGTCATGTGATTACTTGCGCCATTATCCAAGTACCACTCGTTAGACTCCATCAAACTTCCCTTGTTTGAGCACACGTTCGGGACTACTTTCTGTTCTGTCAACAGAACTCTGCTACGCACGTCTTGCGTACTCAGTACAGTAACCAGTTTCCTGTTGTGCATGACTTGCACATCTGGTACTGAGACCAGATTCTTGGCACACGCTTCCTGTGTATGTTGTTCAGTAACCAGTGTAGTCTCATGCCCGTTTGGCGTACACTGTCCGTTAAGTAACAACAACGCTGGCTCATCATCCTCCTCTTCGGTAAGATTAGCCTCTTGGTTGCGTTCTCGTCGAGGTTTGCGACACTCCGACGCATAGTGCCCATAAATTTCCCAATTGTAACATTTAATCTTGCTTTTGTCACGAAGACTCTTTCCCTTTCCATGGCTACGACTATCACCGTCGTTCTCACCACGTTCCTTGGGGTTAGAAGACATCACACCGCTGCCTTCTTTCTTTGACCTTGCTAACCACTCCTCCCGAGTGAGTAGAAGATGACCACCACTGTTGTCATCATGACCACGAAGTCTCTCTTCGTGTGCTTTAAGACGTCCGATTGTCTCCTCAACGGACATCTTCTCCAAGTCTCCAAACTGCTCAATCACTGATGCAATTTGTAAGAACTTGGCTGGTACGGCTCGAAGAAGTTTCTTGACCACATAGGCCTCCTCCATCTTGTCACCTAACGCTCGAATGTTGTTGACAAGACTGTTCAATTTCATGGAGAAGTCATCAATTGACTCAGTCTCCTTCATGTTCAGCAACTCAAACTCAGCCTTTAGAGTTTGTACCTTCGCAACTTTGACACGATCTGCTCCCATGTACATCGTCTTCAAGGATTACCACAACTCCTTCGCCGACTGCTTCTCTGCAAGTGACAACAACATCTCTTCAGGAATTCATTGATAGATAGCCGCCATCGCCATCTTATCTTTCCTGGTCTCCACGCCGGCCTTCTCATCAGTTGGCTCGACAGCGTCCCAGACGCCTTGGGCTTGCATGAACACTTTCATCTTGATGGCCCAAGCGGTGTAGTTGTTTCTTGTCAGCATCGGATACAGAAGTGAGATTGGTCCTTCCTTGGTCTTCGACATAGCTATGGTCTCTGGACTTCCTTCTCAACCTTGACGCTCTGATACCAAATGTTGAAAACAGTCACGAAGACTGTTTTCAACATTATGACTTTGAAAACAAATGACTTATATCCTCATATATATATATATATATATATATATATCATAGAATCAATTATTTTGAGATTATTTGGCATTGAACAATTAATTTCCTGATATTTCATTGATGCAGACATAAATATATTGATGTTGTGTTTGGAATTGGCCATGATATTGATAAATATTTGGAATCTTTTGTTTAATTTGGGTGTAATGAATATTATTTCGTATGAATGTAAATATATGTCTAATGACAACAGAATTTAAGAGGTGAACACAATTAATAAATACTTTATAGTATGATTTAGTGTGAAAATACATATCATAAGAGTTTGCTCATAAATATGGGACAAGAAACCGAGAAGCTGCAGTGGTGCACAAAGCAACGAAGCAGGGCACACGGCTCACTGCCTGTTGTGCAAGCTCCCGCTCCCCCCTTCATTCAACCATTTAGACACTACATTTGTGGCTGTAAATTTGGCATTTTTTTTAAGAAATAGCTAGATGCTTTTTGTTATGTTCTCCAAATGTTTTGTTATTTACTTTTCAGCCCCTTCGCTTTTTCAAAAGCTTCTAGATAATTTTTCTTCTTTCTGTAGTTTTTTCTAAGGCTGGCTAGTTCATTTTTCATTATAGTCTGAAGTTATCCAAATTTTTTGTTCATATCAAAACCAGCATTAACAGAACTTTAGGACAATATTTTTGCTGAACCGAATTCTTTATTCAATGTAAGGAGGAATTGTTTTGTAATTCTTCATACATGATACAACTAATAATAACAACTACTTCAAGCTACATATAGTGTAAAATTATCGATACAAAAAGAAAACTAGATAAAGGTTAAAGAAGTGAAAATACAATAAAAATAAATACTAGTAATACATACAGTGATCAAAAGAGTCATGATCCTTATCCAATTCTGTATCAAATTGGACAAAATAATAACATAATATTTATTTTTTATATAAATATTAGATGACGACAAAACTCTAAATTAATATTTCATAAATATTATAATTATAAATATTATTATAATTTATTTGATTTTAATTGAATTGAATTTCATTTCTAATATTTTATAGCCAAAATTCCATACCTCATCTTCAACCGAGAAACCAAAACTTCAACTCAAAATAAGTTTAAGTTTACAGTACTTTGACTCCAATCGAACTCAAAATAATTTTAAGTTTAAGTTTACAGTAGTTTGACTCCAACCGAGAAATAATTACTCAAACTTAAAAAGAATATTTTTTAAATATTATTCTTATATAATTATTTATATTATAAATATAAATAACCAACATCTTTACAAATTTATAATTTTACCTCATAATTTTTTACATTAAAAAATATAATTAATATTATTTTCAATTTAAAAATTCAAACATAATAAATATAAATAATACTAAATAAAATATTAATTAATTATTAAAAAATATACATTAAAATTCAGAAAAACTCGTCATTAATTATTTTTGTTTTTGTAATTGGTAGCATTTTTTAAGTATCTCTTTTCTTATTATTTTATTTTTAATGTTAATTATATAATTTAATTATTTAATTATATTTCATATTGTGTTATGTATATTTATTTCATTATTAAAAATATTTTTATTAAAATTTATTTTAATTATTAATGATATGATCATTAAAAAAAAGGGTTTATTGTCTAAAGGGCCTTTTCCCTTGGTTTATGAAGCCTTTGACAAAGTCAAGGTTTCAAAAAAAAGAAAAAAATGATTTTAATACATTTCTATTATTCAAAAAATATAAACTTAATTTAGAAAATGTTTTTTTATTATAAAATATTTTTTTATTATAAATTTTAATGTTATATGTGAAAATACGTAAATGCCCTTTTCATTCTTTCTCATTTCAATCGTTTTTCAACGTTTTTCATCCCCAAATTCTCTCCCCCCACCGCATAGAACCCTAATTTTCTGGAAAAACACATTGGATTGAATTCGACGAAATTAGATTCAGAGACGTAGTCGGTGGTACATGTTGCTCAGACGTGGGAGAAATCAGTGTTCAATGGCGGAATATTTTGATCCAAACGATAGCCATAGTCGAGGTAATCTCGCGTCGACTACTGAAATTTGAAATTAATTTGGTTTGATTGTGTATTAATCCGTCTGTTCATACCATAAATCTCTCGAATTTCTACTTTCCCCCAATTTTTCAAAGAATTATGTTCAAATGAAGAACCCTAATCCCCAAATCAGTTTGATCGATTTCTTCTATTTTTGTAGCAGCATGAATTAGAGTGTTTATCTTATATAATTCTTATAGTGTTGAACATTGAGACATAAATTTCTTGAAATTCCACTTTTCCCCAATTTTTCAAAGAATTGTTCAAATGCAGAACCCTAACCCTAATCCCCAAATCAATTTGATCAGCATGAATTAGAGTGTTTATCAATATAATTCTTATGGTGCAGAACACTAAGCCCCAAATCAGTTTTCTGTGTTCATCCCCTGAGCTTTAAATATGAACAAATGAGATATTTGATCCATTTACAAATCAATTTGAAATGTTCTTTTTGCAAATGCAGAATATTGATCAGTGTCTGGGCTGGATGAGATGAGAAAAGGTGGATATGACTATGCCAAAAGAAGGAACATTTGAAGGAGTATGGAAATTAGATTTTTCTTCATTCCAGTTGTTAAATGTTACTACATTGAAGTTTGAAAATTGGGTTGTATTGATGTTGATTCATTTAATTACTGATTTTCTGGTTTGTATTGATGTTGCTTCATTGTAGACAATCTGAAAAGTTGTTTTGTATAGATGTTGAATCTGAAAACAGGTGTAGACAACTTGGGAAGCTAATTGTTGTTTTGATATTCAAAATTGCTACATATTGTTCTATAAACAAATTGTTTGGTTTGATGTAGTATATTTATAGGTTTTGTGGTTTTGTTTTGGTTTGATGCAGTATATATGTTAAGGTTTAATTTGGTTTGGTTATAGTGAATCAGGTTTGACCTTGTACTAGTATATGTGTATTGTTTGTTTTAAATCACAATTGCATCAACAGATACATAATCAAAGCTAATGAATTGGAATAATCAAAGATATCAGAAATTAGAAAATAATTAATTTAAACCACCAAAAAAGCTTGAATACTACTTAGAAATAACCTGCCCAAATTGTACTACTAAAACTTACAAAAATATAACTAAATACTGCTAGAAGAGGGCACTGCCCAAATTGTTTCAAAATTCACAAAAATATAGCACCGAAATGCTAAAAGGGACACAACCCAAATTGTAGCATCATTCACAAAACCAAAAAAAACATAATGTTAAAAGGGGGACACAGCCCAAATTGTTTGATAAGTTAACAAAACAGAAAAACATAATAACAAACTTTTTCACAGAGGGGGGGCTTGGGATATGTGCAGTGTATTCGAGACAGGTTCGTAGGTGAAGAGCAAAGTCATTCCTTTCTTCAAATTGTTGTGCTGGCAGAAGGCATTTTCCTGCATACACCGTGGCAGGCATTTTCTCCCCTCTCTCATTTGCAAGCTTCACTTCAACCTTGTACTGGAGCCCAGAAGCCGCAGCAAATGTTGCTGGAATCCTCTGCAGTGAAGTTGGAAACAAAATATTAATGGAAATTGTATATGACACTAAAAAAAATGAAAAAAGAACCCAAATAACACTTACCACACGATAGCGATGATGTTCTTTCAGTTTAAGTAGAAAGCTCTCACAGGCCTCCAGTTCCCGGCTCCTCCGGCCTCCATCCACAGCATAGTTGATCTCAATCATGTCCCTCCCAAAAATAGCAATCTGGAAGATGTGGGATAAGTAGTTCCACTCAAATACCAGCATTTGATGATTCTGAATGTCATATTTCTGACTGAAGGCTGACCATCCTTCTCCAAGAATCATGCGGCCCAGATCATCTTCATAAAATTCAGCAGGCATCATTAGACCAGAAGGAGTCTTCAAAAACACATGCCTTGGGATATTGTGTGTGCATGCATCCACAAATGCTCTGGGGATAATCTAGCAAACAAAGGTGTAGTTACAAGTTACAACAGAAAACCAAAATCAAAATCAAAGCATACAAAGCAAAGCATACAAAGCAAAGCATACTTACAATGTACTCTGTGACTGGATCAATGATATATGTGTGGAATCTGGGACTGTATGAGGGTCCCTTCCTTTTTCTTCCTGAAACCGATGTGGATGCTATAGTATCCACAATATGTAAAATAAATGTATGTTATTTACAACAGGGTTTGATGCATGTAAAATAATAGGGTTCAAACAAAATCAGTGAATACCCCTAGGCCCTAACCACATAAGTGTTTAAAACGAGGAGGCAGATTACCTTTGGATCTGGGGGTTTCCTCCTCCTTCTCCTCCTTTATAGCAGGTTGAAGCCAGTGTGAGAACCCGTGCGCCCGACAGCGTGCGTATAGACGTCCTACTGTCTTCGAATATCCTGAAACCGCTCCGTGTGTTTCTTGGCCACATTTGTGGCATACATGAGCAAGGCTGGTGGTTCTGCCCAAATTTTTCATTCTCTGCAAAAAAAGAGGGTATAGCATAAAAAAGAATGGTATATGGTAGTTCATTAATAAAAAACCCCCAAATGTTTATTTCATGAAAGTGATGAAAAAAAGAAGAAAAAAACAAACCTGGAACGGATGCTTGAACGGTTCTGGAACGGAGAAGATGAAATGGGTGAGGATGAAGTGAATTATTAGGGTTAGAGGGGGTATGGGGTGATTAAAGTAAAAGAATATAAAATAAAATACAATAATTATACAGTTCTCACATCATTACGGGAAGAGGTGCGTGTAACCGACCGACGGGGGAGTTGAAACGGGTGTGATACTAGCCGTTGATTACATCTGAACGGGTGGCTGTGATGTAAAGTTCACCATTGGATCGGATCAACAAACACAGCCGTTGATTACATCTGAACGGATGGCTGTGATTAATTCTTGGTTTTTTCATTTTTTATTTATTGAAATTAATAGATGGCTGTGATTAAATCTTGTATTATTCAGTTTTGAACGAATGGCTACGATTTAATCTTGAATTACAGACACACATACCTAAGAATAATGGTAATATACCCAATGCAATTCTAAACCATGTATTATGAAGTCTCCGATACGCAATATGCATGGTATATAAGCCAGCTTCTATGAAATTACACATTGTGATAGATAGATTTTCAATACACCTAAGACTAAATCTCATATACCTTCATATTAACTTTATATTATTAATGTTATTTCATGAAATTAATTTTATATTAGTGATATTATTTCATGAAATTAACTTTATATTAGTAATGTTATTTAATGAAATTAACTTTATAATAATAATTAAAATGTTATTTAATGAAATTAACTGTATATTTGTAATTAAAATGTTATTTCATGAAATTAATTTTATATTAGTGATATTATTTCATGAAATTAACTTTATATTAGTAATGTTATTTAATGAAATTAACTTTATAATAATAATTAAAATGTTATTTAATGAAATTAACTGTATATTTGTAATTAAAATGTTATTTCATGAAATTAATTTTATATTAGTGATATTATTTCATGAAATTAACTTTATATTAGTAATGTTATTTCATGAAATTAACTTTATAATAATAATTAAAATTTTATTTAATGAAATTAACTGTATAAAAAAAGCCATCAAAAATATTTTACATCCACCATAAGAAAAGTTAAAAAATTAAAATAATAAACAATCATATTAGGATTATACCATCATTTTGTCATCAAAGAATTCAAGCTCGCATATCTTTCAGAATTCCTTTCCAGAGGCTCTCCATCACTTTCAACCTCTTCAGTTGCTTCTTGGCTCATTTGTTTTGGAAGACTAGTCTTCTTCATTCTATCTTCAGGCCCCCTCGGTTCCCCGGCTGATTTTTTCCTTTTCAATGATGGCCGTCCACTTTGAGCCTTAACTTTTGGTGGCAAAACATCTGCATTAAGAACTTCATCAGGAAACTCACATTCATCTTCATTAGGCAGAGGTAAGATGAACTCAGAATAGGTATTCTTCCATGTTGCAGCAATGTAATAATCACTGCACAGGCAGTAGAAATCCATCCCCACATGTTTTGCTGCAGCAACTGCATGAATACAGGGCAACTTATCCAAATCAAACCTCCTGCATGTGCACGTACGTGCCTCCAAATCAACAACTCTGCAAGACTGCTCAACAGACACCTGAAACTTATTCGGGTTGCAAATCACCTTAACCACAGGGGACACCTCCAACATATGATTATATGTCTTCAATATTTCTTCTTCAATTTTTGGAGTGACTTGTGTACCACATAAATGTGATGCATCATGTCTTTCAGCAAACCACCTTTGCAACATGTCTCTTATTTCTGTGAGCAAACCAACAATGGGAATTCTCCTTGCAGATTGGAGAACACCGTTCAGGGTCTCTGCATTATTGGTTGTCATGATATTATATCTTGAGCCATCAAAGTGAGCTCTAGACCAATACCTAAAGGACCCTTCATCCAAATACTCTCTGATTCCTTTGTGCTTCAAACAAAGTGCATTGAATAATTTTCTGAACTCTGGTATAGTGTAAGCCCTTGCTGCTCGATTAAACAGGTCATCAACATCACATCTGGGGAAACGGGCCTTCAAATTTCTTTTCAGATGGTAACTACAGAATCCATGGCATGCATTCTTAAACACCTTCTGGAAACCATGTTTGATACTTTCAGCACGGTCAGAAAGTATGGCAAGATCAGTGGTATCACCAGTTATTAATTTCAGTTTCTCAAAAAACCAAGTCCAAGAATTATTATTCTCTGAGTCCACCACTGCCCAAGCAAGAGGATATATTTGTCGATTCCCATCCTGACAAGTTGCAACTAACAAAGTGCCTTTAAATCTACTTTTCAAGAAAGTCCCATCTACAGAAATGACTCGACGAAGGGAAGACTGGAACCCACGAATACTCTGGCCAAGTGCCATAAAACAATATTCAAATACATTATCATCAGATGTTTTAATGAATGTCATTGTCCCAGGATTGGCCAACTTCAACAAGTAAAAGAACTTTGGAAGTTTTCCAAAACTATCTTTAGGATTACCCCGGATCAGTCCAATAGCATACTGCTGAGACATGTATGCTTTTGTATAACTTATCTCATACCCGTATTCTTGGAGGAAGTCATTAATAATATCTCTTGGAGAATGAACACGTTTTGGGTCTTGGAATTTCTCAACAATAAGCCTTCCAATTAACTTATAAGAAGCATTTTTATGGTCAGTGTTACGAATAGTAAGAGAACAAGAATGGGGGAACTTATATTTCACAACTTTGAATAACTTTGATTCTCCCACAGCACATGCACTTAACTGCCACTTGCATTGTTGATCTATGCAACAAACTCTGTATACTGCCTTGTTAGACTTTTTCACCTTGAATTCAAAATGGAATTTCACAGCAAGAGTTTCCAGCTTGTCTTTCAAATGACGCTTACTTTCAAAATAGTCTTTAGCATTGATGTCTTCAACCAAAGGAATTCTCAGAGCAGAAGGTTGCCTATCACATAGAAGGCTACCTGTTGTTTCAGTTTCTGTAAAGGAAATAGAGGCAGCTACTCTTTCAGTTAATGTCAGAGAAATGGGGGCAACTACTCTTTCAACACCAACAATGGTATCAGCATCTCCCTCATTGCAAACTCCTTCATCATCAGCAACAATAGTATCAGAAACTCCATCATCAGCAACTTCCACAGCTTCAACTTCTACCACAGCTTCTACCACAGCTCCAACTTCTACCACAGCCACAGAACTGTGATCCACTCCCTCATTGCAAACTGCCAACCTAACAACCTCATTCTCTAATTGTGACAATCTATTACTTCCAATTTCAGTTACAACGTGTTCCTTTAACTTCACAGTCACACAAAGAGGACTGCAATCACACCTTGTGATCAACCAGTCCACACTATCATCATCAAAAATTTCATACGGTAGATCCTTCGGGGAAATAGGATTAGGGCATCGCAAAACTACTTCATGTAAGTTTGTATCAATTTTCAGTTTCTCTATTAATTTCTCATACAATTCTGCATATGTGATATTCTTTGGAACACGGAATGGAAACGATTTTCCTTCATCTGCACCACATGCATTCTCCCATGACCACAAGCCATCTGTATCTTTTATGAAATCACCCAAATAATTCACTGACAACCAAATCGATTTCATACCTCAAATATGCAGCGGCTTTGGAGATTGAAGCTGACCGGAATCGCGTCCAAACTGGAGAACTTAGATGATGGAGAAGATGCGGGCGGAATATGCGTCGGTGGAGATTGAAGCTGACCGGAATCGCGTCTCCAAGCTGGAGAACACAGTCGATGGAGAAGATGCGGGCGGAAGATGCGCCTGTGGAGATTGAAGCTGACCGGAATCGCGTTCAAAGGGCCATATTGAAGAAATTGAACAACAACAGACCGGAATCGAGCCGGAATTGAGCTGAATGCAATTTGAGATTTGGGTTTTGCGGTAGAACCCTAATTTCAGAAATTGGGGATTTTGATTTTCGGTTGAAATGGTGAGATTCGGGTTTGGGTATGAAACGGGTACGGGTTAATGGGTTGGATCTATATCTTAATTATATAAAACAATTTTTATATTTTTCAGAAAATAAGAAATAATTTAATTTATTTTTGAAATTATATAAAATGAATTAATATTAAAAAGGGCCATTTTGACAACACTCAATCTCGAAAAGACATTTTCACAAAGACCTCTTCCAAAAAGGCCCTTTACCCGACGGAGCCTAAAAAAAATTACAGTACACAAAATATTAAATAAGATACTAAAAAATAATTGATAGGTCATTTTTATTAATTTATATAAAAAAGAATCCTTTTATAAATAACAAATAGTTTTTGGTTTAAGTTTACGGTAAACGTAAATTTACGTATTTTTTAGGTGGGTCACACCCATAAACCAATAATAGGTTTATGTTTTGGTATCGGTTGAAGCATTTCCCCTACTCCAAAATAGGTTTTTGGTATCGGTTGGAGATGCTCTTAGACCATCTCCAACCGAGAAACTAAAACTTAAACTCAAAATAAGTTTAAGTTTAAGTTTACAGTAATTTGACTCTCCATCCGAACTCAAAATAAGTTTAAGTTTAAGTTTAGAGTAATTTGACTCCAACCGAGAAATCAATACTCTAATTTAAAAAAATATTTTTGTAAATATTTTTCTTATATAATTATTTATACTATTTTTATAAATAACCAACATCTTTACAAATTTACAAATTTAACTAATAATTTTTACATTGAAAAATATAATTAATATTATTTTCAATTTAATTTCAGACATAATAAATATAAATAATATTAAATAAAATATTAATTAATTATTAAAAAATTGCATTAAAATACACAAAAAAACTCATCATTAATTATTTTTATTTTTGTAATTGGTAGAATTTTTTATAATTTTTTACATTAAAAAATACATTTAATATTATTTTCAATTTAAATTTTCAAACATAATAAATATAAATAATACTAAATAAAATATTAATTAATTATTAAAAAAATTACATGAAAATATACAAAAATTCATTATTAATTTTTTTTAGTAATTGGTAGCATTTTTTATGTATCTCGCTTCTTATTATTTTATTTTTAATGTTAATTATATATTTTAATTATTTAATTATATTTCATATTGTGATATGTATTTTTATTTTATTATTAAAAATATTTTTATTAAAATTTATTTTAATTATTAATAATGTGATTATTAAAAAAATTTCATTACCAAAAATATTAAATAAGATACTAAAAAATAATTGATAGATCATTTTTCTTAATTTGTAAAAAAAAGGATAATTTTATAAATAACAAATAGTTTTTTGTTTAATTTTAAGGTAAACGTAAATTTAAGTATTTTTTGTGTGGCTCTCACTAATAAACCTATAATAGATTTATGTTTTGGTATCGGTTGGAGCATCTCCCTTACTTCCAAATAAGTTTTTGGTATCGGAAATGCTCTTAGCATTTTATTTTCAATTAATAAATGTTACAATTATCATATCTTTATTTTATTTTCATATTAAAATTTTATTTTATATTTTTTTATCCAAGTACATTATCCTTATTTTATATCAATTTCAGTAAATGAGTATAATTTATACATCATAGTAGTAAAATGCACATGTACACGTAAATATTCACGACATATCATGTGCATTTTACTATAGTATAATAGATTACATTAAAATTGATACAATAATGTGCATTTTACTATAGTATTGCTAAGATACAAATGAAGTTGCTAATCAACCTATAATAATTGGCGACTCGCCGAACCGGTCACCACAAACAGGCTCATTTACTGAACTAGTGAGCTCATTGTCCGACTGGTTAAATATCTTTTTGTTAATTTACTGAATTTCAAAACTAGCTAGCTAGTTTCATTTACATTTGCAGAGTGATGAACACCTACGTGCACAGTTTCTTGGGCTCTACGGACGAGGAGGTTGTAGTATCTTTCGTGTTTGGAGTGTGTGTATCCATTAGAAGAAGATAGAAGAAATGAAAAATCGAATAAATCGAAGCTCGTGTTCAACACGATTTTCTTAAAACAAATTCGTCCTCTACGGGTACGATTGTTTCCCAGGATATAACGATTTTAAAGCAAAACATTTACTTACGGCGAACAGAGATGTTGCCTAAGAAATATCACCGGAGGGTCAAAGAAATGAGGTAAACAAAGAAAGACGAGAGCGATTGCTCGGAAGATGTCTGCATATTCTCTTGTTCATTTTCGATTATTTTCGTGTGCTTCTCAAGTGCTCTCTATGCAAATGTCGATTGCACTTATATAGAGATGTTGGAGTCGAAGGTTCGTTGAATGTGGACGATTTGATTACACAAAATGTAACGTCTCATCATTCATGTCACCTCACTAATGGCCACTTTAAACACAATTATTTCATTATTTAAAATTCAAAATGTAACTTAAGATGATAATAATTATAATAATAATATAATTATATTATTATTATTATATTATTTTTTCAATAATAAAATACTAGAAAAAGTGTATGTAAGATAGGGTACTCCATAAGTTTATCCATTACACCATACATATTTTATTTTGTAGGACATTATTCATTTGGAATTCTCTTCCAACTTGTTACATCTTTGAAAATTAATTTATCATTCATAGTACTCAAAATTTGAGCGTATGAGATATCAAATCGAAGCTCTCTACGAGACGCTCATTTTCCAACACTCTCCCACATGAATGAAAATTACTGACATTTATTATAATATTTATTGAATACAATAAATAGTGAAATTTATTATATAATTATTCATTGAAATAAAACTTTTGAAATTCATATAGAATTATGAATAAAGTATAAACATTTACTCAAGAGAAGTAAATAAATATTAAAATTCATATAATGATATGAATTAAGTGATGTTTATTCTCATAATTAATATTTACTTAATGAGAAGTAAATAAAAAGAGGAAAAAAAATTCATATTGAGATACGAATATTTATAAAAAATAATATTATCGATTTAATTATCAATAAAATTTCAGTAAAATAATATTTACTTAATGAGAATTAAATATGATATTTTTTAAAATTCATAATGAAATATGAATAATTTTAACGATAAATACTCGATAGTTAAAAAGAACATCTTAAATGGGTAGGAACTTTTGCCTCCGGTTCGTATTCATTACGATAGTCAATCTAAAATTGGACGAGCACAAAGTAACATGTACAATGGTAGGTCGAGACATATATGTCGCAGACATAATACCATTCGACAACTACTCTCGACTGGAGTTATCTCAATAGACTACGTAAGATCTAAAGATAATATCGCAAATCCATTAACCAAAGGGTTATATCGAGAGTTAGTGAGGTCATCATCTAAAGGAATGGGACTAAAAAGCCTTAAAGAAAGAGAGATAAGACGACGGAAAACCTTACCTATATGACTGGAGATCCCAAGAACTAGGTTCAAAAGGACAACCTAACCGTCTAAACTCCGTTATCACTGCCTAGGGGGAATTGATTTCCACCAAAAGTCCATTGCCTAAAAGATGTTACAGTGATTGTATGTGAGGATTAGCATATGACTATTAATGATTCAAAAGAGATATTGAAGATACTCTTGAATGAAATCACTTATGTAAGAGAGAAGTGGAGCCGCTTCGAAGAGAATACAGTAAGGCATATTCTTAAACACTCTTACAGAACCAGGCGGATGTTCCAGGCCAAAATGAACATAATCATGAGAGCTGAGAATTGTTAGAAAGAACGTGAGTGAAGTATATTACCGTTTACACAAATGGTGAATAGTTCAATGACATCGTGTCTACTATTTAATCAGTAAAGTTGGTATGCTTTCACAAGGGAAGGTTCAAAGGGTAACACCTACCTATCCTATGCACGTTTCTAACATTAATTGATTTCACCAAACTACTTTTGGTGTCTGTATAATTTTCATTTATGAGGAGGACTGTTGGAAAATATAGAGCTCAGAGAGAGTTTCGAAACGATAGCTCATTTGCTCAAATCGGAATTGAAATGAATGGTAAATTAATTGTTGAATATAATCAAAATTATTGAGGAAAAAGAATAGAAAATTATAAAGTGAAATGCTATCCCACATTGGAAAACTATGTAAAGTCAAATGGACATTGTTGGAATATGTCCTTCGATCCTACGTGTGCAATCGATAAAGTCATAAGGTCGTCTATGGATGTTAAATGATTATTCGATAATATTAATTGTTGGGAACAATATAATATTGATCGATAAAATCATACCTACAGGGTCACACACGAGCTCGATATTGATATACATTGCTTGATAAATATATTGATTTAGAATCAATATTTACGTGGATTTAATTCCCATGCATGGGATGCATGGCTTGCATGGATGCATGTCACATAGTGTGACATGGCATGCCACACAAGCCAATGGGACCACATATCATGATTTGGCATGATTATGTGGAGATGACCTTTGAACTTCACCATAACACCCCATTATGTGTGGTTATGACACACACATTATGGTGGGGGTTATATGTGAAGTAAAAGGGGTATAATGAGCATGAAAATCAGATTTTCATGTCTCATTCTAACACCATCATCATCAGCCACGAAATTCACAACAAAAGGAGAGAAAGAAGAGAGTGTTCTTGGAGAACCGACTCAATCAAGCAAAGTGTTCGTCATCCGGGTTCGTGTGCAACACGTAGAGGCCGGGCCATTTGTGCGGCTTCAACATCCGGGCGATCCAAAGGCGTGACGAGGTCATACCAAATGTGTACATTTCGAGGCTGATTCATTTGAGGTGGTTCAATCGACTCAACACCACCTCATCGACATCAACCAAAGTCAACGATCACCAAAAGTAAGTAATCGTTGAACCTTATATATATGTATATATATATACATATAAACATATATATATACACATCCAATATATATATATATATATATATATATATATATATATATATATATATATATATTGGATGTGTTCTTATACACATTAAGTGTGCACTAAGATCATGGCATAGTAGATCTATTGCTTTACACGCTTCCGCACACACGATATATCGATTGGATCGGTATACCGGTACCTTCAATTGGTATCAGAGCCTAGGGCTCGTGCACACTTTTGTGTTGGACACGAAGGTTAAATCTACATAATTGGATTATATGTTTAATTGTTATTATGAGATTAGATGTAAGGCCGGCCACCGTTAGTGGTCGGGTGAATGAATTCGTCGTTTTTTACGTTTCGATTGGCCGTAGTATTTTAGGGATGCGTCCCTTGGAATCATTTATAATAGATAGGTTTTTCTATTATATTTGTATTGTACTACTTGTAAGCGATGGACTTGGTCCATGGTTCGATGGATGATCTCGGCTCTCCGGCGAAAACGAGAAGAAACGAAGCAAAACGAAGCAAACCGGGCTGCTGGAGCCAAACGGCGGTCGCCGTTTGAGCTCCGGCGGGCGCCGTTTTGGAAACGGCGACCGCCGAAAGGCTTTTTCCTTGGCATATTATTCCCGGACCTTTCGGCGGGCGCCGTTTTGGAAACGGCGACCGCCGGTGGTGTTCGGCGACCGCTGATTGTGAAACGGCGGGCGCCGTTCGTGGTTTTATGGGTACGGAATAGATTTGACCAAAATCGGAGGGCACGGAACTAAAACGGAGGGCGACGACCAGTCCAGAAGATGTTCAAGGCTTTTGTTGTTACTTTAATTCTTTTCTTATGAGAGTTGTGAGGTTCTAGGGGCCTTTCGATTTCGTATTTATATGCTTTGCTAGTTATAGGTTGTTTTATGTAATAAATGTTCAACTTACATATAAACAAACCTATGCATGCAAGTTCCCAAAAATAATGAGTATAATGTCTTGTCCAAAACGTCACACTCATGAAGCCCTCGATCATAAGTTGGTAGGTCCGCCTCAGCGGGGTACTACTTGTTATCTTGAGATAAGTGGGAGTAAGGGTTAGACCCTTACATGTGAGTTTGGTTTTCTCATCGATAGATCAACTGCAGGCGTGGCTATCGAGACATGAGATGAGAATGGGACTCTCATCTACCTATCTTGGACTTCTTAAGTGCGGACTCAGTCGGCTTAAGAATTTGCAAGATGAGGGTCTTGGGATTGTTTTGTTCAAGGGAACAAAGATATTAGATATCGATTGAACAAAATGGAACAAATAAGTAGTTTTGATAGACAACCTTATTTGTTTACCGCTTTGTGGATGTTTACATACTTTATTTATCTTTCTTTTGTAGTTTATCATGTTAATTTCAACTCGATTCAAGTTTGGTTCAATTCTTGATTATGAAAAATTGAACAACATAAATTTTCTTGATTCACAACGTAATTTGAGGATTGTCCTCAAATACGAAGACAATGAAAATGTGTTAGATAACCACATCCTAAGATATCATTGAACAACTCAATAGCATGTTCGGGGAATATGCTAAGATTGAGTGGTTCGGTATGACCAGGGTCATCGCTTCAGCTAGGCTGGAAAAATGGAAATCTATGGAATCACATGTGCAACAAATGATTGGATTATTTGCTTCAAGTGACCGCCTAGATTTTTCCTATGATGATTATTTGGCAACCGATTTCATACTTCAATCTCATGATGGTTATAATGCCTTTAGGCTAAAATTTCCACATGAATTGTTTGAAGAAATCGCTTCGTGAGCTCCACGGGATGCTCAAGGCTGTTGAGCCGGCGATAGATAAGGACCCTAAGAGGGAAATTCTTATGATATGGGATATGGTATTCAAAAGAGCATGGGCAAGAAGGCTACTAGGGTTCCTAGGGAATCTCAATGCGTCTACTGCAAAAGTGTTGGACACTACTTGCAAACATATAAAAGTTCATATTTTATTCAATTTCAAAATAAATGCCTAATTTGTCTTTCATTTGATGGATTATAAGGTTAGGATTATTTACACCTCGGGGAGTGATTTAATCCAAAACACTTAAGTTCATCAATGATACAAATTAGAGACTTTCGAGCCATTGGATGGCGTGAAACGATTGCCTGGTTGGCTCCCTCATATTTTATGAGAGATAGGGCTTCAATTGCATGATAATATCGCTGGTTAGAAAAATTCGATTTTTCACTTACGATTTATCACGTTTTGACATTGAGATAATTTTGAATGGGAAATTTGAATGAGACTCAATTATTGGGAATAATTGAATTTGCCCAAAGTTCAAAGAAGATGTGAAGAACGGGGTTGCTTCATCTTCAAGTATTAATGATATAGACATTAAACTTCACAAATTCTACTTCTTGGGTATTGGATGCCAAATGTGGTTCTCACATTTGTATGTGGAGGAACTACATAGAAGTGTAAGTTTGGTGAGTAGAGATGTCGATCTACGGGCGAGAAATGAAGCGAATGTCGCTGCATTAGCCGCATGATCATATGATGTTGTTTTGCCTTAGGGCCCTGTTTTAGTATTATAACTATGTAATTTCGTACCTTCAATAAACAATGAATATTGGTTCAGTATTGGATACTGATGGATTAGTTTTTCACTATTAAATAGTTTGGTAACTATTTTAATTGTGAATTATTCTTTGTTCTGGTACGATTATTACATTATTTATACTTTAAAGTGAACAAATCATATATAACATTAACACCAAAGGCCGAATCGAATAAGTCTCAATGAGACATAACTGTAACATTGTTGATTAGATCAAAATCTACACATGTAACGAATCTTCTTGTAAGGTATTCTAGAACCATTTGACTTGGAGTCCTTCGATACATGTGAATGATGTTTGATGGACAAAGATAACAATGTCATCTTTCTTGGAGAAAGAAGAACATGTGAGTGATTAATTAGGGATGATCCATACTAATGTATGTGGAACCTATCAGTTCACAAGCACATGATGGTTATGTTTCGGAAAAAGAGAAAACAAACTATATTAGATATAGTTCGACCATTCGATGAGAGTTCTAAATGAACTACTGGTCTCTTTTGGGAACACACAATTCTAGACTTCAACTTATACACTGAATAGGACACCGTCAAAAGCTGTTGATAAGAAACCATACGAGGTATGGAAAGGGAAGGTCCCTAACTTGTCTTATATCAAGGTTTGGGGATGTGAAGCTTATGTGAAGAGAAATATCTCTACAAAGCTTGACCCAAATCGGATAAATATTTCTTTGTTGGTTATCCAAAAGAAACACGAGCGTACCACTTTTACAACCAATCCGAGAACAAAGTCTTTGTTGCTCGAGATGGTGTATTTCTTGAAAAGGTATATCTTTCCAAGAAAGTAAGTGGGAGCTCAGTTGAATTGAACGAAGTTCAAGAAGACTTGAACGAGGTTCAAGAAGAACAAACTGAGATGGAGACTCAAAACTTGGTTGAGAGTACTCCAGTGGTTTTAGAAACCACACCTAACCCTCGAAGGTCCGGAAGGATTAGATCTCAACCTGACAGATACTTAGGTATTCTGACAAATGAGAACTATGAAATCATGCTTTTAGAAAGCAATGAACCTTCGACCTATATCCAAGCTATGACGAGTCCAGATTCCGAGAAATGGCAGGGTGCCATGAAATCCGAAATAGAATCAATGTCTGAAAATCAAGTTTGGAACTTGGTCGATTTGCCTAAAGGGGCTAGGCCCATTGAATGCAAATGGATTTACAAGATAAAAACAGACATGGATGGAAAACCTAGTGTTTTCAAAGCAAGGTTGGTGGCAAAAGGATTTAATCAAATTCACAAAGTGGATTATGATGATAAAACCTTTTCACCAGTTGCTATGATCAAATCCATTCGGATTCTCTTAGCCATTGCTGCTCATTATGATTATGAGATATGGCAAATGGATGCTAAAACCGCCTTCTTGAATGTGATTCTAGAAGAGGATGTGTTTATGACACAACCAGAGGGTTTTATCGATCCTAATCAGGCTGAGAGAGTATGCAAGCTTAATAGATCTTAATGGATTAAAGCAAGCATCTCAGAGTTGGAATCTTAAGTTCAATGAATCTATATCGGGATTTGGATTTCAGAGGAACTCGAAAGAGTCTTGATTTACAAGAAGATCAGTGGGAGTTACGTTGTATTAATTGTGTTGTATGTCGGTGACATACTCTTTATTGGAAACAATGTTTCTATGCTTAATTCTATTAAAGAATGGCTTGGGAATTGTTTTTTCAATGAAGGATCTTGGAGAAGCACAGTACATATTGGGCATCAAGATCTGTCGGAACAGATCGAAAATGATGTTTGGACTTAGTCAAGTGACCTATATTGATAAGGTACTTGATAAGTTCAGAATGAAAGACGCCAAAAAGGGTCTCATTCCAATGAGTCATGGCACATCTCTTAGCAAGATGCAAGGCCCTACGGGACTTGATGAGCAAAAGAGGATGGAAAACATTCCTTATGCTTCGGCAATAGGGTCTATAATGTACGCCATGATATGTACACGACCGAACGTATCGTATGCTTTGAGCATGACGAGTCAGTTTCAAGGAAATCCAAGTGAGGCGCGTTAGACTGCGACCAAGAATACTCTTATGTACCTTAGATGGACAAAAGAATATTTTGTTGTCTTTGGAATACAAAAAGAGTTGATGTTAACAAGTTGTTTGAATGCTAACTTCAAAACAGACTAAGATAATTTCCGATTTTAATTTGGTTATATCTTTTGTCTGGTTAGAGGTGATATTTGCTGGAATAGTTCTATGCAATGCAATATAGCTGATTAAACTACAGAAGCTGAGCACAATATTGCATTGGATGCAGTAATGTTGGCAGTTAGGATTTGAAAGTTCTTGAATGAACTAGGTGGCGTAACTAGCTCAGCCCATCCGATAGTTCTCTATTTATAGTAGAGTTATCGCGCAAGCCAATGAGCTAGAAAGCACCACAAGTCTAAAACTAGTGCTCAGGAAGTTCCACATTATCTGGGAGATAGTTTGTGGAGACATCGAGATAATAAAGTTGCAACTTTTGATAAGGTTGCAAACCCGCTTTCTAAACCTCTCCAGCAGTCTAAGCTTAAGGCTTTCACGACTGCAATAGAGATCAGACATCTTAGAGATGGGTTGTGAATTCTATTACTGTATTAGATACTTTTGGAGATTTGGTAAACATTAACTCATATGTATAATACATATTTCTTCATATAAATATGGTTTAATTTATATGAATTGTCCAAATGATTAAGTGATATCAATTGGGTTATGAGGTCGACTTACCGCATAATGAAGTCCCAATGGTTGAACTGATATACTTAAATCATATAGCTGTTCCTGGTTCGTATAATCGAGTACGGACAAACCGATAATACAAAGAATTAGATTGTAATGTGTACTATAGCGCCGCTTCATGGGCTAGTGATGTGAGACATCAAGTACAATTACATAGATATTAGCTGGGAGCTAATGATCGAACAGACCCGACTGGAATAGTATTTAAGATTTCGAGTCATAATACTATTTCATTGACTGTCGAGCAATTTCCTCTGACCTGAGTAGTCCAGAGTAATTCCATTGTGAAATAGTGTACTTTGATACAAGTAAACGCCTTTCGTAAAAGGAGGTTATAAAACTTGTTATTGGATATATCAGGAAGCAAGTGGGAGAGCTTGGATTGACAAGATGGGATTGTCCTCCATTTTATAATGGGATAAATGTCTTACCGGCCACTTGGAGAGTCGAGACTGTGGAAAATACGTGGCCACGTCCAGATTCGTATCATAGTGATAAATCTGGTTTTACAGTCTGCCTCAATGTACAAGAAAGGTTTGAACCGATTGAGGATGACTCGAGTCTTGCCTCAAGTTCAAATTTAGACATAAAGTGACAACAGGAAGTTGGCAGCACACTGGCTCTGAAGGCCAAGTGGGAGATTGTTGGAATATGTCCTTCGATCCTACGTGTGCAATCGATAAAGTCATAAGGTCGTCTATGGATGTTAAATGATTATTCGATAATATTAATTGTTGGGAACAATATAATATTGATCGATAAAATCATACCTACAGGGTCACACACGAGCTCGATATTGATATACATTGCTTGATAAATATTTTGATTTAGAATCAATATTTACGTGGATTTAATTCCCATGCATGGGATGCATGGCTTGCATGGATGCATGTCACATAGTGTGACATGGCATGCCACACAAGCCAATGGGACCACATATCATGATTTGGCATGATTATGTGGAGATGACCTTTGAACTTCACCATAACACCCCATTATGTGTGGTTATGACACACACATTATGGTGGGGGTTACATGTGAAGTAAAAGGGGTATAATGAGCATGAAAATCAGATTTTCATGTCTCATTCTAACACCATCATCATCAGCCACGAAATTCACAACAAAAGGAGAGAAAGAAGAGAGTGTTCTTGGAGAACCGACTCAATCAAGCAAAGTGTTCGTCATCCGGGTTCGTGTGCAACACGTAGAGGCCGGGCCATTTGTGCGGCTTCAACATCCGGGCGATCCAAAGGCGTGACGAGGTCATACCAAATGTGTACATTTCGAGGCTGATTCATTTGAGGTGGTTCAATCGACTCAACACCACCTCATCGACATCAACCAAAGTCAACGATCACCAAAAGTAAGTAATCGTTGAACCTTATATATATATATATATATATATATTGGATGTGTATATATATATGTTTATATGTGTTCTTATACACATTAAGTGTGCACTAAGATCATGGCATAGTAGATCTATTGCTTTACACGCTTCCGCACACACGATATATCGATTGGATCGGTATACCGGTACCTTCAGACATATATAGTGCTTGCACTTTAGTGGCTTATGAATAACTTGCTATAGTATTGCTCCGTCTCCTACGTGCGCGCAGGGGGTGCAAATCTCTGCCGAACTAGCCTACGAACCCCCGGACTTGTGTGCGAGCGCGACCTGCGTACACGAATGTCGGTTCAATGGATGAATCGACCAGCTCCCTTGCTCGACCTATAAGTTCGAGCTCATGTTTGAGGAAAAAAACACGACAACCATTCCAGCACATTTGCTTATTCTGTTCGATTTTTCTTCCTTTCTTGGCCCTCCGGTGAAATTAGTTAGGCAACAACTCGGTTCGACGTGCAACATAGTTGCGATAAGACGTTATATCCTGGGAAACAAACGATCGGTAGATGTCGAATTTTGTTTTAAGGAGATCGTATTTAACACGAGCCTCGTCTTCTTTCTTTTCTTTGCCATCTCTAAAATCCGATCCCTACAGAGGCAAAATGCGCAAACATACTACGTTTTATGTTTCTGAAAATTGCGCAATAAATATAAACAAATACAAAATTTATAAAAATTTTATAAATTTCAAAAATATAAAAATATTTACGTTTTTGTAAAAACGAATTTTAATTAATATTCCCGGATTTCCGTGTACCGTGTGTGCTTAGATGGCAAGAGGTGCCACACATCCTACATTCTCAAGGCTTTCGAAGACCATTTACGATGGAGTGGATGTGCTTTCTGTATCCCTTGGTGGTGTGTATCCGGATCTCTCCACCGATGCAGTTGCCGTAAGTTCATTCCACGCAGTGGAGAGAGACATCATTATCGTTTGCTCTACCGGCAATGATAGTTCGCGTCCTAGATCGGTGATGAATGCGATACCGTGGAACTTGACTGTTGATGCCACTACGATAGACCACTCCTTTGAATCGGAGGTAGTCTTTGGTGGATATAGAAAAATTAAGGTAATTGGCTAATTGCCCTCATTTACAATGTTTATACTTAGCTTTCTTGTTGGGTGGTCTGATCTTGTTTTGTATATAATATGTTGTTATATTTGCCTCGAAACCGCAAAAGATGAGCTCCAGGAGGGATTTTCGGCCGACACCTCATTCTTGTCGGCCGACAGCTAGGCAATTTCCAGTGCACTTGCGTTGGTACTCTGGGGCAGTGGCGCGGATGCGTCAGAGCATGTCGGCCGACATGTACATGCTGTCGGCCGACACCAGGCGGGTTTCAGCAGCGCAATTTTGGAATTATTTCCAAATCGATGGTAGGTGTTTTCCTACTCCTTCTAGGACTCTTATGGGCGAGAATTATTGTTTTCATACAATAATTAGGACCTCCCCCTATATAAAGAGAGCTGCTCCATTGACACAGAAGACACGAAAAACATCAATTATAATTCTATAGCTATTGCGTGAGATTTGAGGGTTTAGAGCGTATATCATCCTTGTAATCGTGAACCAATATTATAGTGAATTGTTCGTCGTTCCTCCCGTGGTTTTTTCCCGATTTGGGTTTCCACGTAAATTCTTTGTCTTCTCTATATTTCTTGTTGATTTCTTTTCTTCGGTATTCCGTTATTCTCATACTATATGTTGTAATTGTGTGTTGGCCCAATTTTTAATTGGTGCTGGCCCAATTGCAGTTCAATAGCCCAGCCCAGCAAGCCCATGATGCGTAGCCCACCCATTACACTTATGTTGGCCCATCTTTCAGCCCAGCCCACTACTTAACCTAGTTGACCTAATCCTAGCCATTGATCTATGTATGGTAATGGTGTGGCTTGATCTGGACCGTTGCCCTCCCTATTTGTGACCTGATACACACTCACCCGTACTCACTCTACTCCTTACCTACTGTGTGTAAACCCTACCTTCACTGTGTGCGATTTCTGATCCCCTTCACCTTCTTCACCTTCTGTGGTGTTCTGTGGTGTAGATCTGTGAGATCCCTTGTGAGCTGAGGGTTGTGAGTGAGTGTGTGTGTGGATTGTGCTCTGGGTGTTGTTGGCTGGGCTTCAGGCGGCTCCTCCCTTGTTTGGTAGTGCCGGCGACCTCTGCTGTGACTGCAGTTCCTCAGTCCTGAGCCGATAGCTCAAATCTCTATCCCTCTCTGTCTCTGTTCTTAATATATATATATACATATATAATTACTCCGCTGCATGTGCCCTTGTATCCCACTCAAACCCAGATCCTTGATCAGCCCGGTGATCCTCAAGGAGATCCGTTGACTGTTGTGGTCTGGGAGTTGCTCTGGTTTTAGGGCTTGAACAGATCTGACTCTGTTTGTTTGTTTGTGTATTTGCAGGTGTACGAGGCTCGCCGTAGAAGCGCGGAGCTCCAACAGTGGTATCAGAGCTACTGCTCCGTGCTCCGGTAACGGTCGGCAACCGGTGAGGCAGATCTGTACCCTAGGGTTTCAGATCTGCACGGATCTGTGAAGGTCGGCCCGAGCCCTACACCTCTAGGAGGCCCAGGTCGCAGATCCGAATTAGGTGTCCCCAGCCATTGTAAATCCGGGATTTCATCACCCCCTTGGCTGTAAGGTTGGCACCCGGATCGCCTGTGAAACGCGAAACGGGCCCTGCAATTGAGGTCACTTGCGAACACCTCGCTAGGTAAGCCTCTGTGAACCCCCTCCCTTGCTTGCTACTTGATGGTCAGCCCGCCTGGAGGCATTCTGTGAAGGTGTGGCCCGCCTGGTGGTCGTGTAGTGTTGAAAATCCGTTTTTCAAAAGTGTGGTTCAAAAATTTTCTGGAAAAAGTTTTCTGAAACTAAGTGTTTGAAAATTTTAAATTGAAAATAACTTGAACAACTTGTTTTTTCCTGAGTTAACTGCCTCTGTGTGCTTGGATAGTTAATTAGGGTTTCTGTGTGATTGAATAGTTTCTTAGGGATTTGAGTGTTTGCTTGAATTCTGTGTGACTAGCTTTGTGTGAGCTCTGTGAGTCCACTGTGGTGTGGTCTCTTGTGTGTTTCCTTCTGTTTTTCTGGAGTTTTCAAAACTAGTAATCTGCTTTTCAAAATTTCAGGGTATAACCTTCCCCCTTTTGATGGTAAAAGTGATTTTGTGATTTGGAAACAGAAAATGAAGGGTATTTTGATTCAACAAAAAGTTTACAAAGCTATAAGTGGCAATTATGCTACCACTGATACTGAAGCTATTCAAGCTGAAACTAATGAACTTGCCCACTCTGCCATTATACTTGGTTTATCTGCTACTGTGCTTAGGAAAGTTAGTGGGATTGAATCTGCAAAAGAACTTTGGGACAAACTTGAAGAACTTTATACTGAAACTTCTTTGAACAGCAAGTTGTTTTTACTTGAAAAGTTTTTTAGATTCAAACTTGATATGAGTAAGGATATAAATGAAAATATTGACTCTTTCAATAAATTAATCCAAGATATCAAGTTAACTGGTGATAAGCACATTGATGATTACTCTGCTATTATTTTGTTGAATGCCATACCTGAGTCTTATTCTGATGTTAAGTCTGCTATTAAGTATGGTAGAGATGTTGTGACCCTTGAAACTGTGATTAACAGCCTTAAGAGTAAGGAACAGGATTTAAAATCTGGTAGAACTCCTAAGGCCACTAATGATGTTAATTATGTTAAGGGTAAATTCAAGAATAAGAAGCATGGCACTCAGGGCTCAAAAGGCCCTGTGAGTCAAAATAATGATAGCAAGGGTAAGGGTAAATCTGATCCTAAGGCTAAGGGTAGGAAGTGCTATAACTGTGGTGAAATTGGACATTATATGAAAGACTGCAATAAACCTAAGAAACAAAATAGTAATAATGCTAATGTGGTTTCTGATAATCTTGGTGATGTGTTTATGATGCATGATTTCTCTCTGCTGTCCAATGTAAATGCTACTAGTGCCTCTCTTCTGTGTGAAAATGATTGGCTAATTGACTCTGGGTGCACTTATCACATGTCTCCATACCTGCATCTGTTTTCAACATATAAAGAACTTAAAAACTCATATGTCTCCATGGCTAATGATAAAAGGTGTTCTGTGAATGGTATTGGTGATATTTCTGTGAAGTTTGAAACTGGTAGTGTGTACACTTTCAAAAATGTTAGGCATGTGCCTGACTTGAGTCAAAACTTGATTTCCTGTGCTGCACTTGAAACTGAGGGTTTATGTGGTAAATGGGGTAATGGGTGCATGACTATAATGGAGGGTTCTAAGGTTGTTTGCAAAGCTGCTAGGCAGTACAACTTGTATGTTTGCAAAGCTGGGTGCTATTTGAATAATCATGCAAATTCTGTTCATGAAAATATTTCTGATTTATGGCATAAAAGGCTTGGACACATAAGTAAAACTGGTTTTGAATTATTGCAAAAACAAGGTGTCTTTGGTGATGCTAAACTGACTTGCTCTACATTCTGTGATACTTGTGTGCTAGGCAAACAAACTAGAATGAGCTTTCCTGTGTCTCCCTCCCCTAATGTGCCCTCTACTAAGTGTATCCTTGAATATATGCATGCTGATGTGTGGGGTCCCTCCCCTGTTCCAACCCAAGGTGGAAATAGGTATTTTTTATCTGTGATTGATGATTTTTCCAGAAAAGTGTGGGTTTTTCTAATGACAAATAAATCTGATGTGTTTGCAAAATTTAAAGAGTTTAAAACCTTAATTGAAAATCAAACTGGTTTGAAAATTAAAACTCTTAGGACAGATAATGGTCTTGAATTTTGTAATAACTCTATGGATGATTTATGTGCTGAAGCTGGTATTAGAAGACATAGGACTGTCCCCTATACCCCACAACAAAATGGAGTGGCTGAGAGAATGAATAGGACTTTATTAGAGAGAGTTAGGTGTTTACTTGCTTCTTCTGGTCTTAGTAAGAGATTTTGGGGTGAAGCTGTGTTAACTGCAACTTATCTGATAAATAGGTCTCCCTCTGTGCCTCTTAAGGGTAAGTGCCCTGAACATGTATTTTCTGGAAAACCTATTGATTTGACAAACTTGAGAATTTTTGGTTGTTCTGCCTTGGTCCATCACTCTGGAAATAAATTAGAACCTAGGGCTAAAAAATGTGTTTTCTTAGGTTACCCTGAAGGTACTAAAGGATATAGACTGTGGCTTAGGTGTGACCCTGGTTTTAAAACTATCACTAGTAGGGATGTTGTGTTTAATGAATCTGAATTTCCATGTTTGCCTGTGAGTCAGTCCAATGTGGATGTCCAAAATGAGGTGGAGCTTGCTCCTGAAATTGATTCTGTGAATGAACATGATTCTAGTGATTTGCCTGATCCTTGTGTGCAAAGTTCTGATCCTGCTTGTGTGCCTGAATCTGTGAACTTGCCTGTACCTCCTATGTTAAACCCTGGTGGACCTGTACCTGATGTATCAGGCCACTCTTTGCCAGCTAATTCTCAAACTGTCAACCCCAATGATTATAATAATTCCCCCATGCATGATAATGAAAATACTTCTATGCCTGATGGTTACCAACTTGCTAGAGATAGGGTTAGAAGAAACCCTAGGGCTCCTGCTAGGCTAAATGATTTTCAGTTGGGTGCCTTTGCCTTTAATATGCATGATGTGATTGACAACTCTGAACCTAAATCCTATGTGGAAGCTTTAAAATCTGAAAATTCCAAAAACTGGCTTTCTGCCATGAATGAAGAAATGAACTCTTTATTAAAAAATGGAACTTGGACTTTAGTCCCTAAACCCTCTAAGTGTTCTGTTGTGGACTGTAAATGGCTTTTCAAAGTTAAACAAGAGGGTAATGATTTAAGATATAAAGCTAGGTTAGTTGCCAAAGGTTTTTCACAAAAAGAAGGAATTGATTATAATGAAATATTTGCTCCTGTTGTGAAGTTTACTACTGTGAGAATAATGCTTGCTTTGTGTGCTCATTATGACTGGGAACTGAAACAAATGGATGTTAAAACTGCCTTTTTACATGGTGACTTAGAAGAAAAGATTTTTATGAAGCAACCAGAGGGTTTTGTTGATAAATCTAAAACTGAACATGTTTGTCTTTTGAAAAAATCTCTTTATGGTTTGAAGCAGTCACCTAGGCAATGGAATAAAAAGTTTGATGAATTCATGATCTCTCAAAATTTTAGCAGAAGTTCTTATGATCCTTGCTTGTATTATTTGAAGTCTGCCATACCTGTTTTTCTTGTGCTTTATGTGGATGATATGTTAATCCTTTCTCCTAATTTGAACTCTGTGAAATCTGTTCAACATAGTTTAAGTACTAAGTTTGAAATGAAAGACTTAGGAGATGCTAAGAAAATACTAGGTATGAACATTGTGAGAAATAGAACTGAAGGTTACATTCACCTTAATCAAACTGCCTATGTGGATAAATTGCTAGAAAGGTTCTCCATGCTAGGTTGCAAGTCTGTTTCTGTTCCCCTTGCTGCTCACTTTGTGTTGTCTAAGGACCAGTGTCCAAAGACTGAGTCTGAAATTGCTTCTATGGTTAATGTGCCTTATGCTTGTGCTGTGGGGTCTGTGATGTACTTAATGGTGTCTACTAGACCTGATATTGCCTATAGTGTTAGCTGTTTGAGTAGGTACATGGCTAACCCTGGACAGCCTCATTGGGAAGCCATGAAATGGCTGTTCAGGTACTTGTCTAGTACTAGAAGCTTTGGCCTGAGATTCACTAAGTCAAAGGCTGGAGTTATTTTGAGTGGTTATGTGGATTCTAACTATGCTAATGATAGGGATTCTAGAAAGTCTTCTACCTCTTATGTTTTCACTGTGTGTGGTGGCTGTGTTAGTTGGAAATCTCAGTTGCAAAATGTTGTTGCCCTTTCTACTACTGAATCTGAGTATATTGCTATAACTGATTCCTTCAAGGAAGCTATTTGGTTGAAAGGTCTTTTATCTGAGATTAAAATGCTAAGTGGTAAAGTCTCTGTGTTTTCTGATTCCCAATCTGGCATACAGCTGTGTAAGAATCCTGTTTTTCATGATAGAACTAAACATATTGATGTTAGGTACCATTTCATTAGAGAACTTGTTGAAACTGGTTATATTCTACTTGAAAAGATATCCACTCATCATAACCCCTCTGATATGGGAACTAAATCACTGCCCTTGGAAAAATTTCTATTCTGTTTGAAATTTCTGCATTTTGATGCCTGTGATTAGTTGGCCTTGTTTGTTACTACTTGCTCTGTGTTCTTTGTTGGAGTTCTGACCCTTAGGTTATTACCCCATTTACTTCTTACTGTGTGTAAGTTGAGTCCCTAGTTGGGACTATCTTTATAGTGTTCTCTGAATGCCTCAGGTAGGGCTGAGGAGTCACTATAACTTTTGTTACTTTGTGTAACTTGCCCTGTGCACTTAGGTGTACAGGGCTAAGGCTATGATGAAACTGAGTTGACTGTGTTTGCATGTGTGTGGCTTATAACCAGCATGTAATGTCTTTATGAACTGTTTGAGCAGGGGAAACTGTGTGTTGCCAACAAGGTGGAGAATGTTGTAATTGTGTGTTGGCCCAATTTTTAATTGGTGCTGGCCCAATTGCAGTTCAATAGCCCAGCCCAGCAAGCCCATGATGCGTAGCCCACCCATTACACTTATGTTGGCCCATCTTTCAGCCCAGCCCACTACTTAACCTAGTTGACCTAATCCTAGCCATTGATCTATGTATGGTAATGGTGTGGCTTGATCTGGACCGTTGCCCTCCCTATTTGTGACCTGATACACACTCACCCGTACTCACTCTACTCCTTACCTACTGTGTGTAAACCCTACCTTCACTGTGTGCGATTTCTGATCCCCTTCACCTTCTTCACCTTCTGTGGTGTTCTGTGGTGTAGATCTGTGAGATCCCTTGTGAGCTGAGGGTTGTGAGTGAGTGTGTGTGTGGATTGTGCTCTGGGTGTTGTTGGCTGGGCTTCAGGCGGCTCCTCCCTTGTTTGGTAGTGCCGGCGACCTCTGCTGTGACTGCAGTTCCTCAGTCCTGAGCCGATAGCTCAAATCTCTATCCCTCTCTGTCTCTGTTCTTAATATATATATATACATATATAATTACTCCGCTGCATGTGCCCTTGTATCCCACTCAAACCCAGATCCTTGATCAGCCCGGTGATCCTCAAGGAGATCCGTTGACTGTTGTGGTCTGGGAGTTGCTCTGGTTTTAGGGCTTGAACAGATCTGACTCTGTTTGTTTGTTTGTGTATTTGCAGGTGTACGAGGCTCGCCGTAGAAGCGCGGAGCTCCAACACTATACATCGTCCCGATCGTCAACATATGTAAATGATGAAACTAATTAATGTGTTTTGTGATGTAAGGATGGAGGGATCAATTTCTCGAATTTACTAAGGGATCCTGTTTATCCGTTGATTGATGGAGTTCCGGCGAAGTTAGGCCTCAACCTGTCAACCGAATCAACTGTGAGGTACACTAGAACTGTTTGTAGGACTGGACAATTATCTGGCTCGAATAAAACTAAATGACTTCCTGAATGAGTATTGTGATTTTACCGTTGTACTTACAAATGTTTTTGATTGATTAATTATTTAGATTGTTTTTCTCACTACTTAAAACTTAAATGATTATAATGTTTCACTATAATGTTCATAAACTACGTTTCATATTGTAAAGTGGAAAATAACACATTACTTTAAAAATTATCTTGTATCAATTATAATATATTGTAAAGTAAATTTCATAATTTAAACAGTCATTTATTAGATTATAGTTAAATGCACATGATATATATGTGAATATCAATTTTAGTGATTTATTATATTATAGTAAAATGCACGTGATGTGTACATGAATATCAATTTTAAGTATAGTAAAAATTACTATTAAACTGCATTCGTTGTCCTCCAATTCGCATAGGATTAGAACATAAAATAAGATTTAAATAAGATTAGAACATAAAATAAAATTTAAATAATGTAAGAGTGAGTGGCCCAAAAGTAATATTTAATTGTATAAAAGAAAGTTTGAAAGAGTCGTTTGAATGTAACAAAATATCCAAGCAACAAGTAGCAAATGGTTTATCAAGTAGAGAGAAACGGAGATAACGACTAAATAATGACAATTAGATGAATGACTTAATACAAGAGTGATTTTTGAGAATTATAGTCCTTAGAGTCGAATACCCATGTGTCTAAGTTCAAGAATCGACATCCACAAATGTAGCACTCCTAAAGGTAGTGAACACACTTGTTGCCCTTTTTCTTCTTTTAGTTTGTTGCCTTTAACTTTTAAGTATGAAAAATTGAGCTACGGGAAGAAAGCCTTCGCACAATGGTGGTAATCTAAATTTAATCCCCGGCCGATGATCAATTTTTTTTTAAACAAATTTACAGCATAATAATGATTCCATACTAATTAATACTAATACTCTTGTGTTTTTCAACCTTATTAATTAAGAATAACTTCGAATTAATTGCTTATAAAATTTAATAATAAAAACCACAAAAATAAATTTTTACTAGGGTAGAAGTCCCTAGAGATCCCTTACTGTATCCACCCTTGGTCTTGTGATGATGATCTGGTGATGAAGTCGGAGTCTTGTGATGGTGGTTGGCATGAGGCGCCACAATAGAAGCCTTGTGATGATGATGACGTGCTGAAGTTGAAGCCTTTGTGATGGTGTTTGGCATAAGGCGTCGAGCTTTGTGATGATCATGGGGCATTGGAGTTGGAGCCTTATGATGGTAGTTGGTATGTGATGTCGGAGTTGGAGTCTTGTGATGATGATAAGGGGCTGTAGTTGGAGACTTGTGAGGGTGGTTGACATGAGGCGTCGGAGTTAGCTCTATGATGATGAGGCGCTTGAGCTTTGTGATGGTGGTTGGCATGAGGAGTTGGAGCATCAACCTTGTGATTGGGGTGTTTCAGATGAAAGCGGGACTCAAATGAATCAAAACTCTATTGACATTTTTTTATGAGCTTCTACTACTGTTATTTGTTTTTTGTTTTTATTTTATTTTATTGTGATCGATCGGTCCGGGAGTTTCGGACGATGGAGACGGAGGCTTGAGCAGATCGAAGACAGAATCGGAGTTGTGTGGTTCTCGCTCTTCTTATTGCTTGGTGTTGGTGCCTAGATTTGGAGGAGCAAAAGCTGAATTCGATGCAGAAGGTGTGGTGCGAGGCGGGTTTTGTTGGTGAAATTTAGAAGATGATGTTGGGTTCATCCGATCCTAGAAAATTGATTTATTGCTCTGGCTGAAATTTAATATAAATTTTGTAATAAAAGATCAATAAATTAATTGCTCCACTTCTGTAAAATAAAATAAAATTAGAGTTCATGTTATTGAAAGTTTGTGGAAGAAGATGATGGAGAGTCTCCTACAGAAAGTTCGACTAAGGATCAAGGGTAATTTTGGTAAGAGACTACATTTTAATGTAAAAAAAAAAAGATGTTTTAAAGTGAGGTGTAGAAAAGAGTTTTCCTATATAAAAATGTGTAGTTTTCAATTTCTCTTTAACAAATATAGTAAATGTTTCAATTTGCTAAATTGTTTTTTCCTTTTTTTACCGGCCCTATTTAACATATGACATACCATTTAAATGATAGCATATACTACCGTCTATATGATTAAATATAAATTAAAATGTATGTAATATTTATATTAACTATATACTTAATAATATTCATAGAATATATTAACATTCTTAAGAAAATTTTAAATTTTAAATTTTAATTTAATTTTATAGAATAAAAATATTATTAACAAAATCATATTTTAAATAAAATTATTTGCATAATATTTATATTAAGGGAAAAATGGTAATAAAGCCAATTTTCAACATTTTTTCGGTAATAAAACTTTCGAGAAATTACGCGTGTCAATTAGGCCCCTAAAATGTATAAAGACCTTAATACCCTCCTACCCACTCACCCACCCTCCTCCCTCGTATATCCATCGAGCATTCAGCCCGTTTCCAGAAACCGCGTCCCTTCCTCTCCCTCCTTTGACGATCGAGAATCCGCAGACGAGATCGACGGCAGTCAACGCAAAGAGTCAGTTCGTGAAATCAATTCATCCGATCACATTCACGCCGACGTCTCTACCCTCCGCGTCGCCGATCTGCTCGGGGGCGCCGCCGCCGCCGATCCCGACCAGGTGAATCTCTGCTTCGCGCTCGACGCAAAGGTCAGCTACGAGGGACACTTCGGCCCGATTCTCGCCGTCCAGGTCACGGAGCTCCGTTTTTTTCTCGAATTAAAAAATACAATCTCCGGCTGCTCAAATTGGGGATGGTTGAGACATTGTCAGTTCCATCGTCGGTCGAATCAATTGAATCGAGTTATTAGCGGAAAATCGAGTAGCAATAGGGCGATTGAAACGGACGAATCTCGTCTTGTCGTTTGCTTCGAGGAGATGCTGATCGATTTCGTCCCGACCACAAGTGGGCTCTCTTTATCGGAGGCGACGGCGTTCAAGAAAGCCCTCGATTCATCTCTTTCGCACACAAAGGCATCTCATTGTAAGTACCTACTAGTTTTTGCATTCATTATGGTGAAGCTTCGATGCTCAATAATTTGATATCCTACATCGAATTTATTGTTAAATTTGGTTCAGTATAGGCGTAAATAATATTTTCGTTGTTGGTTAAATTTGACGATTCTTCTTTAAATGTTGTGTCCTGTACTACAATAATTGCATTGGAATCAATATGTTTTGAACTTGTGTTTTGTACAGGGTTAATGGGGAACCTCTGCCTAGCTTTTCTGTTCTATCCGGTGACGAGAGGGTCCTCCATATTGGAGAGGTGTCGGAAGGTGTTTTCGGAGACTGTGTTGGCTGAGGACAGGTTGTGTGTGGGGTTGGACGATGAGTTACGAGAGATGGGGGAGAGAATGGGGAGCAGACGAGCGTACGAGATCTTTGGGAGGGCGTACGACTACGTGCTGTCGGGTCTGAGCTCGCACTCGTGGCAGCGGGCGAATACGAGAGGGGGGTGGACCGATGGGGGAGCTTATTACCAGACGCAGTCGATGATTGATATGGTGAGCTTATCGCAGACAATGGTGCTGGGGATTAGTCCGAGGTGATTTTACTACTGTGTCTCCCTGTCTATGCTGTTGGAGTAGGCCTTAGCACATTTGATCGAGCATTCGTAAGTATCATAATTATTAATCATGTGTCAAGCTTACTTTTATTTCTCCTTTCGTTTATTATTTGGAAGGGTTTATGTGTTTACATATTTTGCTTTGAAACTAATCGACTTTGTTTCAACTTTTTAGGTTCACTATTATGTGCAATCGAGTTTTTTTAAAAAATCAGACTCAATCCGATTATTTTAGTAGATTATTTTATTAATATTTTTAATAATACAAAGAGTCAATAAAATCCATCCTATTCACAGAATGTAGGATTAATTAAAATTTTTATTTAAGAGTCAGAATAGGAATAACATTGTAGAGTCAGAATATGAATAACATTGTACGTACATTAATTAAGATCACGATACGTAACATTGATTAAGATTCACGCACGTACCTTGTCCTATAAATAATAACATAAACTAGAGCAAAATTCACACAAAAAAATAATGTCTTCTTCAAACAAAGGAAAAGAAAAAATGGTTTTTAGACCACAAAAAAATAACTTTGATGATACACCGTTGTGGAATCACGTCAAAATTATAAGTTTGGCGTCCGGAGGAGGCGGAAATAGAGTATGGTCTTGTAATTATTGTAACAAAAAAGTTACAGGATCATATTCTAAGGTGAAAGGTCATTTACTACGAATTCCTGGACAAAACGTGATGATGTGCAATTCAATTTCAGATGATGTTGCCAAGATGATCAAAGCCGAGCATGAAAACGCCGAGAAGAACAAGTCAAATAAAGCAATTCATGCTAGGAAGCAATCCGATTTTCTGAGCTTACCCCGTGGCACCGATCTCTTGCAAAATAAAAAAAGAAAAGGTTCGATAGAACATGCTTTTAATGTTGCCGATAGAGATGTTGCCGATAAGTGGTGTGCAAGAATGTTTTATGCTTGTGGTCTACCATTCAACCTTGTTCGCAGCCCACAATTCAGAAAGTATTCTCTCTTTCTGGCCAACAATAATTTGTCTAGCTATGTGCCTCCGAGTTATGATAGATTGCGTACTACTCTTCTGGCACAAGAAAAAGCTCATATTAATGTGAAACTTCAACACATTCGAGATAGCTGGAATAAAAAGGGGGTGTCTATTTGTTCTGATGGTTGGACCGATATTCAAAGAAATCCCCTAATAAATATCATGGCAGCATCGGAAAGTGGAGCAATGTTCATCTCATCGACCAACGCAACCGGAGAGGTAAAAGATACTAATTTTGTTGCCAATATTTTTTTTAATGCAATTGAAGGAATTGGGTCGAATAATGTTGTGCAAATTATTACCGATAATGCTAGTAATTATAAAGCTGCTGGGGTAATTATTGAGGAAAAATTTCCTCACATTTTTTGGACACCTTGTGTGGTGCATAGCTTGAATTTGGCATTGAAGAAAATGTGCGATCCTCCAGAAAACACTGATGCGTCCATTCATTGTGGTTGGATTTCGAAATTAATTCAAGATTGTCAGACTATCAGAAACTTCATTGTCAATCATGACATGGCGAATTCGATTTTTAACAACTATTCATCTTTAAAGTTGTTAAAAATTGCTGAAACAAGATTTGCATCGGGGATAATCATGGCGGAGCGTATAAATAAGGTGAGACCTTCTTTGGAAAAGATGATAATAGATGAAAAGTGGAAAACATATAGACCAGATGGAAAGAGCTTAGTTGACACTAAGGCTCGTGAAGTCAAAAAATGCATCGTCGATGATAGTTGGTGGGATGACCTCGAGTATTTATTGAATCTCACTGGTCCTATCATAGATTTTATTCGAGCTGGTGATACCGATTCTCCCATTCTACATCTTGTCTATGACATGTGGGATTCTATGATAGAAAAAACAAAAGCTATTGTTTTTTATCATGAAGGCAAAGATGTATTAGATGGGGAGTCGGATTTTTTCAATGCCGTCCATCTAATTTTGGAGGAAAGATGGAACAAAAGCAATACGCCTTTGCATTGCCTAGCACATTGCCTGGTTCCGAAGTACTACACCGATACATGGCTTCAAAGTGAAGAAGGTGTAGGAAGAGTGTCACCTCATGAAGATGAAGAAGTCTCTTTAAACCGTGTGAAGTGTTTGAGACGGATTTTTGAAAACTCCGATGATCTTAAAAAAGTTTCTATTGAATATGGACAATTTTCGAGTGGGACTGGCCCATTTAGCGATTCTTTTGTTAAAGATGCAATGGTTTATGAAGAACCAATTTCATGGTGGGCAAATTATGGGTCTAGTGCAAAACTATTGCAATCGTTGGCCTTCAAATTGTTATCCCAATCGGCCTCATCATCATGTTGTGAAAGAAACTGGAGCACGTATTCTCAAATTCACAATGTGAAGAGAAACAAGTTGACGAGTACCAGAGTTGAAGATTTGGTTTATGTTCATGCAAATACTCGTCTCTTATCGAGAAAGAAGAAATTGTATACGGAAGGGCCATCAAAATATTGGGACATATGTAAGTATTTTTTTTATATCATTTAATTAAATAATATACTTTGAGGCTGGAGCTATATTAATAATAATGTCTATTATTTTATTTTATAGGTGGAGACAAGTTCGACATTGATAAAGAAATGAACCAACTTGCTGATCTTTCCATTAGTGAGCCTGAACTTGAAGCAATCACATTTGAAGAGGCTTTAAATATTGACGAGGATGGAAATAATTAGTAGAAATTATCTTTAGACTTATTATTTTAGTTTTTTATGTTACTCTAATAAATTGAACTTTATTTTGCTTTAATTTCAATTATATCATATTATTCTTATTTTTATCATCGTTTATATTATAAAATTTAATATATAAAAAAATGAAAAATAATTTGGGTTCGTCGTATCCCCGTACCCGTGTCCAAATTTGGGTACGTGTCCCCGTATCTACGATAAATAAGTTTTAAGTACCCGACACCCGGATACGTACCCGTATCCGACACCCATACCCGCGTCCAGGTATCATAGGCGTACGTGCTGTCGGGTCTGAGCTCGCACTCGTGGCAGCGGGCGAATACGAGAGGGGGGTGGACCGATGGGGGAGCTTATTACCAGACGCAGTCGATGATTGATATGGTGAGCTTATCGCAGACAATGGTGCTGGGGATTAGTCCGAGGTGATTTTACTACTGTGTCTCCCTGTCTATGCTGTTGGAGTAGGCCTTAGCACATTTGATCGAGCATTCGTAAGTATCATAATTATTAATCATGTGTCAAGCTTACTTTTATTTCTCCTTTCGTTTATTATTTGGAAGGGTTTATGTGTTTACATATTTTGCTTTGAAACTAATCGACTTTGTTTCAACTTTTTAGGTTCACTATTATGTGCAATCGAGTTTTTTTAGGTAAAAGTGTCCACTATAGTTTGATCAGTCTATTATGATAATGAACTCAGTATATGAATTTATATGAGGTTTCTCTTATCCTTTAGTAAACAGTAGTGGTCTTAACAAATTTGAATCGTAGCATTAGTTAACACTTTCATTCTGCCGAAGTCTTGCAGTTGGTAATCTCATATTACAACAGATTCCTAATCAACCCTCGACTTGATGTGTGTAACAGGTTTGTGATATTAGCGTTTCACCGAATGCGTTTACATTTTCATTTAGTTTTTTCTCTTCTTTTGTTCTTGTTTACTTTTAATTATTAATTTGCCCTTCGTTTTTGCAGCATGTTGAAAGCACGAGTCTACTCTGTTTGATATTCAGTGTTTGTTGTAATATTTATTTTATTTCAGTGTTTTTTAATGATATTCAGTGTTTTTATAATATTCACTGTAAAATCTGACATTCAGTATTTTTTTAATGACATTCAGCGTTTTTTAATGACATTCAGTGTTCTTATAATATTCCGTGTTTTTTTTTAATGACATTCAGTGTTTGTTTTAATGACATTCAGTGTTTTTTAATGACATTTAGTGTCTTATAATATATATTCAATGTAAAAATCTGACATTCAGTGTCTTTTAATGGTATTCAGTGTTTGGAGGTGGGGTGGGTTGAGTAAAAAAAAATATGAGGTTCATTCTCTTTTAATGGTATTCAGTGTTTGTGGTTGGGGTGACATTCAGTGTATTTTAATGATATTCAGTGTCTGGAGGTGGGGTGGGTTGAGTAGAAAAAAAAACTCACGTTTAGTGTCTTTTAATGGTATTCAGTGTCTTTTAATGTTATTCAGTGTCTTTCAGTGTCTTTTAATGTTATTCAGTGTTATTTTGTGTTATTCAGTGTCTTTTAATGTTATTCGGTGTCTTTTAATGTTATTCAATGTCTTTCAGTGTTATTAAGTGTCTTTTAATATTATTCAGTGTCTTTTAATGTTATTCAGTGTTATTCAGTGTCTTTTAATGTTATCCAGTGTCTTTTAATGTTATTTAGTGTTATTCAGTGTCTTTTAATGTTATTCAGTGTTATTCAATGTCTTTTAATGTTATTCAGTGTTATTTAGTGTCTTTTAATGTTTTGCAGTGTCTTTTAATGGTATTCAGTGTTATTCAGTGTCTTTTAATGTTATTCAGTGTTATTCAGTGTCTTTCAGTGTTATTCAGTGTTATTCAGTGTCTTTTAATGTTATTCAGTGTTATTCAGTGTCTTTTAATGTTATTCAGTGTCTTTTAATGGTATTCAGTGTCTTTTAATGGTATTCAGTGTCGGGAGGTGGGGTGGGTTGAGTAGAAAAAAAAAATTGATGTTCAGTGTTTTTTAATGGTATTCAGGTGTCTGAGGTGGGGGTGGGTTGAGTAAAAATATATTAAGGGTATTTTTGTTCTTTCATATATATTTTTTTAGCCCAATTGGAACAAAAAGGCCTAATTGACACATAAATTAGAACTTGGCCTTATTAGTCAAAAAATGTTAAAATTAACTTTATTGCCATTTTTCCCTTATATTAAATGTATACTTATTAAATTTTTTATTAATTTGTACTCACATATTTCATTGAAAATATTATTTTAATGCAATTTGATTATAAAATTAGGCATTAATATTTTAATTTTAATAAAATCAAACTTTGATTTTGTTCTAAATTTTATCTATGCAGCACCTAGTGGAATACACTATATAATAACCGTAAATTTAATATTATTTTATACAAGTATACACACAATCTGTGTATGATTTATACATCTACAGTTAATATATATGCCACCTGGAGTTATCTTCCAAGAGTGTATCATTTACTAAACTTTATATTATAAGTCATTTTAGTTTTTTTTCTTCATATTAGATGTTATTTTGCTTTATTAAATAATGTAATAAAATTATTTCTTTTGTATTTTGTATTTTGTAAAAAAATAATAACACTTACTTTATATTTTAGTAGAGGAATTTTAGATAGAGATAGTACTTACTACAGTACACGTATTTAAATTATATTTAAAAAATAATAATACACCCTTCTTATAAAATATAACATTAGTAAATTAACTCAATCAATCAAATTGTATTAGTACTTGTATTACGTTAACTTCAGCTTTCAGGTTCGATCGAGCTCTCATCAAGGAACACAAGAACAAGTGGAGGCAAAATGTACGTACAAGACAAAAGGTTTAGCAGATGCTACTCTTAGAACATTATTCCAAATGACATTAATCATAAATAAATAAACCACACACGTCTTGGAACATTACTCCAAATGACATTAATCATAAATAAATAAACCATACACAAATAAACCATACACGTTGGTGTATGAATACAAGAGAATATTAGTTTATATTAAAGTTGACAATTAAGATATAGATCCCATTAAAAAAAAGAGTCCAAAAAATATTACTCCCCCGATTCTGAAATATTTGCACAGTTGGTCAATTGCTTTATTCTTTGACCGTTGATTAAAATATAAAAATATAGTAAAATAAAATATATAAAAATTATACAAAAGTATTAAAATAAAATTTATAATATATATTTTTTTATCATAAGTAATCGACGGTCAAACAATGTTGACCAACTATGTAAACACTTTAAAACGAGGAGTATTAGTTTATACTCTCTATTGAGTATACTGTATTGTGATCGTAATACAAGATTATACTAAATGGGAATTATGAGAGAATATTAGTTTATAGGAAAAATTGACATTTTTTTCAACATTTTTTGGACAATAAAGATTTTGTGAAATTATGTGGGTCATTTAGGCCTGTGTAAAGACCGTATTACACAAATTAATTCATTTCTCTTTGGTTCTCACAAATCAGAATTTCCTCTCTGATCGGGATCGATCTCCTCTCCCGCCTCACCGAATCGGGCGGCGACGCCGCACCGGATCTCCGACGTCAAGCCACCACCACCATGGTGCCGCCGTCGAAGCCTCCCCGAGTTCAAGCTGCCTCTGGTTGTCGGCCTTCTCGAACACCTCCTCCTCACCTCGCCGGCGGACGACGTCCGGTTCTACAACGCCTGGGTGGACTACGACGGCGTGGGCAAGGCAATGGACGTGTACATCTCGGAGCAGAGGGATAAGACGGGGCCGACGCCGCCGAAGCCCGCCGCCCCGATTCTCTCCGCCTTAGATCCCTAACCCCGGGCGCTCGATCGTTCGATTTCAGGTTCAATTTCGAGAGGGAGAAGCTGCTGGACGGTTCGAGAAGTACGAGGTGAGGATGGAGATCGATTGCGAGAGGGAGAAGCTGCTGGACGGCGACTACCTGGACAAGTACAAGACTGCCACCATGGAGAGTAAATGGATAAGTTACTTCGAGCTGGTGCTAACGACAAGGAGGAGGCGATCAAGCGCGACAGGTCAGCGTTTTCTGGCAGGAGATGGACCTGGTCGTCGAGGAATCGGAGGACGTCGAACTTTGCGCGTGCAACAGGAGCATCAAGTTCGTTCACCAGGATTGCCTTCTGCAGTGGCTCAATCACAGTAAAGCTCGCCAGTGCGAGGTTCGGTCTCTCTCGATTTAAAGTTTGTTTAATTTGTCTGTTTTTATGTAACTTAATTGTTATTGTGATTTAGTCGATTGTTCAACTTGACGCGTTCTTGGGAAACGTTTAGACTCATAGTTATGGTAGTTCTACACAGTATATTTCTAGAGGCCAAGTGAACTTTAGTTTTGTTATGGAGTTCTGCCGCTAATCTGAATTGTTATGTTGTGCTTATTTTTGCAATTAAAGTTGACTTGAGCACTGGTCATAGACTCATAGTTATGGTAGTTCTTGTCTCGGATTTATTTGAACAATTCACCGTTCTTGTGGTTTGGACATGCTTCATTTATTTGGTCTTATAGGTACGTGATGCAGGGAATCTGTTAACTAGAGCAGGCTTCGCTCTTCCTGGAGTTGATGTTGACGAATATACTATGAGATATAAAAGTGGCAAGTGATGTATGTTGTCTTGATGTTTGGATATAAATATATACCGAGTTTGTAATGCAAGGTTTACTCTTTTAAACATATACAGGCCCGACGAGAATTACCAGGACCACAAATTGTTCCGACCGAACGAATCCGGAAAGGCCTCGAGCTCGGCCTCGTCGTCGACGAGCAAGATCCACGGCGATGAAATCTCCGCCTCCACCTCCACCTCCGACTGCGTCTAGTCGATGTACGATGGTCTGTTATTCGTGTCCAGGAACAAGTTGAAGGCGTTTCTTGTCGTCGTTTAGTGTGGCTGACAATGATCTGAGCGGGGAGATTCCGAGGGGGTCAGTTTGATACGTTCGGGGAGACGTCGTTCAAGGGGAATCCGAAGCTGTGGGAGGTGATACGAAGAAGAAGTTGTCATCAAGTTCTTTTATTTTCAGTGTATTTTTGTTTTTTGGATTTTTATTTTATTTTCATGTATTTTTATGACATTATTTTTATGAGATCTAGTGTTTTTTGTATTTTTATTTTATTTCAAGTGTATTTTTATCTCATTCACTGTATTTTAATGAGATTCAGAATGAGATTCAGTGTTGAGATTCAGAATGAGATTCAGTGTTTTTTGTATATTTATTTTATTTCAGCTTAATGAGATACAGAATGAGATTCAGCGTTTTTTGTATATTTATTTTATTTCACATGTCAAATTTTTACATTGAATATTATTATAAAAATATGTTAGATTTTTAAATTGAATATTATAAAAATAATGAATATCATTAAAAATACACTGAATATTAGATTTTTACATTCAATTTTATAAAAACACTGAATATCATTAAAAAGATATTAAAAATACACTGAATATTAGATTTTTACATTGAATATTATAAAAACACGGAATATTATTAAAAAATATACTGAATATTAGATTTTTACATTGAATATTATAAAAACACTGAATATCATTAAAAAAAACACTGAATGTCAGATTCTTAGACTGAATATTATAAAAACACTCGATATAAACATACTGAATAAGACTGAAAATCCACTAAACACACTAATATCACTTGAACACATGTTTGATTAAAAAATACACAACAAAAACATTAAGAACAACGTGTAGTAATAATCCAGGTGGGACTCGTTCAAGTTGTCCCGAATCCACCCCTGATCGATCGGGGAAGGGAATGACGCCGGAGAAATTCGTCGCCGATACCTCGCCCGTGTGCCGTGTCAAATACTCGAGGGTCTGCGCCGGCGGGGGAGGAGGAGCTGGCCGTGGGGGTGGGGGCGGGGTTGTCGGCATCGTGGCGGTGGGGTCAGCGGGGTTGGAGGCGGCGGAGGCTGCTGGCCGATTTCCGATCGCAATTTCCCGATCGTGGACGTTTTCTAAGCTCGTGTTCGTCACGGCGGGAGAGAGACTGACCATGGTGCTAGGGTCGGGCTTAACGTTCAACGAAACCATCTCCTTGCACACCTCCAAGGCCTCCTCGAACCGCGAGCTATGCGCGTAACCCGCCACCATCGAATGTCTCTTCTGGGCATTGTGCACGATGGGGTGGGGTGGGGTGGTGTAGAGTAAAATAGATTGAGGGGTAGTTTTGACTTTCTTGGTATATTTTTTACTAATTGACCCAAACTTTGCTTAATTGTCGAAAAAAGATTGAAAAAGGGCTAATTACCATTTTTTTAAGGTTATTATAGTTTTATATCTTTTTTTTAATAATTACTAGTATATACTATGAGAGAATATTAGTTTATATTAAGGCTTGCATTGGGCATTTGTAACATCCGTAAAGCACGGGGTACAACCAAAGAATCACACCAAAACCCTAGCAGTACACATATATATCTCCGAACGCCGATTGCCAAAACCCTTCTTCGCCAACCCGAAAGAGGCGATTCGTCGTGTTTTTTTTATGCGCGGGAGCAGTAGTGACGTAAGTCCTTCCTCATTTTCGTTGTTCGCCTTCAAGCCTCGACAAGTTCTTCTCTTAGAGCAGCAGCAGAATAGAAGAAGCCCAGCAGCTTCCAAACCAATGACGAAGACTATGAAGCCCGAGGACGAGTCTATTCTGATCTCCTCTGTCGCTCTGTGGCTCGAAAACAAGGGATTTTCCAAAGTCCTTAAGCGTTTCATCTCAGCTGCTCAAATTCAGGTATATACGTGTGTATATATATATATATATATATATATATATATATACATATATCCCTTTGTTTTAATTGGCCGTGATATTGAGTGAGCTGAGCTGCTCCTTTCCGATGGGTTTTACTTGGCTGGAATTTTTTATTGGTGCCTGATTAATCACGACACGGAGTTCGGAAATATGATTAAGGGTGATCAATTTGAATATGTTAATATATAAGTCTGAGTGTGGTTCTGCTTCTTCAAAAGTGTGGTCGTATGATATTTGTCATATTTGTCGCTCTGGGTTTTGTTGTTGATCACCCATCCTTTTCTGGTTCAGGATGACACTTGGAAGGCAAATGCACTTGACCTGAGTAAAGTTTTCTCCAAGTACCAGGAGATCTGGTGAGCTTTGTACTCTTTATAAAACGAGAAGCCATAATCTCAACTGAATTCAGTTTCTTTTTACACTGCCTAGTGTGCTGATTATCTACGTACATAAAAAACTAGAAGGTTGAGTGAGAATGGGAAGTTGTTATCGAAAGAGAATGCTTGTGTGCAACAATTATAAAGTTCAAATCCATAGGGAGTGAAATATACTTTTACTGTTGAAAAAGTATCATTAATAGTTGTGTATGCCTATTTGCTTGTAGTGTACATATATTGTAGTCGGGCAAGAGATTTGATTGAATCTTCATAAAGTCCTTGTAGTGGCAGGGGGTAGTGTCTGACCTCCTTTGCTCAATAATCTGATATTGAATTTAGTTTTTTTTCCCATTTGTCTTCATGCGTTACAATATTCTACTTTCTTAATCTATATTCTACTTTTAAAGTTCCATTTTTTATTCTTATGTTGCTGAAATCCTCTTTTTTGCAGTAGTAGTGCGCAAGAACAAGTAAAATCCCAGAAGAAGCAAGGTAACCTATATGAACGCATTCATTTTTTTTCAACTTTAATTTCTTTCTGCTATTGCTTGTTGGAGTAATCAAATTTTGAGAAATAAGGACTTGATTTTGCAGAATATGCAGACGACATTAAAGAAACAAACGGAGATGCAAATGGTAATGCTTCCAAGCAAGTTGGGGGTAAGAATAAGAAGAAAAAGATTAAAGTGGACTCCACAGTTGCTGAGTCTGTACCGACATCTGAAGGTACAACCATCAATGGGAAGTTGAATGGATTGAAGGAATCCTCCAAAGATGAGGAAGTTTCTGAGTTAGCAGCAGATGATCAATCAACAAAGAAACCTAAAGATAAAAAGAAGAAGAAAAACAAGTCAAATCCTGAGTCATTGGATGCTGATGAAAAGCAAAAGGATGTAATAACTGAGGTACATGATAAAGAAATTGCAGTAGATAAGAAATCTAAAACTAAACCACCCGAGGCTGCGGAAGAAGGGGTTGATGAATGTAAGAACGCTTCCAAGAAAAGAAAAAGGGTGCGTTCAGATGAGAATGAAAATCAGTCTGCTGAGGAAGTAGCTGTGGAAGAATCAAAGTCTAAGAAATCTAAACGTCTTGAAGATGGTAATGGCACTGGCCATGATGGCAAACAGAACAAAGAGGAGAATTCTGTAGCCGGTCAATTGGGTCTCCCAAATTTCTCTCCTAAGGATGCTATCTACAGCAATGGAGTGGGTGCATCAATTCAGAAAAAATCTGCCAGGCGACAGGTCAAAAGTTCTACTGAGGTATATTCAATATCTTGCTAGACTTCTTTATATCTAGAACCTTATTGTGTCTTGGTACTAAATTGTTTAATAACAGCATTATTATTGGTTAATTAACTTATTTACATAGGAATCATTTATTTTTCATAGGACACATCTCCTTCTCTCTAAGCAACTTTTAACCACTACAAAGATACTATGTTAATTTGTCCTATCAACTGCAATAAAATTGCACATTAGCACGCTTGATATTCAAATAAAAACGTATTTATATGTGGATGTCTCTGTTACTCGTTCTAGAATTGCATTTACAGAGTAACTAAATAAATTATTTGTTCATCTTTCTTTCTCGGTTTGCTGCTTATGTCTAAATGTATTTCTTCAAGATCTTATTCTGTCATTTTCTGCTCCTTTGCAGCCAAAAACAGTGACTGCATTTCAAAGAGTGAAAGTTGATGAGGTTGAATTTGTTGACGAGAGGCTTCAAGATAACTCTTACTGGGCAAAGGTTTGCTGGCTTTGTTCAGTTTTTTTTAATGATATGTCATGTTGTAGTGTCATGAACGCTCGCAAATGAATGTGTTTGCTCTTATTACATATGAATGTGGTTGCTCATATTACTGAAGTATTCCATGATATGAATGATTAAGTTGTTCTCGTCTACCTACAGTGGGAAAAACATTTATTGTATAAACTAACAAGTGGAAGTAGGTAAACTAACGTCAAGCTAAATAGGAACATAAGTATAACATCACGTTTTATTGCACTTGAAGAAAAAATTCTCTAAACAGTCTATTTATTTATTGACCTGTGCTATATGTTTGTTGCAGGATGGTGCAGATATTGGTTATGGTGCAAAAGCACAAGAAGTTTTGGGACAAGTCAGAGGAAGGTGTGTTTCTATGTGATACTAAATTAACCATCCAGACATTTCTGAATAAATGTTAAACTGCAGTGCAGGGGATGGGTGTTTGGGAGAAGCATTTAATTAATAAATTATACTGTACAAGATATTAACTAGAAATCCAAAACAAAGAGACGGGGTTGAATGAACTTGCCTAAATTTCCCTTCTCCTGTCTAACTATCTCAAAGTGAAACTATTTTTTACCTAGTTTTTTTCATGCATTTAGTTATCCAATTTGTGTAGTAAAGTGAAAGGTAATTTAATCTGTTGGACCTTTCAGAGAGATAAGTTAGAAGTTTAGAACAAAGTTCCCACAATTTGGTGGAAATATTTGCAAAGTGAAGAGCCTAACTAGACCTATTGTGAGTGGTGTTTAATTTTCCCACTGTGAGAATTAAGAATGATAAAGTATTGAGCCATCACTTCTTGGCCTCCAGCGTGCATTAGAAGAACTTTCATGAAGTCGAGTGCTTCTTCATGCCATTCAGCTTTCCATCGAATATTAGTATTTAGTTACTTTTCATTGCTCTGATTAGGCCTTTTTACTCATTTAAGATTTTATGGTTTCATTCATATGCAGGGACTTTCGTCATGAGAAAACGAAAAAGAAGCGTGGTAGCTATAGAGGAGGACTGATTGACCTGCAATCACACTCGGTAAAGTTCAATTATTCCGATGATGAATGAATGAAGAAGAAACAAGTAAAACACCTCCATTCTGCAATGGTGCCTTCTGGTCCTAGACGAACTATTTTTGTTACAATTTTTGATACTATCATCAGCCGGGTAACTTGACTTTCGGTTTGTGTTCTCTGTACTCATTAAAAAACTGAGTGTATTTTGATATGTTTAATTATTATTACATTCTTCACTTTGGACTTTTAGTATGTTCCTTTTTCCTTCACATGCATAGAATAGAATAATTCCAAGCCTTTACCGAAAAGAACAGTTACAAGTTACAATGCCTCCTTTGAAGTTTGAAGTCGTACTTGAAGGAATTGAATACACTTTTTTGCCCGCATCAAAATTCATACACGAGTGAAATGTCCAATGTGTTGAAACTATGTTCTTTGCAAAAACGATAATGGGTTTGAGATGAATCTGGGTTTGAGATGAATTCATTAACATATACAAATACTAGTATAAACTACTAGAAATATGAACCAAAGAGGCAGACTGCCAACGTATATTTGGATAAACTGTCAAATAAAATACTCAAATAATCCATTGTAAATCAAAATAAAAATCCATTGTAAAGATTTAATTATAGTAACAATATTTTTATTCCACTAACAAAAATTCAAAAGTTAAATTAATTTTTTTTTTCTATGTTTGTTTTTAGTCTTGTGATTTTAGATATTTTTTAATTTAAAATGAAGAAATAATAAAATTTAGTGTTCACTTAGAAATTTAATAGATGATTATTTAAGAATGTACAATCCTCTAGGAGATTATAAAATTAGTTTATTAATAATTACTATTCCATATTTAAGAATGTGAAAATATTCCATAATTTTAGTAAATTATGAAATAATATCAACATGTACATCCGTAGCATTACTCAAATGATATAGTAGTAACCATAACTGCACATCCAATATATTGTGTGTAATTACATGATGCAACCCAATTACATGATGCAACCCAGGAGTCGTCAATGATACAAGATCCGGTGTATGTCCCAGTTAGACCAATGACGCGATCAAGGGCTAAGAAGTTCAAAGAGAGCTTGATGGTGATGGTTCAAGAGGTGTGGGCTCAAGAGCTATTGAAGAAGCCTATTGGTGATATGGATAGTCCGAGCCTTGTTAGTCTCATTACATGCGGAGGGGACGCTTCAAAAGAAGACGTTAATCAGGCCGGAACGATGAAGAAAGGCACCGGAAAGAGAGTCGAGAAAGTGCTGGGAACGCACCGAGAATGTGGCCAAAATTTTGTGGAACCCGCGTTTGAGCCCGAGGTTGGTCTACAGGAACCCGAGGATGGCTTCCTAGAACCGCGGCCACAATGAGGAGGAGAAATTCTGGGAAACCCGAGGATCAACCCGAGGATCGATCCATACCCTCTGCACTAACCTCGGGTTGAGCCGGGACTAGGCAGCAACTTCCAATTTCGCGCCCGGGTTTTTTGTGTGCGGAATTTTTATTCTTTTTCCTTTTTTGGCGTGACTTTTTGTCCAAGATACTCTTTTTCCTTCACTTTTTAGGTTTGCCTATATAAAGGCTTTGTGAGACTTTATTTTAAACAACTTTGATAATTGAATAAATTATATTTGAGTGAGATATTTCTCTCTTAGGGTTTTTAGAATTCTTCCGGTTTTTACCAAAAGAATTCAACCGACGAATCAACAAAGCGATCCACCCTTCGTTCGTGTGTCTTCCTCATCCCCGAGTTGCTGCGTCGATCACGTGTTGGGGTCTAGGGTTTCGTCCTTAGATTATTTCACGATTCAGATTCAGAGGTTTTGGGACCTTTCCACCGGTATCATCTATCTTTTCTGTTCTTCGTTCTTTTCTATTCTTCGTATCCCAACAAGGTTCGTATCATTACATATACATTGATAATTAACATGAAGTATTATCAACATATAAGTATTATCAATATATATACATTGGTAATTAACATGAAGTATTATCAATATTCTTAGATACGAACATTTAATAATAATAATTAAAGTTACAAAATAAATAGTTATACATAATGGTACTTAGGCTTGAGAATTGATTTTGTACTTATTAAGCAAAGATTTAGAATGTTGATGAGAATATAAATAGCAAAGTTTGAAATTATGAAAATGAAACTTTAATGATGTAGAGGTCCGCGGAGATTGTTGTATTATAATTATCGTGTTTCGATAAATGAAATGTTCCAAGCTAAAAGAAAGTTTATTCATGAAACTCAATTAAATGATAACACTTGTAATATTTTTTAAATATATTTTTTCCATTTCAGCTTTCTTTTATGATAGTAATATTTTTGCTTTCTTTTTTAATTGAATTTTTGAAAGATTTTATTTAAAATGTTTATTTGTACAAATAAATAAATCTTATATTTATACTATTATTCTGTAAGTTTAATAATATACAATTCAAAAATAAAATGTAATTAAATATAAAAATAAGAAAATATAGTTTAATTGTAATAAATTATTCAATTTTTTAAGTTTAGAAAATATTTTTTTCTTTATGCTCAATATTTTTATATACTAATCAATTTTAATATTAACTACTAGTTTTTTCAAAATAAATTTAATTTTACCAACTAAAGTAAAAAAAAAAAATAACAAACATTTTTATTTATATTTTTAATTTGTATAAAAACATATTATTGAAAAATAAAATAAAAACGAAATTAAGAATTAATAACGTCATGTTTTATGTTTATGTTTATTTTTATATTTTTTCTATTTCAGTTTTTTTATATTAGTAAAGTTCGAATTTGTTAATTAAAAAGGGAAATTAATATATATATATATATATATAAGACTAAGAATATGACACATGTTATGATTTAATTGGGTTTCATTAGCATTTAATGGGATTGGGTAGTACCCTACCTTTTGATAAAAAAAATATTTAATATTCATTTTGTTCTAAAAAATTATTTACATCTTCTTTTAGGGTTTATTCTATTGTCTTAAGTAATGTATTTTTAAATAATTACTTACCTCTGTTCCATACGTCACACTTTATTTACAAATTATAAAAAAAATGCGATCATTAATCTTATCTATCTGAAACTCTAGACAAAAAGTTTTTTTTCTTTAAATATAATTGAAACAAAGACTCGATTATGTAATGACAATTATACAAAAGAATATTTATAAAAAAATGTATTTTCTAAGCAAATTATATTGAAAAAAAATTTACAATTTTTTTTTACCCGTAATCTTTAAAAAAAAATTGAAAAAACATTTCATAAAAAAATTGTGGATAAATCGAATTCATGGTATCCTTCTTTTGGGATGGAAGTATATTGTAGTAAGTAGAACTTCTATACATTAATACTCGATAAATTAATAACATCTTTAAAATAATAAAATTCTCCGATCCTGACTTGAGTCTTTGTAAAAAATGAGCAATTCGATAAGATAATATAATAATAATTTTTTGAAATAACCATTTATAACTATGAATTACTATCAAAATTTAAATTAATAATTTGTAAATATTACGATTATAAATATGAGTTCTTAGCAATAATCTCAAAGATGAGTATTCACGTGATATATTTAGAGTGTTTGATAATATACATTCACTAACATTTAAAGAATATTTTTCATCAACTAATTTTTGTAATATTTTTAGTGCATGATGGTCCTTTTATATTCACATAATATTTTATTATGTGTTTAATCATTTATGGATGATTTTGTAATGCAATTTTAGATGATGAGAAAATATAATTTGTTATTATAAATTAGTTTATTTTTATTAATATATAGTTAACATTATATATTGAATCTATATTAATATACATGAATATATGGATTAGTTGCAATAAAGTTGATACATAAATTTTAATCCAATTATTTTAAATAAATATATTTAAATTTATTGAATTTGAAAATTCTCTCTTTTAATTAATAAAATATTAATTTATTGATATATTAATATCTCTTTAAATTGATAAAATTTTACGTCTCGAGAGTATTAATTTATAGAATTTTTAATGCAGTATCCTTGCAAATTCAACTTTAAAATTCTCTTAAAAAAAATGAGATGGAAGTATTTGTTTTGGGATTGAAAAATTCCAACCAAACATGCCCCTTGTACGATTAGTTAGAGAATGGGGTGAGTTTGTTGTTTTAAATTCAAATCACATTACTCCAGTGGGCTCCACCCTCACAATTAATTTAAATTAATTCAAATATTCGGTTTATTAAGAACGGGAAATTGCCGAGTAATTTCTCTCTCCCACACACTCACTCTAAGCCCGTGTCGCCATTAGCGATTCTTCAAGGTTTTCATCATCGTATATATTTGGTATGTATTTCCCTTTTGCTGTTCTGGATTTTACTTTCACTGCGTCTCCTTCGCACAGTTTCTTCAGCGATTCGCAGAATTGAAGAGTGCAATTTTCTAGTTCTACCATACCCCCTTTTTTTTTTTTTTGTTTCCCGGCATTTCTTCCGTATCTCCAACCCTTTATTTTGTCCGCGGTCTTGTTGTGATTTCAGAACGGAGATTGAAACGTTGTCGTATCTCCTTCGACTCGAACAGAAAACCGAGTTATGAGAGAGGAAAACAAGGTGTCGTGGCCACAACCGAACGATCTAGAAGCCGGTAGTAGCCTCCCTGACTATACGGAGGAGAACGAGGATTCTTTGGGGCCGTTTGATATTGTTCGTACGAAAAGTGCTCCAGTCGACCGGTTGAGTAGATGGAGGGTAAGCTTGTTTTCTGGTTCTTGTTTTTGGTACTTCTTATTTGATATTCGTCACTGCAGAATTTGGAATACGATATCATCTTATCCTACTCATAGAGAATGATTTTGCTTCTGTAGGATAATTTAAATAATCTTGTATTCTGTTTGTTCGGAAACAGAGTATTCTTAGAGTTTCTGTAACCTAGTGATAAATTTAAGTGTTTTTAGTCAATGTTGAAGGATGCTATTCTCTTGATTATTCAAGTATTTTAGTTCCCATTTAACTTCTAAATCACATACGTCCCTTCAATAATTATTGATTTAATCAAGGTATGCTGTTCATAGAAAGCTTTGCTATTGAGGGTTGTGCATTTTTGAATCCCTTAATATACGCCGTAAACATTCAGATCAGAACTTCTCTGCTTTCTTTTTTCTCTAATTTCTCTTTTTCTATGTGGTCATGTGGGTCCAGTGAGGGAAATGATAAGTGAAGGCTTCTCATAGTAGTACTTCATTAAAATTAGCTTCCACTCTTCATGCCGAGCCACTGTTATATTCAGTTGGAAAGGTAGGTTTTATTCAACTATGAGTCATTTGATGAAATAATATGCTACGTTAAGTTAGTTGCAGGTCATTATTATTCATGAGCCATGACTGTCACTCTTTTCCTTCTCCTCTGGCTGTAGTTGTTTAGAACATATGATCTTAGGTTGTGCACATTCTGGACTGCCACTTCTGACCTATGCAAACTGTTCCTGAGTGGTCAAACCATTTTTACAATTTGAATGATGTATTTGCCTAGCATTAAGGTTTAGTATAAAATCTTGTGACTTGATTATATAACGAGTAATGATTATGATTAATATAAGAGGAAATTATTATGATTTTTGGTGAGTCGAATTCATGTCGTACTTTTCAGTTCATGCATCTTTTACAGTAGACATAAGTGCTCCACATCTTCTACGACATCCATCGAGTGTTCCAGCTCCAGTTCCAGATTATCTTTCAAGACATTCACCAAGTGAATCAGCTCCAGTTTTTACATGTCTCAGGCTTTTATTTGGGACGAGAGGGTTGGGTTAGGGTTTTAAGTGTTTTAATTAATTTATTTATTGCCTGTGTGTGTATGTGAATCTGTTGAACAAGGTCATTTATTCAGTGCTTCCTTTGTTGGTAGTGTTGACTGTTGACCGAATGTTAATGGAGAAGCTGATATCTGACTAGTTAGTTCTGTCGTGCCTTTGACTTCTTGAACCTACAAGATTTGTTTACGCACTTCATCAGATTCTATCTATACTTTGTTTTTGTACTATATATGAATCTGCACGGTGAGTTGTATTGTTTTGAATCATGATAATCTTTTGTTGGATATTAAATCAGTGCAACACATGTTTTCAATCTCTGTCATTCAGAAAGCTGCACTGGTCCTAAATGCTTCTCGACGATTCCGGTATACATTAGACTTGAAGAAAGAAGAAGAGAGGAAGGCATTAGTTTCTAAGATTAGAACACATGCACAAGTCATTCGGGTAAAAATTAAACAATATTACTGATTAATCTATGCTCATCATCTATTATGTAGTCAATTGATTATTAATCAATAATTCCTTGACCAGGCTGCTGTTCTCTTCCAAGTGGCGGGGCAAGGACTGAATGGTAATTGCATTTTGACGCTGTTCTTCATAGAAAATTTTATGTTGATTCAGCTACAGCCTACAAATGAATTCTATTACACAAAAATTAACATTGTTTCAACCTTATTTCTGTCATATACTTGCCTTTTGTTAACTACATACTTACCATGATTCTTCTTATTATCATTTCTTTGGTGAAGTTCTAAATAATTTGTTGTGAGATATTAACCCAGGAAAAATTTAAGCCCTTGCTGTATCATGACTTTTCCTGCTCATCATTTTCTTCGACGTACACTTTCTTATGAGTAACTTTGAAATGTTGAAGTTTGAATATCTGCTCTTTTCCTTCTTTAAAATCTTATTCAGGGTGGGCATTATCATATTGGTGTGATATTCAATTGTGATTCCACACACACACACACACACACACACACACACACACACACACACACACACACACACATATATATATATATATATATATTCTTCTGGAGCATCAACATAGGCTGCTGATTATCTTCCATGGTATCGTTATTGCTGTTTAACTTACTGTAGGTCAAGCTATTTCAGAGTTGCCTTCAAGCCCTACTCAAACTGGTGATTTTTACATCAGCTCCGATGAATTAGTTTCAGTATCTAGGGAGCACAATCTCTCACGTTTACAGCAAATCGGAGGGGCAAGTTTATCACTATTGCATCTAAACTTATTTAACTTGAGTATCATACTTTTTAGGTTTGACATTTTTATGTTATCCTGACTTCTTGTCCTTTTATCATTGCATCAGGTTAAGGGAGTTGCTCAAAAGTTAAAATCGAGTTTGGAGAAAGGTCTATCTGGTGATGAGACTGATCTCATGAACAGAAAGAGAGATTTTGGGTCAAACACATATCCAAGGAAGAAAGGGAGGAATTTTTGGGTGAGTGATTAATTATGTTTGTAAGGCAGCTATCTTAATAAAGGAAAACACTGATTCACATGTATAATTGGAAATTGTTATTCTTTTTTCTTCTTTCCTTGTCTAGAGCTTTGTCTGGGATGCGTGTCGAGATACCACTCTAATAATCTTGATAGTTGCTGCGACTGCCTCTTTAGCCCTTGGTATAAAGACTGAGGTAAGATGAGGTAGTCTGCATTACATAAATTGTATTGTAAGATTGCATATTTTGTTTTGTGCCTTGTGCCTGATCGTCTGGTTGAGCAAATGTTTTGTCTTGGTCAATTTACAATAGAAACATGGAATGTTCTCACCTTAATGTATAAATACAATTGTTTTGGCAGTCTCATGCTCGGATTGACCCCAACATATATTTGTTTAATCCAGAAAAACAAAGTCAGTATAATTTTTTTTTTATAATTAATGCATGGTATATAAATCACTGCATTTAATAAAATATTTTTTTCTTGCTTGTGAAAGAAAAAAATATTAACTTTATGATCCTTTATGCTGATAGAAAGTGAACTATGCTATTGAAATTTAAGTTTTTTAGATTTTTTAGTGTTTCATAATAACTATTCTCTAGTTTAATTTGTTTTATGTTTATTTTTATGTTTTATTCTCTTAGTCTATTAAATTATAGAATCAAATGAGACTGTAACCCAGCAATATATTCTAGTATCCAAGATATAATCAGACTTGTATGGATGACCTTCCGGACTCCGGAGAGCTTGATCATGCTTGTGAAGAATTAAAAGAACTTGTTATAAAATGATCACATACTTATATTATTGATTATTTTTTATTGGTTTCAAGAACTGTATTCTCATTTTAGGGTGTAAAAGAAGGTTGGTATGATGGAGGAAGCATTGCCATTGCAGTCCTTATAGTCATTGTTTTTACGGGTATGTCTATATGACCATATGATCTAACCTGTTACATTCTCCTGAAGTGTATGATGGAGCCTAATTACAAATTTACAATGCTACTGTTCAATGGAATAAAGATTCAAAGTTAACTTCGATGCGAGTTTCTCGCGAAGCAATAACCCGTTGATTTATTGCCACTTGAGGCCTTTGTGTGATTGTTATTGTATTTCTCCATGAGTGACCCTTTTCATGTTGATGGATTTGTACGATTGATATATTCCAATACGTATGAATGATTGCTTTAACTAAATTAGAATGAAGGATAATTAGAGCCATGTTCTTTTAGTATGTCCTTATGCTCCTTAGTTCTTTTACATGATTATTGTATTAAGTGATGATCTGGTGGATTTGAGAACATTGTTATGGTCTCATGTTCTGAAACATTCATTGGTTTTGTCAACCAATTTATGTGCAGTGTAAATTTGGGGGCAAGTGTGTTCTCATTTCTTAGTGTATATTGAACACGAGCTATTAGAAAAGATATAAGCATAATTGAATATATATAAATAGACAAATAGACAAAAGTGGACCAAATTCATACATATATATATATTTATATACATATATATGTGTGTGTGTGTGTGTGTGTGTGTGTGTGTGTGTGTGTGTGTGTGTGTGTGTGTGTGTTTGCGGTCTACTTTTGTCTATTTATGTGTCACCTTGATAAACTAACACCCTTTTCCAATTAAATTGCAGTTTTAATGAGAAATATTATGGGGAAATCTGCCATTTAAGAAACTGTAGCCTGCGTTCTTATAATAGCAACAAATGTTGTTTCATAATACCTTTGGCATGGTTAACTTTAGCCAATTATATGCAATTTTTCTACTTTTGCAGCTGTAAGTGATTACAAACAATCTCTCCAGTTCCAAAATTTGAACGAAGAGAAGCAAAACATTCAAATGGAGGTAGGCCTCATGTGAAATTGACTTTTGTACTTCTACCTTTTTATTTCTCTTCATTTGTCCTTTATATCTTTAGAATGTCATTTTCAGGTGATTAGGAGTGGGCGTAGGATTAAGGTTTCAATATTTGATTTAGTTGTTGGTGATGTTGTACCTCTCAAAATCGGTGATCAGGTGAATGGAAGGTCTCCATCCCTCCTTCGGGAACGACCACCTTGTTGAATACTTTTTGTGTGTTCTTTTAGTTTTTGAAAGACAGCAATTGTTAGGGAGGTGTGGTGTCTGGATTGATCGATTCAGCGGTTGGCTTCATATGTCTACAGGTACCAGCAGATGGACTTGTTATCTCTGGACACTCCCTTTCAATTGATGAATCAAGTATGACTGGGGAGAGTAAAATTGTAAGCCTCATGATATCATCTGCTGTATTTGTGTTCTGGTCACTTTGTCCGCACTCTTATTCACTTGATATTCTGCTCTGGTTAGGTTCACAAGGACCCTACAAGAGCTCCCTTTCTTATGTCTGGATGCAAGGTTGCTGATGGCTATGGCACTATGCTGGTACTAATCTTATTTTTGTTCTTAAGCTAAACCTTGACTTGTTCAGAATTCCCACCTGCCAGTAAGAGAGGATTAGAGGAACACTATTCTATGAAAGAGTAACATTTATTTAAACAATAAAATTATTTTACTTCAATATTTTTCTTGTTATGTAATTGGCTGTCATCACATCATTTGGTTGCTCTTTGAATGTAGGATCTATGTCCATAGTTATCGCATGTTTGAAGAATTGAATTCTACTCATATGACTTAATTTACAGTCAACATTTAGTTTCTTGTATTCAACTATATATAGACTATTATCTTTGCTTGTATATGTTTGGGTGGATGGGTTTGTAAACTTATATAGTAGTTTGCATCTTTCATTTGGTGGAGATTGTAAATGTTCTGTGTTGATTAATTAATGTGCATCAGTTAATCTGGTTTCACCTGTAATAGGACAAGTGCATAAGAGTAATAAGAAGTTAACTTGTTGATATGACATGGTTGCCTGGATACATTTGCTTCTTGTATCGACTGTTTTTTAATATCTTGTTTTACAGCACGCTTTAAGCTCAGAAATTGATTCTTGTCGCTGCGTAGAAATCATGTGCGATAAATTGATTTGTAATAACATTCACTTCACGTCTATAGAAGTGCATGCATTTTTTGGACATGTGCATTTGTGATTGTGTCGCTACCTCATATTTCAGTGGACTTCTATGTGATAGCTTATAGTCTTTTGGAATGATACTTTTTCCGCAGGTAACAAGCGTGGGAATAAATACAGAGTGGGGACTGCTTATGGCGAGCATTTCAGAGGATAATGGTGAAGAAACACCATTACAGGTCGGAGTGTTGGAACATTTTTATGATGCTTAGTGGTGGCTTCGGATTATGACATTTCCTAAATTTTGGTAACTTTAGGTACGCTTGAATGGTGTTGCAACTTTTATAGGAATAGTTGGTCTTGTTGTAGCAGTTGTTGTTCTGGTTGTACTCGTGGCCAGGTATTTTTTAATTGATATAAAACATGACCTGCTCTTACTGGTTTGAAGAATTGAATTCTATAATCAACTTTGCGATTTAACAGATTTTTTACTGGTCATACTAAAGATCCGGATGGGAGAGTCCAATTCACATATGGAAAGACTAAAGTTGGTGATGCCATAGATGGATTTGTTAAAATATTCACTGTTGCGGTATGTATTCATTTTAATAATCATCCAATATTGTTTTAATCTATGCCCATCTTGGGTTCCTGACAAATCTGGATAAATCCCAGGTGACCATCGTAGTTGTGGCTGTACCTGAAGGTCTTCCATTAGCAGTGACTCTGACGTAAGTCAATTTATAAGTGTTAATTTCCATCGAATGTTAAGTCCTGGCTTGCCATTGCGGAAAATAATTTTATTCCTCTATTCAGTCATGTGCTTTTCACCGTGTTTAACCAAAAATAGTATAGAATGTTTTGCATACATCTTGCCCATAGGAAAGGATTCTCGAAACTGCATCTGTTACTTTTCACGCTTTCTCTTTAGATATCGTGATATATTGTTGAGTCACTTGGTTTGATTATGCCATTTTCCATTTTGGTGACACTCTTCTTTGTACCCTAACAGATGTTGTATATGGATATTTTGTCTTCAGATAGTATTCTTTAATATGTACTTTTCCTTGTAGGCTTGCATATTCAATGAGAAAAATGATGGCTGATAAGGCATTGGTATGTATACTTCATATAGAGTAATGGCAGCTTAACCACATTTCTTTTCCTTGAATATTTCCAGTGTATATTCCAAAAGTCGTATTAAGTAATGGAACTGCAGGTGAGGAGGCTTTCAGCCTGCGAAACAATGGGTTCTGCAACCACTATATGCAGTGATAAAACTGGGACCCTTACTCTGAATCAGGTGCAACCACCATTTGCAGCTTTTACTTGTATCGTAGAGATAAAATATGGGACGTGTATTAGTTTCTATGGTTGGTAAATAATGATGATCTGGGGTGTTTAATTTATATGACGTCATGTATGTTAATGTTTTCTATATTCTTGTACAGATGACTGTAGTTGAGGTGTATGCTTGTGAAAATAAAATTGATCCTCCAGACAACAAGTCACTTTTTACTCCGAAGCTTGTCTCTTTGCTATTTGAAGGCATTGCACAAAACACAACTGGGAGTGTTTTTGTGGCTGAGGTTTGTTTTAGTAAGCGTTTATTTTCTGATTTTTCTTTCCTTTTGATAATTTTTTTAGGTTACAGTCTACGTATAATACGAAGAGGCTTGGGCATTATATAACTTGTGCTATGTATTTTTAAGGCCTTAGTTTTGGTGGTGGGTGTGTAACAATTAATAATAAGGTTATGTCTCAGAGTTGTTATGTTGTGAATGTATGCTGCTTGTGCAGATATGCTTCTTGGAAAGTAGAACTCTCTAAATGCCTCAACAATTTTTTTTAGCTGTAATTTTTAACTGAGCCTGAAATTTCTCTTTCACTGGTATAAAATTTAACTTTTGTAATCTCCAAAATTTGTTAAATAATTTTGATTTGTGGTATGAATCACTTTATTAGAAGACACCACGACACAAGTCCTTGTCTGTTTCATATTGAGAACTTTTGAGAAGAAATCATTGTCTTGTCATGTTATGCAAGGCTGTTTTATTGCATCCATTTTTGTAACACTTGTTACAATTCTATTGAGTTTCATTGTTGCTTTTAAATATTTTGTCAATTTTTTAGTTTTTCGTTTTGTTGCAGAAAAAAAGACAATTCATGATTTCACAGTGGTCTGTCCTGTGCTATATAAGAAGACACACCACTACACAAGTCCTTGTCTGTTTCATATTGAGAACTATTGAGAAGAAATCATTGTCTTGTCATGTTATGCAAGGCTGTTTTATTGCATCCATTTTTGTAACACTTGTTACAATTCTATTGAGTTCCATTGGTGATTTTAAATATTTTGTCAATTTTTTAGTTTTTCGTTTTGTTGCAGAAAAAAAGACAATTCATGATTTCACTGTGGTCTGTCCTGTGCTATATTGTCATCTTTGTGATGTGTCAAGAGATAGATAAATAGACACATCCCATTGCACTGATCGTGAGCGTTCGTAGATTCATATATGGAAGATAGATGTTAAGATGATTCATTTTTTTTAATATTGTTAATTTTAGTTGAGATATTCCTGAATATTGTCTATTATTTGAGCTATCGATTTTGAAACGAATAGAATCTGGACGAGTTGCTCATAAGTCTTATGATCTATTTATAATGCTTCGCCATAACAGTGGGGCTCTTGTATTTTATTTCTCTGGCTCAATTTTATACACTGGTACTTTCTATGGCTGGTCTTGAGCAGGGTGGTGGAGCTTCTGAGGTGTCTGGATCACCAACAGAAAAGGCCATTCTGCAGTGGGGAGTAAAAGTATTGCAACAAAGGCTTTCTTGTGAATAGAATTTTCATTTATCCTTAGTTGACTTATTATCTCCTTTCTTATTTTGTTCTTCAGCTTGGAATGGACTTTAATGCCGTTCAATCAGACTCAGTTATTATTCATGCTTTTCCATTTAACTCGGAAAAAAAGCGAGGTGGTGTTGCACTAAAACTGGTAAAAATGTTTTCCCTCCTTTTTTAATTGACAAACAAAATGTAGTTAGGTGGTTCTGATAATTGTGACTGTTTTGGTAGTCCAAATCTGAGGTTCACGTGCATTGGAAAGGGGCTGCAGAAATAGTACTTGCGTCTTGTGTAAGTTACATTGATACAAATGACTGTGTGGTTCCGATGGATGAAGATAAGGTCAGTGTATATCCTTTCCTTCATACTCCATGAAAGTGATTAATAGCTTCTTCAATACTTCAGAATAATTAGATGTAATGTGTGATAATGATTGTAAAGGGACCAGAACACTGGCTTTGTGTTGCCCATCCTGACTTTGTATTAGCTTAATTACCATTTTGAATTCATCTGTTCTGTAAGCTTATTGTTCTGTGCAGTTATCATTTTATAAAAAAGCAATTGAAGACATGGCCGCTGGAAGCTTGCGTTGTGTTGCTATTGCCTATAGGCTGTATGAAATAGAGAAGGTACCAGCTGGTGATGAGGAACTGGAGAATTGGAAGTTACCTGATGGAGACCTCATTCTGCTAGCCATTGTTGGTATCAAGGTATAACCTCTTGTGTATTTATAACTGATGTTAGTTTTTGTAGATATCATTCGAAACCTTCATCACATAACTATTATTTTCCCTTTGATTTCTGTCTTGTGCGTAGAAATTTTATGCATTAGCATCATAAGAAGATTATGACTGTTGAGTGTTGACTAAAATTTAACTTAATGAACTGGAAAATGAGTAACCATTGTAGATACTTTTCTATTTGCCATCATATTTCTCGATACCCTGAAACTAATTGATCTCTGGAAATGAATCTGCTTTACTGTTTTCGGTTTTCTCTTCTGTGTACTTGTGGTTAAATTTTCTTTTTTCTTTATTAGTTTGCATCAGAGTTCACCCTGTCAATACTTCCTGCACGTATAAAATTGCTTGATTTCTTATTTTAAGTCTCTGTTTTCTCCCGTTAGGTCATAAAAGCTGTCTTCTATGAATGACTGCATCAGTTTTCGGATGTCAAAGTACTGTTTGTGAGGATTAACACTTGTTTGATATAGGATCCTTGCCGATCAGGCGTGAGAGATGCTGTTCAGTTATGCACTAATGCTGGTGTTAAGGTAAGTACATCCATTCTCCCCATCATAGCCCTGCGTGAAACTCATCAGAGCCCCGCGTGAATGTAATGTTTAGGATATCCTCACTAAGACTTCATGTGAGCGAATGAAGGACATTTTTTTGTAATCATTAACCATTGTATCATTATGTTTATAAACAAAATTGCCGACATTTTTTTTCCTGCTCTAAAAACGTATTCGGTTCAAATTGGTTTAAAGGTAAGGATGGTCACTGGAGACAACCTTCAAACAGCAAGAGCAATAGCACTGGAGTGTGGTATACTAGGTTCAAATCCAGATTTCACCGAGCCTAATCTTATTGAAGGAAGGACATTTCGTAATCTTACTGAAACACAGAAATTAGAAGTGGCTGATAGGATTTCGGTATGAGCTGAAAACTTAGTAGGGGTTTAAATGTGTTGATTAGTGTATCTCAATGCTTATTTTGGAAAATATGCTAATGAGTTCTTTGCGCTGTTTTTTTGTTCAGGTAATGGGAAGGTCATCTCCGAATGACAAACTTTTGCTTGTCCAAGCACTGAGAAAGAGGGGACATGTAGTTGCTGTCACTGGAGATGGCACCAATGATGCTCCTGCCTTGCATGAGGTCTGATTCACTTCTCCAATTTGTTAATTTTGATTTTGTTAATTTGTCAATTCATCTTCAAGTGATGAATCCCTTGTCAAATTGTTAAATTTAAATCATATTTTTCTACCATTTATTTGATTTTTTTTAAATAAACATATTTAGTTAATCTAATCTACATTTTCTTGGTCTATTTCCAAGTAATATTTGAATGTGTTGTGTTCATGGATTGATAATGGTGATATTGGTCTTCTTGAAGGACTTCGAGTTCTCTCCATTTCTCCATCAATTTCTTTATTTTGTAATAATTGTTTGAACCGTATTTTTCTTCATTTGATGTGGTTTTCGATGCTTTAATGGTGTAGGCTGATATTGGTCTCGCAATGGGTATTCAAGGGACAGAAGTCGCTAAAGAGAGTTCAGATATTATTATATTGGATGATAACTTTGCTTCTGTGGTGAAGGTTAGTTTGTATCATACACTGATAATTTTATGAAAAGTATTTAAGTTTTATCCTTCTTGAAATTTCTGCACATTTAATTGTATTGATTTGAATTGTGTGCGTGTGGAGAGGATGGGTGCATCTTGCTTGTTACTTGTTTGACAGCATTGAAGTGTCATTAAAATTTTAGAAGATGTGGGAAACCTAGTAGACTTTCAACCTTATATCTTGAAAGAACTCTTAAAAAAAATCATGTCCCTTTACAAGTGGAGAATAGGGGCGGGTAAGGATTTTAATCTTGTCTCTAATAGGAAGAGATGAGGTACAATGAGAAGTAAAAATAATTTGTACAATGAGAACCAGAAGAAACTGTGTTAACTTTTTTGAGTTAAAACATTTCACTATTACGTGTAGTGTTTAGTCTGAGAGCACTATTTTGTCCCTTACTGATTACAAAAATTGCAGGTTGTGCGATGGGGCAGATCCGTATATGCCAATATTCAGAAATTTATTCAGTTTCAACTCACAGTCAATGTTGCAGCTTTGGTTATCAATGTTGTGGCTGCAGTTTCTGCTGGTAATGTCCCACTCAATGCAGTGCAGGTGTGTGTAACATCTATTTTCCTGTGATGGATGTCGCCCATTTCTCTCTGCTTTGTTGTTCAAATTTTAGGTCTAACATTGCCTTATATTCTATTTATTTTCAGCTTCTTTGGGTAAACTTAATCATGGACACATTAGGAGCTCTTGCGCTAGCTACGGAGGCTCCGACAGATCATCTAATGCGCAGACCTCCTGTTGGTAGAAGGTTGATTTTTGGGTTTTCTATTGTTTTATGATTGATTTTTTCATCTGGCTTTAGCAATCCTGCTCTTGTGTGTGTGTGTGTGTGTATATATATATATATAATGATTGGCCTGAAGGATCCAGGGTATGTGTATATGAACATGGATGCAAGTTCGATGTGAATGCTGCTCATCGTCCTTTTTTTTTCTCATGTAGGGTTAGTCATATTTGTTATTGTAAAACAAACTAAAAATGTTTGTGGTTCTTGCATCCCGGGAAACTGCAATTTAACGGGGTCTGAAAACTTTTAAAATTTGGAATTTACTTTCTATATCCTTCAGGATTTTTGTCACTTAAATGATTTGTTTGAACTGCTGATAATACTTGGTTATCTCAAGGAAAATTTATTATTAAACATACTGATGCCTGTGATATACAAAACCGTAACTATTACTCTGTTGTTTTGCCTAATGTCCATATGGTGTAAGGATTCCATATTCTTTAATCCTACTAAGTCATCGTATCTTACTTTTTGTTTGGCGTGTCTTATAATTAAGATTTTTGTTTTTGTTTCTTAGGGAGCCTCTTATAACAAACATCATGTGGAGGAATTTGTTAATTCAGGTAAAAAGTACACTTTTATGACCATGTGAAATTGCTTTTTTAATGGCTGAGTTGGCAACTGACACAATTTAATCGTTGTTGATTTTATAGGCTCTATTTCAAGTCACTGTTCTCCTAATTCTCAATTTCCGAGGAAGTAGCATCTTGAGTCTGGAGCATGAATCGAGCGATCATGCTTTCCAAGTGAAGAATACGCTCATATTTAACACATTTGTCCTTTGTCAGGTACAAAGCAGATTTTAGTGTTTAGTTTCTGTAAACTAAAAAAACACGAAGAGATATCTGATGTTTATGTAAATCTCGGAGGAGTTACTCTGTATAGTGCAAGTTATAAATACTTCTTTCTTATCAGACTTCTTACCCTATTATTGACTATAATTCTAGATATTCAATGAATTCAATGCTCGTAAGCCAGATGAATTCAATGTATGGAAAGGAGTCACGAAAAACCATCTCTTCATGGGAATAGTTGGTCTCGAAGTGGTGCTTCAGGTTTTTTCTTATGGCCAATATAAGTATTTTATTAGTATATTTTATGAATTCATATCATCTATATGCTTGTGCATATCTTCCATTGCTGTCCAGGTTATCATAATCTTTTTTCTGGGGAAGTTCACTTCTACTGTTCGACTCAGTTGGAAATTGTGGCTCGTCTCTATTGCTATAGGTTTTATCAGGTTCGTGTTTAAGCATTTTGTTTTTGTGCTCGTTACTTAGACATACTAAAATACATTTTGTATACAAATACAATATTATCCTCAACTTAATAATTACTCTCAACACAATAGTCACACTTCCTTCACACATAACAAAAGAAGTATGACTATTAAAATTGGACAGAGGTAGTATCATTAACATAGAAAAAATCCTCTCTAAAAATATTAAAAAAATAAAAATACTCTAGTCTTTTAAGGTTTATATTTGTATCCACTAGCACCCATCAACCGAGAGCAACCGTGTTGTGATTTGGATGCAAACGTGAAAAGTGAAGATGATCGAAAAAGTAAGAATAGAAAATATTTTACTGAAAAAGTCTAACACCTCAACGAGGTTCACAGAGAAATTCTTTGCCACTGTCTAACGCTGCCAACTTATTGAAATCTAAAGTGTCCTAACCCTAAAAAAAACCATCTTTATATAATTTTTACTAAAACCCACGAACATAGCTTAATACTGATTAAAGTAAATTAAACTATACTAAACTAAATTAAGTAATTAAATATCAACTAACTCCAACAGTCCCATTGTCCGGGACTTGACACGTCGAGTGTAAGCCTTCCAAGCGACCTCCTGGTGAAACAGCCTTGTCCTCAAGGCTCTGAACTCATGAAATTTGCCCTCGAAAATCAGTGACATCCATTCAAGTATTCTCTTGAGCCTCCGTTCCTGACCAGGTGTCGGTGTTGTAACACTCTCAAATGGGGGATCAACTGCTAACAGCTCCTCGGGCAATTCAGGTGACACCATTGCCCCACCAATCCCTGGCGAAAATCGGTCAAAAGAAACGGGGAGCTCTTCTGACGGTACGGGCAAAACTTGAGATACACCCATTGAAAATTTCAGATGGCGACGATGTTTATTCGCCTCTCGAATCATCCATTGTTGTGCCGCTCTAAATGAAACTTTAGTTGGACCAAAATCTCATCACGTTCTCGTAGAGATTCAGCGAGGGCTTGTACACTCACTTCTAGAGGAAAAAATTGAACTAGTTGGGAAAGTGGCCGACCATAAACCCCCTTGAAACCTCGTGTTGTAGCAAAATTTTGGTGTAATTCATGCGCGCCAAAATGAAACCTCATGTTGTAGCAAAATTCAGCCCAAGATAACCATTTCCCCCAAGTCTTCGGACGCTCCGAGGCAATACAAAGAAGATAAGTCTCAATGCATCTATTCAACACTTCGGTTTGCTCATCCGTTTCAGGAGGATATGCTGAACTCATGCGTTTCCAGACATTTTAAAAAGCTCCCTCCAAATGAACTCAAGAAGAGGGGATCCCGACCAGAAACTATTGATAAAATTATTGCAATGTTTTAGCTAGGGGAAAGATGCAGATCGATCGCCCTAGATAGAAAACTACCTAGAGGGTCTCTAGAAGTCTATATATTCTTTCGTTCCCCCGTGCCAATCCTTTCGATCTGGTGATTGCAGTAAATAAGAGCTCTTTCCTCCTTCGGCTATCTTGAAGGGGAGTTGAGTCTGCTGTGTGGCATGATTGTTTTCTCGTAGACCGTAACCTTCATGCCCTATCTGTGTCGACATCGATGCCGCGTCTACGATCTAGCAGGGAACTATAGGAGCCGCACTCCTACCGGCAGAACAGCGATCTTCCTCGTTGATCTGACTTTGGCAATCCCGTTTAATCTTACAATTTCCTTAGCAAAAATGTCAGCCACCGACTTTGCCGTAAATGAGTATTTGAGCTCTATACAATGAATGTCTTTAGAAAGACGATCCACCACAACCAAAATACAGTACACCCTCCTGATCGCGGTAGCCCAGTGATGAAGTCGATGCTAATATCTTTCCCAAATGCATGTTGGAATAGGAAGTGGGTTAAGTAACCCTGCTGGTGATTTAGTTTCATATTTATTCCTTAGACAAATTTCGCACTCCGCAACAAATTTTGTAACTGAAGTCATCATCACAGGCATTAATATACATTGGCTGGCAATCTCCTATACGTGCGGAAGCCCTGAATCCTTGCGCCATTGGCGAGGGAGTACCAATCGACCCTTATAAAATAAAATTCCTTGCGACATGCTATAGTGCTTTGGATAAGGCCTCCCTTGCTCGAGTTCTTCAATAATTTTTGCAAGCCCTGAGTCCAATAGGACCTCGGTCTGCACCCGACTCCAATCCATCCACTGCGGAATGGATATTGCCGACAACTCCAACTCTTCATCTCTTCATGAGAGAGCATCAGCCGCTCGATTAAGTGCTCCCTCTTGAAAACGGCGGTGAGAGTCAATTGAACTCTATCACCAATCGGAGTGCGATTGACCAAGAAATATTGCTCAGCCTGACCAAGCCATGCAATCGGGTAACTCCATTCGAGTGATTGGCAATATCGGACAAAGAAAGACTTTTCAAAATTCCGCAACTCCATACCATGTGGGTGTTTGGTACTTAACTACTAAGCGGGCTTAACTACTAAGCGGGATTGATAATTCGCAATATGAAAGCATAAATAATCTCGTCATGGTTAGCCAAATTGCTAGCCCCATTTGTTTCTAAAATACCAAGCGGACACTATCTCTTCACGCGAAGCAGGCACTACATATAGCAGTGGGATTCCATAAAGTTTTCGATCTTGGCACCAAGCGGACGCTACCTGTCTGTCTTTAATCCGTCTTGTTTTTGTTTTTTGGTTCGATTTTGGCTCGTACTTCAACAGGGTGCATTTTTATTTTTATAAAATTTGTATTTAAACTAAAGCTATATGGTACTATTCATAATCCCTCCTTAAATTTCCTCTTTTGTTTGTCTTTTTGTGTTGATCTTATTCCTTTTCTGATTTTGATATAATTGCTTTCTATTTTCTTGTCTGTATTATCAGTTGGCCTCTTGCTATTGTCGCTAAACTGATTCCCGTTCCAGAGAGAAATTTCAGTGATTTCTTAACTAAGAAATCTCTTGAGCAAAGAAGAAGTGCGGAAGATGGTAAAAACCTTTTTTCCTCTCTTTTATTACGGTACTTTAGAAAAGAATCGCTTGCATAGGATGTTGTTCGGTAACAATTTCATTTTTTATGTTCCAGGTTAATAAGAAGTACAGCCTGGTGTTTGGCAGTATATGCTAACCTTTCCATCTATACAAAAATAGAAGCTCAGACTAACAATTGTCCAACAAATAAAACAGCCTACATTTTGCATTGTTAATGCAAAACTGTTCGGCTAATCACAAGTCGAGGCATTTAAGCAGCAAAAGTCTGCATGATCAGAACTACACTTTTTTCAGTTTTTGCATTTGCTCCTCGTCGCGTGCATTGCATTGTTGAATGCAAAACTGTTCAAATATTTATAAGTCAAGTTAGTTATTATAAAGACACTCCCTCTATCCCATTATACGATCATTTTGCTTTTGTATATTACAAAGCATATGTATATTTCTTTGGGACAGAAGTAATATATTTTAGATGGATGTTGTCGGGTAACTATTATAAGTATATCAATTGTCTTTTAATTATAATGATTCGATATCCGTTAGGACAGATGAAAGAAATTATCCTGAAGCAGCGCTTTTTTGTTTGGTTTGCTGAACCGGCTGATGTTGAAGAATCAGCGGATGAGTTGTGGTTAGATGAGTTGTGGCTAGGGGTGAAATGCCAATTGAAGCCAGAGCTAGCTGAGGCGCAAGCAACAGTTGACTGTACATCCAAGTCTTATTAAGGGAGAGATTTATTTGTATTTAGTTGATGCAATAATGCATGGCATCAATAAGGCCATATTATTGAATAACTAAATTTTATATTTACTAATTTTATTTTAAATATTATAATAACCAAGTAAAGGAGAAGGATATTTTAAGAACATCATTCTCGCAAATCTAAGATGGACAATCATGAATAAATATAATAGATGAGTATATGGGTAAACCTCATGGATAGTTTTAGTAATTTAACAAAAAAATATTCACAAACTCAAACATTTCGCATTAGTTAAAAAACATTTTTTTAGCTTGGACATTTGAGAAAGAAAAAAAAAATGAAACCCAAATCTCAAAAACTAATTCATGAAACCTTACATAAGATAATACAGCAAGTGGTACTTGATAACAATATTAAGATACCAAAACTAATTACAATTGCACAACTCTTGGGCGATTTGATCATTGTAACAAAAATGCTCTCACTTAATCGATTCTACTCTTTGTCTCCACCGTTTCATTTACCGAAATCCCATGTTCGCTAAGCTGAACAAGAAATAGGGCTATAAATTTATATACATGTGACGCATCAAATACTAACTTGGTACGAGATGGATTGCATCAGTCATCTTGTCCACCTCCAGACAATAAAGAGGACGGTGATTGATAAAATCATGCCCGCATACTTGATCCACTTGTCAAACCGGTTCCTTCTCTCAATGAGCCTCAATAAGGAATTTGATAGCTCTAAAGTGTTGAGAACATCCAGTGCTTTCCTTTGAGCCCTCTGTATCCAATGTAAAGCCCATCAAAAGTTGTTGACTAGGAATAGGGTGTATAGATACACGAATCGTTTTTCAGATGGTATATGTAACGAGGACAAAAAAGGGAGTTTAATAGTATATACACGATTCATTTTGTCATGGTCCTCAAAGATTTAAGAGGTTTTCAGTGTAACTATGTGCCGCAAAGAGTTGATTCAATAAATAAATAAATACAGTAAATTAAATAAAGGTTGATGAAAATGAAAAATGAAAAGTGGTCAGTCGATACCAAATCTAGTAGGTTATAAAAACAGCATAGTGACTGAACATCATGCAGCAACATGAAAAGTTATAAACTTGAAAAACAGTTGATCACAAATTCACAATACTTTAGGTGTTCTAGCACATACTCTATTGTTAAAATTAAATAGAAGTTCACAAAAATCCAATAGCAGACGTATAGATTACATGTTTCAATATAAATTACCTTTAAGTGATCTCGTTGCTCACTGTACTTGGAAAGAATGGCAATTCCAGTCGCAAAAGAATCCTCTAGTACCCTTGATGATCTCCGGACTGAATCCATTGCCTGTGCATCCTCGTCAAAAATTCTTAAAACGTGCGAGTCTCCATTCTATAAGAAAATGAACAATGATTAAACAGATAAAGTTAGATTTTACAATTCAAATTTAAAACAAAAGACCAGTGTTCTCAAATCACAGATAAGAGGCCATACAGCTCTTCCAAGTAACTCTGCTCTCTCCTGGGCTACTTGTACTCTCTTCTGATGCCTTGCGTGATACTTATCCAGACTTTCTCTAAAAAACTCAACCTCCTCGATGACTTGTTCCACTTTTCTGTGCAGCATAAGTGATACCCAAAAGAGTATATTTATTTCACTACCAATTAAAATGAAAAACGCTGCCAGCAATAAATATTTTATAAACACACCATAGATACGCGAATGAATTCTCATTCTAAAATCAAGAACAAAGAATCAAGTAAGGATTTTCGTCACACAGAAGTAAAGGCTACTAGCAGAAACTTCTCCATTAAAATTATGGTTTCAAAGTTAATAAATAGCTTGTCAATGTGAACTAAACTAAATCATACATTCAGAACTCAATAAATCCCGAAGGGTACCCCCGTAATATAAACTAATTTAAACAGATGTTTTAGTAATTACAACAAGCGCAAGAGCTATACGAATCATGAACCCTGCCATACCAATGGTAATCATGAATGAGTATAACTAGTTAACTATCACATTCTCAAATATCAATTCAATACCAATGACACATCCTATCTCCATTTTCAAGCTTTACTGAAAGGAATTGGTAAACCACTTGAATCAGATCAAATATCAATTCAATACCAGTGGCAGTGAGTAATGTTCATTTTTATAGATGAAGATATCCGGAACACATGTAAATCGAAGAATCCAATATACAGCCATACAACACACCCAGACAAAATCAGCAGTGAATAAGAGAAGTAATAATCTTAAATCTAAAAATTCCCTTGCAGAGCATCAAGACTTGTACCCATTTATATTTTATGTAAAACAAATTACATCAAAATTATCGCAATAAAACCAATACACAATCTCACAAACAGAAGTAGCGAGAGAATCAGAGAGAGATTTGACCTTTTCCAGAGATCGCGTTGAGGCTTGGAGGGTATGGAACGCCAAAGCCGATCCATATCAGAGCATAGTGCCTGGATCCGATTAATGTCCGTCCAAATTGAAGCTTCCTGATCATCGGAGGACCCCGGCACGACGCCGGACGTGAATTCCAGACGCTCAAGCCTCTCCAAAACACCTCTGACCTTTAGAGAGAGCCGCCTAGAGCTAGAGTATAATTCCGATAGACTATCGCCGGCGCCTTCCATCGCCATCGACGTTTTCTCGACCCGGAGGTTTTGTTTTGGTTTCTATTCGCGAGGCTCTCACTTCTCAGAACTTGAAATGATTTGCTACATTGTTTTCGAACTCTACCCAAATTATATATCGACAAAATTATATGCCTTGAATATTTCGATAATGTTATTTACTATAATTATGATTAAATATAAATAAGAACAAAAATTAAAAAATAAATCCGTTTACATCAAAACATTTTCACATTAAACTTGGGACTCGCCAAGCTCAAATGGTTATCCCACTCGTAAACCTGAACCACGACGTCAAAGCTCAGCTGATCTTCCCCGCCTACTAACTCAACTTGCTCATCGAACATCTCTTTGAGTGACTTCACCGCTCGTCCGCAGCTGATCAAGTTTATAGTCTTGAGCGTATCAATGTTTCCAAGCTCAAAAGGGATCTCCATCAGCCCGCGCAAGCCAACAAGCTTAAGATGTTCAAGCCGTGGAAGGATGGATTCCGACCCCATCCGCAAGTTTTTGAGACCCGAACAATACTCCATTATCAAGCACTTGAGGCTGGGGAATTGTCCTTGCCCTATTTCCCACTCCTCACTCTCGAAGCGCCCCTTAGATAATTTCAGCTCCTCGAGAAGGGGCAACGAACCCATCTTTTCCAACATTACCTCGTCAAATTCAAACGTGTGCTTCAAGCAAAGGCTCAACTTCTTGAGGGAGTGGGGAAAGGTAATCAGCCCTTCTCTTGGGGATAAGTAGTAGGTAACGTTGAGGACTTCCAATCCACACAGATATTTCATATTGCCCGCCAGATACGCATCACCACCATCACTATATACCAATTTCAATTTTTTGATGTTGGGAATTCTCTTCATCACCCCTTCACTGCATTTGAAATTCCTTATTCCTTTGAGAGTGTGTAGATTTTCCATGACGATCACCGCATCACCTTCATCGCAGCTCGGAGGATCCGGGAGATGCATATAAGGATCAATAAACTCAATGTGCCTAAATTGAGGCATTTTCCATAAATCGGCGAGCAAGACTCCAGACCAAGACAAGACTCCAGACCAATACAAGGCATCATAAGAAACAATAAGTGTCTGCAAATTCCAAAGTGGACTAAAAGATGGAAGGATTGACGACGACGGCATGGAGCTAGCATTGATAGCGAGGTGTCGCAGGTTGACATAGTGAGACACGAGGGATATCATGGAAGTCACGCCCTTCGAAACACTGGATTTTTTGCGGGCGTGCAATGTCCTCAACAATACCAGATTATGGGACAATGTAACATCGCCGTGATCGCAAATAATCGAACGTGCGCGCGACATGAATTCCAAGTCACTACACACCTTCTCTTTTGAAGTGCCCTTGGTTATGACAACCCGACGTTGGGTATTCATGGCTTGAGGAAGAGGAGAATTGCATTGCTCTATGACATGATAAAACTTTTCTTTTCGACTTTCATTCAAGCACATGTCCCTCACCAAATCGTGAATTTTACAAGATTTTAAGTTTCCAGTAGGCCCCAACCGACCGATGAGGATGAGATTTCTATCGATTGCCTCCAAGGTTTTTCCGTTCGTCGGTCTTAAGAATCCTTCGGAAACCCATAGTTGGACAAGCGTGGAGACATGGATCTCTTCATCTTCCTCAAACACCCCCATGTATAAGAAACACGGCTTCAAGTAGACCGGCAGATGATTGTAGCTCAGCTTCAACAGTTTCAAGCAATGTTTATCGTTGTTCATATTCACCACCGAGGTGAAGTTGTCTCGTATCGTTTCCCAAGATGAACAAGTGTCGTCCATGTTTTTCAAAAGACCACCCACCACAACTATCGATAAAGGAAGCCCTCTGCAGTTGTCCACGATCTTCTCTCCGATTTCCTCCAATTCTGGAGGACATGAACTCTTGTACCGAATACCGTTTTCGAGAACAGATCCCAACTGCTATCCTTGTCTAGGAAACTCATGTTAAGGCTGTATTCGTTGTTCAGCTGCAAACTCAGTTGCGATAGCCTGGTCGTCACCAGCACTCGGCTGCCGTTATTGTTGTTAGGAAAGTAGCTTTGTATCGCGTTCCACGAGTCAATGCTCCACACGTCATCCATCACGATCAGAAAACTACGACAGAATAAGCGTTTGTAGAGCTTCAATCCCAACTCATCCGCGCTACTCCAGCTCGCAGAGGATTTCTGTCGCGTCGTAGCTTTGGGAGATGGTAGCCCAAGCGCAGATGTCGAAACGGTCCTTAACAAGTGGTTTAGAGTAAATAGTTTTGGCAAGAAAAGTCTTACCTATACGGTTATACCGCCCATTCCCACAATCGGGATGACCCGAAGATCGAGTTGGGCCCCGACGAGCTTTTGTGCAAAACGTCATCGGACCCCACCAAGGTTTGGTTGTGATCTCTCATGGCCAAGTCCACCAGCGACGGCTTCTGTTTCGTCGTCTGTGTATCGACCGATACCACTAATTTCTTAATCGAATCCATCTCTTCAATCACAGTTTGCAGGATGCCAGCACATGGGTTGATGGACTTGATCGTGTCATTAGCATCATTTGTTTTGTTATCCCTCTTCCGCTTAATGAAGTCCACAATATGGTACTCAATGGCATCTTCGGCCTTGTGAGCTGCGGCTACAATACGCATCTCCAATGGATCAGCGGCTTCTTCTTCGTCATCCTCTGGGGGAGGACGACTATACTGATGGAGTCAACTAGTTGTTTGTCGAGGGTAATCGGTGGGGAAGGATGATGTTCGAGGTCATGTACGACGTGCATCAGAGAAACCAAGGATGCGTAAGCTGCCATGTTTTGGAACTTGATTTTGTTTGGAATTTGGATCGTGAAATTGTTACTGTATGAGGGAGAATTTTTTATTTTTCTCTTTAAAATCATGAATTTCGGAGGCCACTCTAAAGGCTAAACAATGAAGTCCACTAGGGTGTAGCACACCTATCTGTAATAAGAATATTGATTTGGGTGGACTTGAACATCCCGAATCTCTGGATAGCCAGAATTTGAAATTATATTGTTTAGTTTGAAATTGTATAAATTTTGTACTTGTGTCTACCTACAATACACCACTTGCACCACGACCCTCTCGAGCACTTTTGCAGCGAGAATCCAGAGACGGAGGAGTGTGAGGTTTATGATGATTAATCTACTACCTCATAATGCATGTAGATCCGAATTAAAATAAACCGAAAATGTTTTTATGATTGTTGTTCATAATTCTTGTTTAATACTGTTTGGATTCGTATTTGTAGCATGTTTGTCTTTCGTTAGGTCGATAGAAGATAGAAGATCGATTTCTTATACTACAAATACGAATCCAAACATCGTGTGAAGCAAATCGACAAAAAAAAAAAAAAAAAAACTCATCAAAAGAGCATTGTATTCATCAACGTACATAATGGTTTCCATCTGACCTTAACTTAGGTATCTTCAAAATTGAAATCTAAAACGAAAACAAGTTAAACTTTAATCGCGAATTTCCTCAATGAGAAGTACGTTTCCTTCTTCTTCTGCTTCTCCGTCTTCAAAGATGCCTGAAAAAGATGCAACAAAAACAATTAAAACCCGAGCGCTTATATTCAGCAATTACAGTGGTTATATGAAAAGTGAGTGTAGGAAAGGATAAACACATGTACAAACCCAATGGTACGATACTAGGATGATAACCATTCACTCTTTGGATCAAGGATAGTTCATGTATGCACCTAAGGTTTATTTTCCAGTATTGCTCAACACCAAAAATAATGTCGTTTGAAACTGTTTTTTATGAGGATCGTTAAAACAAGAAAGTGTTTTTGTAATGTTTTTACCAATCACTTATATCTGTAATTAACATTTCAATCTAACAGAAAATATAATACCTGGTGCTTGGTGAGGCGGCGGCGGATGGCGCGCGCGGAGATCGAGAGGCAAGTACTTATTGTTTATTTATTTGGCTAGGAAAAAAGAGGGAAGGAAAAAATGTTTATTTATTTGGCTAGGAAAATTCTATTCACAATGTCTACGGGGAGGGCATAAGCTGGATCTATAGCTTTCAAGCCTGGATATTCAAGAAGCGATAGACCTGCAATCACCATACAACAAAATCTCGTTGCCCAAAAAATCGATGGAAGCTCGAAGATGATAATGAAGACTTTGAAAAAACAAACTTACCGGCAACACCAAAATAGGTGTGGAAAACATCGACCGCATCATCTTGCCTATCTGAAATCCCTCCATTCTCTTCGTCCTGCATCACCATCAGAGCACACATGGGACACATTTTTTATAACTTCGTATGGAGTGGTAGCAAATAAAACAACGGGCTTTTACTATTGGAGAAGGGCAATAGCAAATGTCACCTGACAATCCAAGATGAACTTAACAAGCTTTTCCTTGTCAATCCAGTGAACTCTATCGATCATGATCAAACTAGAAAGGACCCACCACGAGTAGCATACCTATAGTCGCAAGGAGTAATAAATCATAAATGCATAAACACAAAGAAAATACAGTCACCTACATCAGGAAGCTTTTCGGGACGCCCATTTAGACCTCCAGTTTTCACTTGTCGTTCGCATAACCACCACCCGAGGAGGTCCTTGTCTACGTGATGCAGGGAACCAGTGATAGCAAGAGCTCCCACACAACAAAAAACTGCAAAAGCAGTGGGATGGCATAATTGTCATTGATAAACTAGTTCGGATCTACAACAAGCTCAAGGGGATGTGCTTGTGAGAAATTTGTCTTATTTATGACCTTATTATAGAGTGTCAGCATGTTTTCATTGAAACATAAAGTCGTCTATTTTTTCAAAGTTTTGTTAGTGTATGTTTGCTAATTCTCTCGTCTTCAAAAAAAGCGATTGGAACAATTTATGACATTATACATACTTTGTCCTGCATGAGATTCTGCTCCTGGTGTGCATCCGAACCCACCATCCAAATTCTTGCAACTTAAAATGTAGTTCACAGCTCTTTCCACGTTTATTTTGTCCAAGCGATGTAATAATGCAAGAGAGCTTATAGCAATATAAGAAAACCTGAAAAAGAAGTTAGCTATGTTATTATCTTACGGAAACATAACATAAAGATGATATCGTTTCCATTCTAGAGGGTATTGCAGGAGGGAAGCATGGAAAAAGAATATCTACCTTGTATCGATTTCACCCCATATATCACCATTAAAGGACCCGTCTTCATTTTGTAGGCTGGCAATATCTAGTAAGTTAGTTAAGTTCTTTTTTTCTTCTTCTTTTTCTTTTTCACATCACGTCTTTTCTTATTTTGTACGCATTAATTTAAAGAAGAAGAAAAAAAAACTTTACACAGTTATGACTAGTGACATTTTAGCATGGGCTTTTAGACTTTAGAATCAAGAAAATCAAGTTTTCAACTCGAAGAACCATTAGGAATAATACAAAAAAACCTCTGAAAGATACAATTGGCAACCTTCTCGACGTCGAGAACATCCATCTTGTCAAATAGTGCTAAAACCTGAATAGCACTGAGTGTATACAATATATGGGGGTCATGTCCAATATTACCACCAAAACCGCCTGCATAATCAAATACATGAAAAAGGAAATGTAAAAAACTAAATTCATCAGAAAAGATAACCGATAATCAGCAGCCAAAATCAAAGCGGTAATATATTCCATACACCAAAAGGAAATCGGAACGGTCAAGTAAACCCATTAAATATACGACACGAATACAAACCAGATTCATGCTGGCACTGCATGATCCATGAAATAACTTCATCTCGATCCACTGCATCAAGCTTTCCTAAAACGTCAAGAGTTGTTAACCCCCAGTACGCGCCATTCATTCTTAGGTGCTCCATAACCACTGATTCAAAATCATCTTTTTTCTGGAAAATGATAAGTACCATATACTATTTAGTAAAAACGAACCAAACCACCATACCTTATAGAACTTGCTATAAGATGACAGTTCAAACTAGTAAATACGGGAAAGGGCATGTCACAAGTAGTAATATTCGTTTGCAGCAAACAAATACTCCGGCATACATTAAACAAGTGCAATTCAAGTTGCATTCGGGAATAAATATTGGAATCAAGTACAGTGAGAAACCTTCAAGTGACAATGAAGAAGCTAAAGGACATTTTTTTTTCCATAACTCGGGTTAGTTTAATAAATCGATGTTTCCTATCCTCATTTACGAGATGAAACGAGCGCTTGCGGTTTATAGACCACTACAATAAATCTCAACACGGAAAAGCAATGCTCGAGTAAAACACTCAAAGTGAGATGGGGTTTATTACATTTTAATCAAATTAACAAAATAAAACAAATACGAAGCTTCTTACTTTTTCAATCGTTAAGATATATTTAACGTGCTTTTCAATCTTCAGCTCTCCCATTCTGTCATAAATCAACAAATCAAAATTACATAAAATGCAAAAAAAAAAAAAAAAAAAAAAAAAAAACTCTTTTAGAAGAACCCCACAAACACTCTTACACACATCCATCCAATTTGTTGCTTGGATTTGGATCACTTGATATAACTTCAGGGTCATTAACTGATTTCACTCTCTGAAACACAAGTTTTTTTCTTTCAAATTTGCATATCCAACAGAAACATATAGCTGGAATTAAACTAGGAATAAGGGCTTCTCTGCCTAACCTGAAATATCTTCCCAAGGGTTTTCAAACCCTTTGCGCGCAAACGGAGTTCCTCTTTCTTTGCACTGCTATCTTGTAGAACCTAATGAGAAAATAAATGCATCAAAAAATTAATACATTATGACGTTAAACCAAAAAAAAACTTGAAAAAATTGTTGTAAACAACCATCTGACAAACGCGGGAGAGGGTATTTTCTATATCAGCCACATTGAGCTTCCAGAGTGAGTCTATCATTATATTCTTGTGTGATTGCATGTACGCCTCAAGTTCTTCTTCTGTGTAACCTTCAGCACTAAGCTGTCTTTTCATGTCCTCTTGAAGCTGGATCAAAGCAATTGCACCTAAAGCAAGAAACAGATATAATAGGTTCAAACTACAGGTTAGTTACATTTGCTTGTTACCCTTTGAAATAACTGAAAAGGCGAACTACAATATAGGAGTATCATAAGACTGTAAGAGCGTCGTAACCTAATTAAAACAGAAATAAAAGAAAATATATTACCCACGAGTTATCTTTAACTTGTATTTCTCGTGTCATAAGACTCATAGCCTAATGATTATTCAATTGTGATATTTTATTCCTCAATGCCAGGGTTTTACTCCATGAGAATTAATATTCGTAAGCTATGAGAAACAAAAGAGAAGTCGGTTGATGTAAGCTCACTGCAGCACCAAGGCGACAAGTTTTTATATTCCAAATCCTCAGTCTTCCTTGGATATACTCGTATATTATAAAATGAGCTTACAATTCTGAATAAAATATTTCTAGAACTCACTGACTAAGATGTATAACCTGAGCAATGTAAGACCAAACAAAGACACCTCCTTGTTAATACTAACTAAAGTACTAAGTACTAACCTGTTGCAGCAGTTACTTGGGACTTGATAAAGTGTCCTTTATTTCTGAACCACTCAGCAACAAATGGCACGCCCAAGTACATCAACTTCTTCCCAAGCTCTTTTGCTGACTGCCTTGCGTATATATAACCAATGGTACTCAGCATATCCACACCATAAGCTGTAATAGAAATACTGAAAAATTAAGAAAAAAGAGTGTTTCTACAAAAGGGCAACAAAAGTGTTAGAAAATGACTACAATAAGATAACAAAATGTGATCATTGTGAGACAACTAAAGAAGAAGAATCCATTATCCTCTTTCCCAAGCTAAAAGTCAATTAATTTCTGTCGCACTCGTGCATGCAATTTCCTGTCTGAATAGCCTACTTCTAGTATGGAAAATACTCAAATAAGTTAGTGAAAGTGCATTTTATCCTTGCAGCCATACAAAATGTGGTATATGTATATGGTTCTCAGTTCCCACAACAAAGATGCCTTAATAAGTTAATATTCATTGGTGTTAGACTGTTAGTGTAGGAATATGATGCCATTAAAATTAAGAATGTATCAAGTTATCTGAGAAACTGCACAAATGGAATTCTCTGGAAATTCACATATTAGACAACCAGATGTATTCTATATTTTTATAGTTTCTTGTGAATTTATTTCATTTTATTCATTAGAGTAAGCTTGGCGAGGGGCCCGCATTGTATTTGAGTAATTTGACAAGATACAGCAGAAAATGTTATCAGTGTCATAGAAGTTATCAAACACAAAAATAAATTATCAGTGTCATAGAAGTTATCAAACACAAAAATAAATTGCAAAAAACTATGTACAATTCGTTGATTCCAGTTTCAATAGTCTTAACAGGGTCTGAATCTGAACAATAAGAGATAAAATATGACTATATGATAATCCACTACATAAGATATAGTTGACTTACAATGTCAGGTCACCCTAATCCCAATATCTAAGATCTATACTAGATTTCAGCATTAAGACCATCCAGGTTGGGTCCTTCACCTCCGTGGTTTCAGAGGTAGTCGTGTTTTACATATGTCTATCATTCAAGGATAAAAATGGTTTTCTTTCAACTGAATTCCAAACATATTAATTAGGGTACATTCAAACATACGTTTAAGGTCATTTTTAGAGTTAAGCTTATTTCCATATCTTTAGAAGTTATAATTCCATGTACAAGGGACTATCTTCTTTTACCTCTTATCTAAAATATTATTTTTATTTTGGTAAACATGCCCCTTTGGGAGCCACGTTGTAGCGTCTTTGCCTCCAAGAAAAGAGTCTGTACAACAAAGCGACAAGATAAGAAGTAAAGAAAAGTGTAATGAGACAGATAACTTACCAGCATTGGAAAGCCGTGCCACTTCAGCCTCAGCATGACGAATGAAGTCTTCCTTATTTCCTTGGACATAAAGGTTGAGTCTATCTTTAAGTATACCCGCAAGCTTCTCTTCCCTTTCCTTTTGTACAGTCTAAGTTAAAAAGGAAAATAAAAATCATTATCAGAAAGGAAAGGTACATCTAATACTTTACCAGGCACTACTTGAAAACAAACACCAGACATAGACATTGACCATTATGATACCACCTTCCCATAATCCTTCACTACAGACACTGAACTTGTTAGAGAGGAGAATATGAGTCGGGAACGGGCTCAGGCCTATTAATAGGCTTACTGGATACTTGGACAATATTTTATTAGTATTATTATTATTCTAGATTATTAGTATCTTTTTAGTATTTAGATTTATTTATTTTTGGTATTACTTAGAGTCTTAGACTATTATATAAGTTGTTAATTAGGGTTAAAGGTTATTCATTATTGAGAATATTTATTGGAAAAGCTGGAGCTTTTGTGGGCAAACGGTTCTGCCGTTTGATTGGAATTTCTATTCCTAACAGAACTTCCATTTACCATGTCAACTGAGCTAAAAACACTCGAGTGGAAGGTAGTTCAAAACAATAAAGTAGGATATAAGAAGTCCTACCCGTAATTTTTCCTGTAACTTCTTGACATCAGCATCTTCTTCTGTGGATATATCCAAGCCAGCCATTGAAGCCATGGCAAGCTGCCCAATGTATTCCTCAAAAAGTTCACTTCCGAACAGCATCGCAAAGATTGCTGCAGGTTCAATAATTGAATCTCTGAAAGGAAACATTGATAACAACATAAAGCATTATCAGATAAGGCTTTAACCTCGAATCTTTACTACAACGTAACATGAGATATAAAATAAACTGACGCTGAAATTCCAGATTTCCCATAAGCATCATAAGCTTGTCTTTGGTTTGGATCACTCAGCACTTGATAAGCCTCACCCAAAATCTGATTGAGAAATCAAAATCAGGGAACCACTCTCACTATGCATCAGTGAAATAGCCATTACTCTTCTTGCTCAGTTATTTGTCTTATTACATAACTTAAAGCTTCCAGTAACAAGAAATGTAAATTTCAAAAGGACATAAGAAGTTTAACAGTGAACAAAGAATGTAGTCATGTACAGCTAAAAAAAGAAACCCATAGTTATCTAACAGAATTTTCTTGAAATTACAGTAAACAGTTTGCTCACCATAATAAAAAAAAAAATGGAAATATATACGTATGCAATCAAATTGCAGTTTCATCTACAATGTTTTATCGCGATTTTTTAGTCAATTACAGGTGACAAAGGGATTTGCAAGCAATGTTAGTTAAGTTCGGAATTTGAATTGATTTTCTTGACACAATATATATGTATCAATATAAGAGACAAGGTCACATATTTACTATTTCTTCAAAAATTACATTCTCAAATTTCTTTTCTAAAACGCCCTCTATATACTTCAAATATTTATGTGTTTTTTTTTCATTATCCCTAAAATTTTCTGTATTATCCTAGTTGGGTCATATCCAATTTTTTCAAGGACAAGTATCATATGTGTCTCAACTTTCACCAATGAGTTTAACATAAAACAAAAAAACACATTCTTAAAATAGTGAAATATAGTGAGGTCACCTGGAATTTTTGTGCAGCCAACGGGTCATTTGGGTTTCTATCTGGATGAACTTGCTTAGCCTACAATATTAAAACACAAAACACGGTTAAATAGGCAAAGCAATACCCTAAAGAAAATAAAATTAAATAAAGGATTGTTCAAATTTCAGTTGTCGGAAATTCGGACTTGTAAATAAAGGCCCTCGAAACCACTTGCAAATCTTCCAATCTTGCACCCTCACGTTGCATCTCATTCCAAAAGATACTACTACAAGGTGGCCAATTTTCGACACCTCCGGGAGTCTTTTCTACTTACTTCAAAAACGTAGTTTTTTATATGTTTTAGTGGTGGTGAAAGATCTGATATGTCAAATAAGACGCTCTACCGTGAAGATAATTAACTGGGTTTATTTAAATTGAGATGAATGAAAATAATTTTAGGAGCATCCTAGTCGTCATCAGTCTATTTTAGAGAGTCCGTCTCCTTAAATTTCAATTCTGAATTCGGAAACAAATTCTTTACCCAATCAAATATGACTGATCCGAATCGAAGTTACCCAATCCCCAAAATAGCGAGGTCGTACCTTAACATAATAAGCCTTTTTAATCTCGGACTCTGTGGCTGTGGGGTCGACGCCCAGCTCATCGTAGTATTCCATCTCCTTCACCATCGTTTATAACCCTAGTTTTCCGATTGATGATGCTGAGAAGTTCCGATGCGGTTGCTGCAACAAGATACTACGATCCGAAGAGATTTACTGCCGCAAGATGTGTACGGTTAGAAATTTACCCCCAATCAAAAAAAAAAAAACGAGTGTTTGTTTACTTGGGATTTCGCTATGGCGTTGACTCGACTACGAGAGTAAAATGACTAAATGGCACGAATGTCCGTAAAAAAGTAGACAAGCGTAAACGTTGACTTTTTTTGTCCGTCCAATACATATGATAAACAGTATAAAAATATTATAAAAAAATAACTAAAATTTCCGAACTAACAAGGCAAGAATTTAGAATCAACCGCATTCTTTATCGAAGTTCTAAGATCCGAACTACCAAGAATTTAGGATCAACCATAGTAAGTTCTACTCTAAGATCCAAACTAAAATGCAAGAATTTAGAATTTATATGCTTGTTTATATTCATTAATAATTATAAATATATCTAATTCTGCTCCCTTTTTCTTAAATTCATATGTTCTGAGAACATTATAATCTGATACTTCTTCTTAAATTCATATGTTCTGAGAACATTATAATCTGATATTGAAGTAATACCATATGTTCGAATATAATATGATATTCTTCAAGTAATATCAAATTAATTATGTTTAATAAATCAATTAAAGTTTTTAATGTTGTAGAACAGTATGACATGATAAATATCAAAATTAAATGTTTCTAAAGAAATATCCGGAAGAAATATCAAAATTAGAAAAAATATCAAAATTAAATGTTTCTAAAGAAATATCCGGAAGAAATATCAAAATTAAATTTTATATACTAATAATCTCGAACAATATCTTTGATGAAGAAATATCAAAATTAAATTGATTATGATTATATACTAATAAACAAAATTAAATGTTTCTGAAAAACATCATGAAATGATATTAATATCAAATTGATTATGATTATATACTAATAATCCGGTAGCTATTTAAAAGATTTAAAAGAAAAATATGATCACCAAAAGTCGGTTGTACTATCAAAACGTAGTATGATTGACTCCAGTCCATGTTGGATTAAAAGATTTTAAATATGTCGAGCATATAATAAAGATTCTCTTGAGTTTGAAAGTCGTTCCTTCCTCGTTTCTGCTTTTGCTGTAAGCGCTGATGATGGTGTTCCAGGAAGTCAAGCTTCTTGCGGGCATTTCGTCGAACACCTTGCGGGCGTAGTCGACGGCGCCGAATTTGGAGTAGAGGTTTATGAGCATGTTCGAGGTCAGAGTGTCGGATCAGAAACCCGAGTGGATCACCTGAGCGTGACAGCACATCCCCTGCGTGATCGATCTCTGTCTCGCGCATTTTTGAATGAAGGTCTGATGAATTTGTAGAAAACATAACTGATCAACATAGAGGGGGGAGTGATCTTGGACCGGTGGGTCGAACTCAGGAGTGCATATCGACCAAATGCTTCTGCAATTCGTGGTATAAGAACGCAAGGCTTTCATTAAAAATGTTTATCGACTGACACTCCAAGTCCCAACGGACAAGAACTGCGAAATTCAATACTAAACATGCCAAAAGAAAATAATTTTTTACTTTACAATATAACTTTTATTTTATTTTATTTTATTATTTTTTTAATTTTATTCATAATCAATTTACTTTTTTAACTCAATGTTCAAAAAATAAAATGTACTTAATCAATTTACATTTTTAAGTTAATATTTAAAAAATAAAATGTAATGTAATTTCAGTTGGTGAGGGCACTACACCACCACATACAATAAAGGGAATATTACATAAACCTGCCCAAGGTTTAGTGATTTTTACACTTACCTACCCGAACGGAAAACCGTTACACCCGACTACCTCATCTTTTCTCCGTTAGACAGTTACCTATTTTTTTAGCCGGACCGGAATATTCTTTAGAATATTCCGAGAGCGTGTTGTTTACTTGCCAAATTGGTCAAATTGAAGTTTGACTCCAAGGACATTTATGTATTAACACATTTTTTTTTAATTCTAAATTTAAAAAAAGGAAAAACTTTTTTTATTTTAAATTAAAAAAAAATGGAAAACGGAATTAATTAGACACTATCTCCCTAACCCTATTTCACTCCCTCCCGCAACTAAAAAAATCCCTCCCATCTACTCTCAAAATCAAAATCAAATCCAGATCCAATTTTGTTCTTCGAATTCTTGAATTAACTCTTCATCTCAGTCAATTTATGGAGTATCGACGATCGACTTATCGGCAAGTTCGAGGGCACTGGGGTCGATTTCTGGCACGTGCGCCGACGAGATCTGTAAATACGAAGCTTCAAAGGAAGAGAGAGTGGAGAAAGGGGAAGGGTTCATAGCTCGTGTCGGAGACGGGGAAGGATTTCATCGCTGCGGCGGCGAAGGCATCAAGGCAGGGGGTGCGTGTTGGAATAGGTGACCGGCGAGCCAACGGTTGGCCGAGCGGTTAACCGTATTCCGTTATATAACGATTTATTTCATTAATTAATGAAACCTTTATTAATGGCATATACTATATCTGCTCCCAATGTTGAATCATAGATATAGTCCTGTACAGTTACACATGTTGTATGAATTCGGTTTTGTGGAAACCGAGAGATAATTCTGTTAACGCAACGTAACTGGTCAAACTCAGTTCCTAGTCGATGGGTTTAGCCAATAACAAGGATACCCGGCCTTTCCCCCTTGAGACTAGCACTTAGTGTATGTGGGCTAATCTCGAGCCTCGGTGTTGGGACATCGACATACTTGAGTGGGTGCTCACTGTTGATGAGTTCACTGAACCCCCTCTCCCTGGAATCTCTAAGTGGTTATCACTGATCGAGTAGAGAATTCCATAATATAGTTGTACACAATTAATCCTTAAGACCCAGACATCACCGTGACTTCATCAGAGTACTAGCTGTATCGTGACGTGTCTCTGATTCCCTGGAAAGGGAGTAAGTCGAAAAAGGAGACAATGTTCGTGCAGTTCGAAATCTGATGTGAAGTCTGTGCATGGTAGTAGGGGATCTGATCGCTTGATATAGATCATGGATGTCATGTGTGTTCTGATGGTCGTAGTCCCGGAATCTCTGGCCAGAGTTGAATAGTGAGGTGATTAGAGAAATGTGTTTCTCTGAATCAATCACGACTGGATTTTACGAAACCTAGAACGTACGCACAGTTATCAAACTCAACAAGAGATCTCGATTAACCAATATCTCTAGTTTGATCGGGACATATGTATCGGAGGGATCGTACTGTACGCTAACTATATTACAAGGTTCTTGCAGGCACTTCATTTGTATCTAGGGAATTAGTGAAGCGTGGCTGCTAGACGCTCGTCACTGATTCGTTGGGCACCGACTTGTTCGGAGATTAAATAATATGATTATTAATCTAAAACTCTTGGGAGTAGTTGAAATAAGAACAATATGTTGTTCGTGTTGGAGTTGTGTACTTAATGTCTAGATTTAAGTAACGGAAACTCACGATCCATTGCCACTAATCTATTTAATTAAATAAACAATTATTTGCGTTTAATTATTTATAATTAAATATATGCAAATCATAGTCCTGGATTTTATACGTTGTAGTTAGTATGGTGTTGCATGGGCGCACAGAAGATCATACTATCGGTTACTCGTATTTAATCGAACAGTTGCTCACGACCTAGATGGACACGGACCAATCCATCGGTATAGTCGTTGTGTGAGAGAGAAAATAATTTATCTTAATTATTTTATCACACTTGTACACTTGGTGTATTGAGCGGATCGTTGAGATTCATCGATTAGGATTGCCGGCGATAATCGATTCGAGTCTCAGTGTATTTTATTCTTAATCCCCGAAACTATTGCGGGTGTGTATATTTAATATAAGTGACTTTGATTTACCAAAGGAATTAACCGATTTAATTATTGGGTTAATTACCGGTTAAGTTGGGTCACTATGTTTTATATATGACATGCCGTGAATACTTGACGGGAAAGTGTATCCCGTAAGGGTTGATAATATCCCCGAGATGAGTTCATAAGGAATTATTATGTAAACCCTGCAGGTGGATTTGTTCCGCATAATAATTAAGGTTGAATGGTACTAGTCTCGGATATAAGAGATGAATAAATTAATTAGCAATAAATTAATTTTATTCATGGATATTTATATCTTAAATACACGGAATAAATAATACTACCGGAGAAATATTATTTGATATAATATGGTTTAATATTGGGAGTGCAATTAATTTATATAGTGGAAAATAAATTAATTAATAATAGTAAGGATTAATAGATTTGGGCTTGGGCTCAATTTAATCACTATTATTGGAAGCCCAATATTCCACCTCCTTAAGATCCCCTACGTAGCCTATAAAAGCACTACATGGTCTTCTCTATTCTCATAACTTGAAGATCACAATTCTATAGAGAGAAAGTAGAGAGGAGGATCCATGGAGTTCGGTAGATCGTCGCCCACACGACGTCCGGGCTAGTGCAAGGAATACGCGGGAAGATCTCAAGGTCGTCAAATTGAGTTCTTCGTTTTTCCGAACAACGAGAACGAGGTAAATCGTAAAACCCTCTTTATGATTTTATCGTTTTAATTATCGTGAAAATATCATGAACAAGATCCAAGGGACGTACGAACCCGGGGATGAGGATCGACCTCGCGGTGGTGATCGAGGATCACCGGACCGCGGGAGGTCGAGAGATCCTCGCCGGGATCGAGAGGACGAACCCTCGGCTGGACGCCGAGGGTGGCGGTCGAGCCCTAGGGCTTCGACCGCCGGCGACGCAAGAAGGACCACGGCTGGACGCCGGGGATGCGATCGAGCGCGTGCTCGATCGCGTGGGCAGCGGGCTGGTGCCGTTGCTGCTCGCACGGCGAGCAGCCCCTCCTCCGCGTTCGGGCAGCGCTACGGGGCTATTGCGATCAGCCCCACGAGCCCATGCGGGACTCGCTACGACGCGGGGCGTCAGCGGGATGCTTCGAGCATCCCCGTGGCTGGTCGCGTGGGTTCTCGGCGTGCCCAGCGGGCTGCCAAGGGCAGCCCTAGGCGGCTGCCAAGGACAGCCGCGAACCCTTGCGAGGGCTCGACCGAACAGCCCGGGTTCGCCCGTGGTTGAGGTTTTGGTTGAGTCCGGCTTCGTGGTGGTTCGTGGCGGGATGTTCCGGCAACCGGGAGTCGATTGGAATTGTTGTTCCGCAACTTCTACAATTCCGGATATTCGATCTCCGAAGGATTTCGGTCGGAATTAATTAGATAATTAATTTTAATTAATTTATTAATTCCGGGATATCGATTTCCAACAATTGGTATCAGAGCGTTGGTTTTAGTTCATGGTATTTTTCGATAAATTGTTCTACCTTGCAGGGTTTCCGATTATTATGGCTAGATTTAGTTTTTATTAATTAATGTCATAATAATGTTCTTGATTATTAAACTCTCGGTGATGTCAATATTCGTTCTTGTGTGGTGAATGCTTATTCTTAATTTTTCCGGAAATTGTTTGAGGTCGTTTTTGTAGAGAATCGATACCGGATAGCGTAGTAATAAATTTGTAATTTATTTTACGTTGGATCGAGGACAAAACGACGACCGGAAAAGTGTGACGGAGGAGACGAAGAGAGGGTTAGGGCTCGGTTCGGCTATCCCCATAGCCGAACCATGGATCGAGCGCGTGGGGGGGCACTCGACCGCACCCTCGGCCGTGCGATGTCACCGGCGGTGGTGGCGCGCCGGTTGGGTGGTGGCGGTGGTGGGCGTGCTCCTCGGCCGAGCTCGGGGATAGACCGGAAATCCCAATTCCGTGTTAATCCCGGTAAAGATCCAACTTTCCTAAATTGATTCGGTTTTCCTATTTTGAGTATTCCTATTTTTGGGAATTCTCATGGAAATAGGAAAAGAATTAATTGGAATTAATTTATTTCCTTATTCTATTATGGAAGTCTTCTAGAATATTCTAAGTTCTACTTGGAATAGGATTCTAGAGATTTAATGGAATTAGAAAGGAAAATAATTAATTATTAAATTAATTTATTTCCTATTTGATTATTCCTATTTTATGGGAATTTTCATGGACATGGAAATTAATTAATTTTGGAAAGTAGAAGAGTCCTTAAATTAATTTTTCCTTATTTAATTATTCCTTTATGGAATTTTTAATGAATTAGGAAAGGAATTAATTTGGAAGGACTAGGAAGTCCTAAATTATTTTATTTCCTTATTTCATTATGGAAATCATTTAGAATATTCCAAGTGGGTCTTGGATAGATTATTCTAGAGATTTAATGAAGTAGAAAGGGAAAATAAAATAAATTATTTTATTTCCTTATTCTATTATAGAAGTCTTCTAGAATATTCCAAGTGGGTCTTGGATAGATTATTCTAGAGATTTAATAGAATTAGATAGGAAAATAAATAAATAAAAATATTAATAATATTTAATTTTATTTTTGATTTATTCGATTGACTTAATTTTCGAATTAAGTAACTTTTGGATTTATTAAAAATAAATAGATTTAAATATTGGAATTAATATTCCCGTCACATGGAGCATTCAAGAACGAATACTAAAGACTAGAAGATGCGTACGGAGATGCGATAAAGCCATAATAGTCGGAAAATAATATTCTAGTATTATTTTGATTATGTGATAATATTCTATGTGCTTTATTTCATGTATGCATGCTTATGTGTATTTAATTATGCATTAGATAGCGTATCCCTTTATTATAAAAAGCTAAGTGGGAGAGGGTATGGAAACATATCCATGGTCTCCATTGCTGTTCTCTTGGTGACTTTTATGGATTTTTGAAGTTCGTATAGACAAGTCATTGGAGGAGAATTCTTGTAATTCCTCTTACGAGAAACATTGATTAAGTCTATCAAACAATGCCTAATTTGTCTTTCCAAAACTGATTTCAAGTCGACTCATTCTCACCCCGGGGAGTGGAATGGAGCCAAAGCCACTTGTTCATGTCGAGGACACAAATTAGAGGCAGTCGTACCATCTTTTGAAGGTGGATCGATTGTCTGCTCGGCTCCCTCATTCTATGAGAGATAGGGTCGTTCGCATGGTGAATCACTGGTTAGAAACTTCGAGTTTCACTTATGATTCTCCGCGTCCTGATTTACGAAAATCGAATGGATCTTGTAATTGAGAGTCAATTATAAAAATCTCTTGGTGTAGTAAACGTCCACACCACGTGGCTTGCTATGCTGACGGATTTTGGATTAATTGATGTAGACAGTTGTAAGAAATTGTGAAGAGTTGTGAAGTTGTCGTAAACGTCCACACCACGTGGCTTGCGGTGATGTAGCAATTCCAAACGATTTACTTTGGTACTGAGTAATGGTTTACACTTAGATACGCATTATAGTATTCCTCCCCACGAGGTTCCGCTATAAGTGATGTATGACCGAAGCAAAACTAATTGCTAAATCATTTGGGTAAGGTAAACGTCCACACCACGTGGCTTGCCATATCTGATGGGATTTTAGAGGCGATTAGTGATTTAATGATATTATTAAAGGGAGATAATATCGGAGATTAAATCAATTGTTTGTTGTTATATGTGCTCATAGATTAGGAAATGGCTTTGAACCCACTTTATGTGATACTTAAGGATTTTAAAACTCACTGGTCCCTAAATGTAATGATTGGAATAGAGATCTAGACATTACCCAAACTGTTAAAGAGTACAAGTTTGTACTCAGTGAGCTTTGTCCTCCCGAGCCTACAAATGTCTTAACTCATGAAGAAAGGACTGATTTTAAGAAGTGGGAAAATGCTTTTGCAATAACCACTGATTATGGTATCATGTTCAAACTCAAAGTGTTTAGACATGACATAGGCGGCTAGACAAGAAGCGATGAGGATACTCATAAAGGCCAGTCGCTTCGAGGAAACGCTTAAAAAACGTTTATGAGATGATTGACCTTTTAGACGAGTTGAGTCGGAAATCGCAAGCTCTTGTAGCCAATGCCAAAGGTTTTGAACCTAAGGGAAAAATCGGGGGAAAGGAAAAGCAAGCAAAGAAACCCAATGGTCCTGTCTTGGACCACGAGATGGGACGAGAAAGCCAAGAGGCAAGTGTTCTCGATGCAAACAGTCTGGGTACTGGAAGTCTGATTATCCTCTCAAAGAAAGTACGAAATTTTCTTTAGTCGTAAACCATAGTCAGTGGTATTATCTACCGGAACCTGGTGTGTAGATATGGAACCACTGACGGTATGTGCATTTTAAATGCAAGGGTTCCAGGAAACCCGACGACTTAGAAAAGAAGAAATCGTAGTCTACATGGGCAATGCTGTGGAGGAGGCATCAGTTGCAGTGGAGGACATTTTATAGGATTTCATTTTGGGTTATTGCTTTTATGTACCTTTCATATTAGAAAGAACTTTGTTCTGGATTTCTGATGAATGGATATTTTATTTCTTTTAATCATTTGATGGTTATAAGAAGAAATAATGATATTATCTATTCTGGTACATTAGCTAGCAATATATAAATGATGAATCCTGAGTCCACCACGATGCAACGAACCGTAGTATGAGACTCGTTTTACTAATAAGAGATTTCTTTATCAATTATACTTGTGGATTCTTATGCTGAGTCATGTTTATTCAAATAAGAAGTTCAAAGGTCGAAAATTGATATTTTGATCAATTAAGTTGAAGGAGTGGACCTTCCGACCTAAGAATCTTATTTGGAAGATAATATGACTAAGCAATCCTTTATGGATATAAGATGTAAGATCCGGACAAGTATAAGAATTGATTGACTCTGATGTATGCAGACCTATGCCTACTCAGACAATAAGGTACGAGTACTTCATTTTATGATTACTCGAAAAATGGATTAGAATACCTGATGTGCCACAAAAGCAAGTGTTTTGACAAGTCAATGGACACTAAGCAATTGTGGAGAACCATCAAGGTATATCCATTTGTAGCCTGCGATTTGATCGCGGAGGCAAGTACCTGTCTGAGGAATGCATGGCATACTGATCAGAGATTGGGATTTGATCGCAAATGACTACACCATACACTTTTGTGTAAGAAATGGTGTGTCGTAAATAAGAAATGGAACTCTTATAGAGATAGTAAAAGATGAGTTATACGGAACTACCTGTGTTCTATGGATATGTCTGGAAACAACGGCGCATTCAAATGCGGTTGTAGAATATCCTAGAAGAACAAAAGATGTGTGTTCAATAGTACTATGAACCACAAGGACGTTATAAGTTCTAACGCCCGGTTCTTAGAGAAAGACTATATAATGAACCACAAGCCCAAGGTGACGTAATACTTTGAAATGAGAGAGAAAGATTAAGACTTAGAACCAGCCGAACCGAGTAGCGGTACACCACTAACTGCACCTACTGTTATCACTGTTTATACACCGGAATGCCATTGTAGTGGGAGGTTGTGGGACAACCAGAGATATTCATAAGACTAGGAGAGTCTTCGAACTCTGGACCTAGTATACATGAAATCGATCCCTAGATCTACATGAAGGCCGTACTAGATCTAAATGTGCCTTCTTGGAAAGCAATAAGGATTATTGCTAAGAGGCAAGATCATTTAGAGTACAAGCTTAGTTGATCCATTTATGGATTGGAACAAAGCATTGAGTTCGTGGTACTTGCAAATTGATGAGATAGTCCATTTTATGGATTCATCAAAAGCATAGACGAATTGTGTGTATTGGAAACGTGATGGAAAACAAGTTGGTGTTTCTCGGAGGTTTTATGTAGATGACACTCTTATCATTGGCAATAATGTAGAGATGTTGTCAGACATAAAATGATGGGTGTCTAGAAAAATCGATATATGAGATAAAGAAGAAGTTAGAGCATGTTCTTAAGATCTAGGATCTCAAGAAAAGAACATTGTACTTCTCTAGATATCTTATACGATTATGGTTCGTTTTAACATGCAAAATTCCGAGAAAGGTTCGTTACCTTTCAGAGACGGAATACATCTATCTAAGGATATGTGTTTTGGAACACAAAAGGAGATAGATGCAGAAAGCGGATTCCTACACTTTGAGTGCGGAAAGCTTAATAAATGCAATGTTGAAAAACGAGAACCTGATATCGGCTATGCGTTGAGCATAGTGGGAGGATATCAAGGTAATCCTGGAAAGGAATATTCGACTGCCGTAAAAGTACTTTCGAAGTACTGTTCTAGACTACGAAGCAGACGAACATTTCCTTTGGATTACATTCTCTTAGATTTCTAATCGAATGAGGACCGGTGTAAGTCGATATCAGGCTATGTGTTTCACTATTGAAGGAGAAGGAGTTTTAACATGGAAGAGTGATAAGCACGATGCTTTTCGGACTCTGCCATGGGTAACCAAATAGCGGCCTCAGAGGCAGCGGAAGTTTTGGTATAACTCCGGGATAATCTCTGGGACTTAGAGGTGATTCTTAATTTGCCAAAGGCTATGTAAATAGCGGTGCAATGGCAAATGGTAAGAAATCACTAGTCCATAAGTGTAAGATAACACATAGTGCAAGTGAAGGTACCGGTATACCGATCCGATCGATATACCGTGTGTGCGGAAGCATGTAAAGCAATAGATCTACTATGCCATGATCTTAGTGCACACTTAATGTGTATAAGAACACATATAAACATATATATATATACACATCCAATATATATATATATATATATATATATATATATATATATATATATATATAAGGTTCAACGATTACTTACTTATGGTGACGAAGTGATTCGTTTATGTCGTTGAGGTGGTGTTGAGTCGATTGAACCACCTCAAATGGATCAGCCTCTCGAAGCTCTCCTTGTGAATGACCTCGTCACTCCTCTTGTCTAGATCTCCCGGATGTTGAAGCCGCACAAATGGCCCGGCCTCTACGTGTTGCACACGAACCCGGATGACGAACACTTTGCTTGATCGAGTCGGTTCTCCAAGAACACTCTCTCCTTTCTCTCTTTTGTGTGGATTTCGAAATATGTGATTAAGTTGTGTGAAAATCTGATTTTCACCCTCTTATTCATCTCATTATGGTCACATAATTGTCCCATTATTAACCTTGTAACCCCCCACCTTAATGTGTGTCATAAACACACATAATGGGGGTGGTTTATGGTGAATATGAATGGTCATGCCACATCATCATGCCAACTAGCATAAGACATGGTCCCACTAGCTTGTGTGGCATGCCATGTCACACTATGTGACATGCATCCATGCAAGCCATGCATCCCATGCATGTGAATTAAATCCACGTAAATATTGATTCTAAATCAATATATTTATCAAGCAACGTACATCATCTTTGAGTCCGTGTGTGACCCTGTAGGTATGATTTATCGATCAATATTATATTGTTCCCAACAAATAATATTATCAAATAATCATTTAACATCCATAGACGACCTTATGACTTTATCGATTGCACACGTAGGATCGAAGGACATATCCCAACAATCTCCCACTTGGCCTTCAGAGCCAGTGTGCTACCAACTTCCTGTTGTCACTTTATGTCTAAGTTTGAACTTGAGGCAAGACTCGAGTCATCCTCAATCGGTTCAAACCTTTCTTGGACTATGAGACAGACTGTAAAACCAGATTTATCACTATGATACGAATCTGGACGTGGCCACGTATTTTCCACAGTCTCGACTCTCCAAGTGGCCGGTAAGACATGTATCCCATTATAAAATGGAGGACAATCCCATCTTGTCAATCCAAGCTCTCCCACTTGCTTCCTCATATACCCAATAACAAGTTTTATAACCTCCTTTTACGAAAGACGTTTACTTGTATCAAAGTACACCATTTCACAATGGAATCACTCTGGACTACTCAGGTCAGAGGAAATTGCTCGACAGTCAATGAAATAGTATTATGACTCGAAATCTCAAATACTATTTCAGTCGGGTATGTTCGATCATTAGCTCCCAGCTAATATCTATGTAATTGTACTTGATGTCCCACATCACTAGCCCATGAAGCGGCGCTATAGTACACATTACAAACTAGTTCATTGTATTATCGGTTTGTCCGTACTCGATTATACGAACCAGGAACAACTATATGATTCAAGTATATCAGTTCAACCATTGGGACTTCATTATGCGGTAAGTCGACCTCATAACCCAATTGATATCACTTAATCATTTGGACAATTCATATAAATTAAACCATATTTATATGAAGAAATATGTATTATACATATGAGTGAATATTTACCAAATCTCCAAAAGTATCTAATACAGTAATAGAAATCACAACCCATCTCTAAGATGTCTGATCTCTATTGCAGTCGTGAAAGCCTCAAGCTTAAACTGCTGGAGAGGTTTAGAAAGCGGGTTTGCAACCTTACCAAAAGTTGCAACTTTATTATCTCGATGTCTCCACAAAACTATCTCCCAAATACTGTGGAACATCCTGAGCACCAGCTTTAGATTTGTAGTGCTCCCTAGGCTCATAAGCTTGCGCGATAGATCTACTATAAATAGAGAACTATCGGATGGGCTGAGCTAGTTACGCCACCTAGTTCATTCAAGAACTTTCAAATCTTAAATGCCAACATTTATGCATCCAATGCAATAATGTGCTCAGTTTTTGTAGTTTAATCAGCTATATTGCATTGCATGGAACAATTCCAGCAAATATCACCTCAAAAAAGACAAAAGATATAACCAGATTAAAATCGGAAATTATCTTTGTCTGTTTTGAAGTTAGCATTCAAACGGCTTGTTAATATCAACTCTTTTTGTCTTCCAAAGACAACAAAATTCTTTTGTCCATCTAAGGTACTTAAGAATATTCTTGGTCGCAGTCTAACGCGCCTCACCTGGATTTCCTTGAAACTGACTCGTCATGCTCAAAGCATACGATACGTCCGGTCGTGTACATATCATGACATACATTATAGACCCTATTGCCGAAGCATAAGGAATGTTTTCCATCATCTTTTGCTCATCAAGTCCCGTAGGGCCTTGCATCTTGCTAAGAGATGTGCCATGACTCATTGGAATGAGACCCTTTTTGGCGTCTTTCATTCTGAACTTATCAAGCACCTTATCAATATAGGTCGCTTTACTAAGTCCAAACATCCTTTTCGATCTGTTCCGACAGATCTTGATGCCCAATATGTACTGTGCTTCTCCAAGATCCTTTATTGAAAAACAATTTTCAAGCCATTCTTTAATAGAATTAAGAATAGAAACATTGTTTCCAATAAGGAGTATGTCACCGACATACAACACAATTAATACAACGTAACTCCCACTGATCTTCTTGTAAAACAAGACTCTTCCGAGTTCCTCTGAAATCCAAAACCTAGTATGGATTCATTGAACTGAAGATTGCTACTCCGATATGCTTTGCTTTATTCCATAAATGGAATTATAAGATTGCATAATTTCTCAGCCTTATTAGGATCGATAAAACTCTTTGGCTGTGTCAAAACACATTCTCTTCTAGAATCTAATTCAAGAAGTTAGTTTTAACATCCAATATTACCATAACTCATTATCAAGATGAGTAGCAATGACTAAGATAATCTGAATGATTTAATCAAAGCAACTGGTGAAAGTTTTTCCACAATCCACCTCGTGAATAAAACTTTTACCATCAAACTTGCTTTGAAAACCCTAGGTTTTCTATCTGTCTGTTTAGATCTTAAAGATCTATTAGCATTCATTGGGTCTAACCCCGTGATCAAGTTCCAAACTTGATTATCAGATATTGATATCATCTCAGATTTCATGGCACCATGCCAATTTTCAGTAGCTGGACTCGTCATAGCTTGGAATTAGGTCGAAGGTTCACCGCTTTCCAAAAGCATGAATTCATATCTCTCATTGGTCACAATATCTAAGCATTTGAATAATAGAGATAGATTTATTCCTTTCGGACCTACGAGGGCTGGTATGGCTTCCAAAACCATAAGAATACTCTCAACCTAGTCTTGAGTATTCATCATTGGTTGTTTCACTTGAACCTCGTTCAAGACAACCGATCTCCTACTGAATTTCTAGGAAAGATAACTCTTTTCAAGAAAATCACTATCTCGAGCAACAAAAACTTTGTTCTCTGATCAGTTGTAAAAGTGGTACCCTCGTGTTTCTTTTGGATAACCAACAAAGAAACATTTATCAGATTTGGGTCAAGCTTTGTAGAGATATTTCTCTTCACATAAGCTTCACATCCCCAAACCTTGATATAAGACAATTTAGGGACCTTCCCTTTCCATACCTCGTATGGTGTCTTATCAACAGCTTTTGACGGTGTCATATTCAGTGTATAAGTTGAAGTCAAGAATTTTGTGTTCCCAAAAGAGACCAGTAGTTCATTTAGACCTCTCATCGAATGGTCGAACTATATCTAATATAGTTTGTATTCTCTTTTCCGAAACATAACCTTCATGTGCTTGTGAACTGATAGGTTCCACATACATCAGTATGGATCATCCCTAATTAATCACTCACATGTTCTCCTTTCTCCAAGAAAGATGACATTGTTATCTTTGTCCATCAAACATCATTCACATGTATCAAATGACTCCAAGTCAAATGATTCCAGAATGCCTTCTAAAAGAAGATTCGTTACATGTTTAGATTTTGATCTAATCAACAATGTTACAGTTATGTATCATTGAGACTTATTCGATTCGGCCTTTTGTGTTAATGTTATATATGATTTGTTGTGTTTAAAGTATACATAAATAATGTAATAATCGTACCAAAACAAAGAATAGTTCACAATTAAAATAGTTATCAAACTATTTAATTAGTGAAAAGCTAATCCATCAGTATCCAATACTGAACCAATATTCATTGTTTATTGAAGGTACGAAATTACATAGTTATAATACTAAAACAAGGCCCTAAGGCAAAACAACATCATATGATCATAAGGCTAATGCAGCGACCTTCGCTCCATTTCTCGCCCGTAGATCGACACCTCTACTCACCAAACTTATACTTCTATGTAGTTCCTCCACATACAAATGTGAGAACTACGTTTGGCATCCAATACCAAGAAGTAGAATTTCTGAAGTTTAATGTCTATAACATTAATACCCGAAGATGAAGCAACCCCGCTCTTCACATCTTCTTTGAACTTTGGGCAAGTTCAATTATTCTCAATAATTGACTCTTATTCGAATTTCCCATTCAAAATTATCTCAATGTCAAAACGTGATAAATCGTAAGTGAAAAATCGAAGTTTTCTAACCAGCGATATTATCATGCAATTGAAGCCCTATCTCTCATAAAATATGAGGGAGCCAACCAGACAATCGATTCACGCCATCCAATGGCTCGAAAGTCTCTAATTTGTGTCATTGATGAACTTAAATGTTTTGGATTAAATCACTCCCCGAGGTGTAAATAATCATAACCTTATAATCCATCAAATGAAATACAAATTAGGCATTTGTTTTGAAATTGAATAAAATATGAACTTTTATAAGTTTGCAAGTAGTGTCCAACACTTTTGCAGTAGACGCATTGAGATTCCCTAGGAACCCTAGTAGCCTTCTTGCCCATGCTCTTTTGATTACCTTATCCTATATCATAAGAATTTCCCTCTTAGGGTCCTTCTCTATCGCCGGCTCAGCAGCCTTGAGCATCCCGTGGAGCTCACGAAGCGATTTCTTCAAACCATTCATATGGAAAATTTAGCCTAAAGGCATTATAACCATCATGAGATTGAAGTATGAAATCAGTTGCCAAATAATCATCATAGGAAAAATCTAGGCGGTCACTTGAAACAAATAATCCAATCATTTGTTGCACAGGTGATTCCATAGATTTCCATTTTTCCAGCCTAGCTGAAGCGATGACCCTGGTCATACCGAACCGCTCAATCATAGTATGTTCCCCGAACATGCTATTGAGTTGTTCAATGATATCATAGGAATTGGTAATCTAACACATTCTCTTTGTATTCGTATTTGAGGACCATCCTCAAATTACGTTGTCAATCAAGAAAATTTGTGTTGTTCAATTTTTCACAATCAAGAATTGAACCAAACTTGAATTGAGTTGATATTTAACATGATAAACTACAAAAGAAAGATAACTAAAGTATGTAAACATCCACAAAGCGGTAAACAAATAAGGTTGTCTATCAAAATTACTTATTTGTTACATTTTGTTCAATCGATATCTAATATCGTTGTTCCCTTAAACAAAACAATCCCAAGACCCTCATCTTGCGAATCCTTAAGCCGACTGAGTCCGCACTTAAGAAACTCCAAGATAGGTAGACATCCCATGTCAATGACATCTAATGTCACTCTCGGTCGATGAGAGTCCCATTCTCATCTCATGTCTCGATAGCCACGCCTGCAGTGGATCTATCGATGAGAAAACCAAACTCACGTGTAAGGGTCTAACCCTTACTCCCACTTATCCCAAGATAACAAGTAGTACCCCGCTGAGGCGGACCTACCAACTTATGATCGAGGGCTTTATGGGTGTGATGTTTTGGACAAGACATTATACTCATTATTTTGGGAACTTGCATGCATAGGTTTGTTTATATGTAAGTTGAACATTTATAACATAAAACAACCTATAACTAGCAAAGCAAATAAATACGAAATCGAAAGGCCCCTAGAACCTCACAACTCTCAAACGAAAAGATTAAAATAACAACAAAAGCCTTGAACATCTTCTGGACTGGTCCTCGCCCTCCGTTTTAGTTCCGTGCCCTCCGATTTTGGTCAAATCTATTCCGTACCCATAAAACCACGAACAGCGCCCGCCGTTTCACAACCAGCGGTCGCTGAACACCACCGGCGGTCGCCGTTTCCAAAACGGCGCCCGCCGAAAGGTCCGGGAACAATCTGCCAAGAAAAAGGGCTTTCGGCGGTCGCCGTTTCCAAAACGGCGCCCGCCGTTTGGCTCCAGCAGCCCGGTTTTGTCCGTTTTGCTTCGTTTCTTCTCGTTTTCGCCAGAGAGCCGAGATCCTCCATCGAACCATGGACTAAGTCCATCGCTTACAAGTAGTACAATACAAATATAATAGAAAAACCTATCTATTACAATTGATTCCAAGGGACGCAGCCCTCAAAAGACTATGGCCAATCTAAACGTAAAAAACGACGAAATCATTCACCCGACCACTAACGGTGGCCGGCCTTACATCTAATCACATAATCACAATTAAACAAATAATCCAATTATGTTGATTTAACCTTCGTGTCCAACACAAAAGTGTGCACGAGCCCTAGGCTCTGATACCAATTGAAGGTACCGGTATACCGATCCGATCGATATACCGTGTGTGCGGAAGCATGTAAAGCAATAGATCTACTATGCCATGATCTTAGTGCACACTTAATGTGTATAAGAACACATATAAACATATATATATATACACATCCAATATATATATATATATATATATATATAAGGTTCAACGATTACTTACTTATGGTGACGAAGTGATTCGTTTATGTCGTTGAGGTGGTGTTGAGTCGATTGAACCACCTCAAATGGATCAGCCTCTCGAAGCTCTCCTTGTGAATGACCTCGTCACTCCTCTTGTCTAGATCTCCCGGATGTTGAAGCCGCACAAATGGCCCGGCCTCTACGTGTTGCACACGAACCCGGATGACGAACACTTTGCTTGATCGAGTCGGTTCTCCAAGAACACTCTCTCCTTTCTCTCTTTTGTGTGGATTTCGAAATATGTGATTAAGTTGTGTGAAAATCTGATTTTCACCCTCTTATTCATCTCATTATGGTCACATAATTGTCCCATTATTAACCTTGTAACCCCCCACCTTAATGTGTGTCATAAACACACATAATGGGGGTGGTTTATGGTGAATATGAATGGTCATGCCACATCATCATGCCAACTAGCATAAGACATGGTCCCACTAGCTTGTGTGGCATGCCATGTCACACTATGTGACATGCATCCATGCAAGCCATGCATCCCATGCATGTGAATTAAATCCACGTAAATATTGATTCTAAATCAATATATTTATCAAGCAACGTACATCATCTTTGAGTCCGTGTGTGACCCTGTAGGTATGATTTATCGATCAATATTATATTGTTCCCAACAAATAATATTATCAAATAATCATTTAACATCCATAGACGACCTTATGACTTTATCGATTGCACACGTAGGATCGAAGGACATATCCCAACAGCAAGTACCACCTGATACGAGTCATCGTCGAGGGAGACGACGCTGTAGTCACCAAGATAACTTCAGAGCGGCAACCTAGAGTGCTCATTCACATAGTACTTCTTGGAAGTACAACTTAAGCACGTGATGAGTATGGGAGTCGGGAGTTTGGAGGAAATGACTAGACCTTAGTACAAGTGGGAGATTGTTGGAGTTGTGTACTTAATGTCTAGATTTAAGTAACGGAAACTCACGATCCATTGCCACTAATCTATTTAATTAAATAAACAATTATTTGCGTTTAATTATTTATAATTAAATATATGCAAATCATAGTCCTGGATTTTATACGTTGTAGTTAGTATGGTGTTGCATGGGCGCACAGAAGATCATACTATCGGTTACTCGTATTTAATCGAACAGTTGCTCACGACCTAGATGGACACGGACCAATCCATCGGTATAGTCGTTGTGTGAGAGAGAAAATAATTTATCTTAATTATTTTATCACACTTGTACACTTGGTGTATTGAGCGGATCGTTGAGATTCATCGATTAGGATTGCCGGCGATAATCGATTCGAGTCTCAGTGTATTTTATTCTTAATCCCCGAAACTATTGCGGGTGTGTATATTTAATATAAGTGACTTTGATTTACCAAATGAATTAACCGATTTAATTATTGGGTTAATTACCGGTTAAGTTGGGTCACTATGTTTTATATATGACATGCCGTGAATACTTGACGGGAAAGTGTATCCCGTAAGGGTTGATAATATCCCCGAGATGAGTTCATAAGGAATTATTATGTAAACCCTGCAGGTGGATTTGTTCCGCATAATAATTAAGGTTGAATGGTACTAGTCTCGGATATAAGAGATGAATAAATTAATTAGCAATAAATTAATTTTATTCATGGATATTTATATCTTAAATACACGGAATAAATAATACTACCGGAGAAATATTATTTGATATAATATGGTTTAATATTGGGAGTGCAATTAATTTATATAGTGGAAAATAAATTAATTAATAATAGTAAGGATTAATAGATTTGGGCTTGGGCTCAATTTAATCACTATTATTGGAAGCCCAATATTCCACCTCCTTAAGATCCCCTACGTAGCCTATAAAAGCACTACATGGTCTTCTCTATTCTCATAACTTGAAGATCACAATTCTATAGAGAGAAAGTAGAGAGGAGGATCCATGGAGTTCGGTAGATCGTCGCCCACACGACGTCCGGGCTAGTGCAAGGAATACGCGGGAAGATCTCAAGGTCGTCAAATTGAGTTCTTCGTTTTTCCGAACAACGAGAACGAGGTAAATCGTAAAACCCTCTTTATGATTTTATCGTTTTAATTATCGTGAAAATATCATGAACAAGATCCAAGGGACGTACGAACCCGGGGATGAGGATCGACCTCGCGGTGGTGATCGAGGATCACCGGACCGCGGGAGGTCGAGAGATCCTCGTCGGGATCGAGAGGACGAACCCTCGGCTGGACGCCGAGGGTGGCGGTCGAGCCCTAGGGCTTCGACCGCCGGCGACGCAAGAAGGACCCCGGCTGGACACCGGGGATGCGATCGAGCGCGTGCTCGATCGCGTGGGCAGCGGGCTAGTGCCGTTGCTGCTCGCACGGCGAGCAGCCCCTCCTCCGCGTTCGGGCAGCGCTACGGGGCTATTGCGATCAGCCCCACGAGCCCATGCGGGACTCGCTACGACGCGGGGCGTCAGCGGGATGCTTCGAGCATCCCCGTGGCTGGTCGCGTGGGTTCTCGGCGTGCCCAGCGGGCTGCCAAGGGCAGCCCTAGGCGGCTGCCAAGGACAGCCGCGAACCCTTGCGAGGGCTCGACCGAACAGCCCGGGTTCGCCCATGGTTGAGGTTTTGGTTGAGTCCGGCTTCGTGGTGGTTCGTGGCGGGATGTTCCGGCAACCGGGAGTCGATTGGAATTGTTGTTCCGCAACTTCTACAATTCCGGATATTCGATCTCCGAAGGATTTCGGTCGGAATTAATTAGATAATTAATTTTAATTAATTTATTAATTCCGGGATATCGATTTCCAACAGTTCGAATCACAATATGTTGTGAGCCCACGGCTAGTTATACACCTGAACCATTGAGGGTCACATTCTCGTGTAAACCGATCCTTGAATACGATCATGTATTAATTAACTGTTAATTAAGTACATATAGTCGGAGGTCAATATGATTGAATCCGAGATTCATAATTGTGATTATGAGTTGGAAATAATAATGAGCTAAAGAAAACGGACACGATGGTGTACACTTTCTATTTTGGGAAATTTCCCGATTTAGCAGTACCCCTGAAATGGGCTTTCCGATTTAGTGAAATTGGAAAATTTTATTTTTATCTCATATTGATGAGAAAATTAAAACGAGAAAGAAAATATAATCGTTATATTTTTCGGAGATGAAATTGATTGTCAATTTTGGAGAAACGTAATGACGGCTAATGTATTGGGCCGGCTAGGGTTAATGGATCCGATCCATTAGGGTTTGAGCCCAACAAGCTCCTTTCTTCACCTATAAAAGGAGCTCCATAGGCATGAGAATAAACACACCAAAGTGAAGAGCTCAAACCCCTAGCCTCACTTTCTCTCCTCTCCTCTCTCCCTCTCGTCCGCCCCATCGAAGGACCGCCGACAACCGGAGCCGCCGCCCGCCGCCGCCTAGTGCCGCCGCCGGCAGCCGCCTCCCCTCGCCGGAATCCGATTCCGGCACCGTTTTTTTGGCCCGTTTTTCCCGTCGTATTCTCCCTTACGTGTTTCTAGTGCAATACGTAAGTTGGATTACCTATACGAGGTGAAACCTGATTAGACGAGAGACGCCGAAGGAACGCCCGAGCACAGCCCGAGTCGCGCCCGTGCGCTCCAGCCGTGACACACGAGTCCAGCCGAGAGCCCCGCCACTCGCTCGGCTCTCCCCGCACACGACCCGTGCCGTCCCCGCGTCGCATCCGCGCGACTTCCGGCGAACCTCGTTTCGTCCGATGAATCCCTGAGGTACTTACGATTAAATTTAGATTTAATTGTTTGCGTTAAATGTTTGCGCTATGTACTGTTAATGTTTGCGCTATAGGATTTTTAATTGATAAAGAAAAATTAATTTTGATTAATTTAAATGTCAATTAAATTCAAATTGATTCGAATTAAATAATATGATTATCTTAATTGTCACGCAAACTGATTATGTGCACATGTTTACGTAATTAATTATATATGTGTAATTAATTAATTTGATTAATTTAATTGCACAATTCAAGTTGATTAGAATTGAATAATATGATTATGTTAATTGTCAATATGATGCAAATTAATTATGTGCGGATGTTATTAGAATTAAATAATAAGATTATGTTAATTGTCAATTTGACGGAAATTAAATTAATTGTAATATATTAATATGATTAATTTTATTGCGCTACAATTAATATATTAACATGATTAATATAGTTGCGCCAAAAGTAATTAATTTATATGATAAATATAATTGCGCTAGATTTAATTTGTGTAGTATGGAATGCATGAATTAAATATTTAATTATTTGATAATTAAATTAAATGGTGAATTATTAATTCTAATAGATTTGAATTAAATCAATTAATGCATGTAATATTGAAAATATGATTTTCAATAAAATAAAATAAATATAATGTAAAATGTTTATAATGAAAAACGGTTTTTCATAAAACTTTTGTTTTCGCTGCGTATACATGCACGATCCCCAACAGTGGTATCAGAGCCAGGTTCTGAAATTGATTAATTGTCTATGAATATAATCGCCTTAAGCATGCTGTTTGTTGAATTGATTGATTTAATGTTATTTAATTGGGACTTAGTTGTTTCTATTAAGATATTTATTTTTATCTAATAGATTGAAACAATGCCTAATTTGTTATCAAGTAACAATTCAATGTCGGACATGAATGCACCTCGGGGAGTGATTCATCTAGACTTGTTTTTGTTAAAACAAATTAGAGACATCGAGCCATTTGATGGCATGATTCGATGGTATGCTCGGCTCCCTCATTTATGGGAGATAGGGTCGCTCGCATGATGAATCGCTGGTTAGAAACTTCGAGTTTCACTTACGAGACATCACGTTTTGATTATTAAGATATTAATAAATTGAAATAGAAAGGAAGTATCAATATTTAATTTAGTGAAATTATTTATTGACCAATTACATAATAGATTTAAATATTCGATCAACAAGGTGATAGATTAATTAATTGATTTAATTGTTAAATCAAGTTAATTAATAGAGCACCATTTAAGATCAACAAGGTGATAGAATAATTAATTGATTTAATTGTTAAATCAAGTTAATTAATAGAGCACCATTTAATTTGCATACCTCGTTTTAATTGTGATTAAATCATATGTGAATTATGTGAGATATATGTTATGATCCTATGTGCTCGTTAGGATGACCTATAGAGGACATAGTTGTTAAGAATCAACAATCGATCACTCACTTCATTCTCTCCTGAGAATGTATAACGATTATTCTGATGAGATAACAAACCTATACTCCTCCATTCTCTCCCGAGAATGTATATCAAGCCTTAAAGGAGAACCGATGTGTCGTTCTTTCTCCTTTCCTTCTACCGACAATAAATTATGTGAAAGCCACTTACAAGTAGTATGGTATGCCGTGTTAGCGGGGAGTACTGCTTGTGAGTTAAGCTGTAATTTATTGACATAAGATGGAGAGGTGTTAGCTACGATTCTTTTAAATATGTGTGGTCGGATATATTAACTATGGGCTTACACATGTTTATTGGAGTCCAACTTTCACTTCTCACATCGGTAGGTCGGTCTTGACACATGGTTGACTTTGAAGGGTACGATTAACGTAGTTCATTGTCATGGTGAGGAAAAGTAATCTTTAGGGTCACATAGAGATGTGATTGAAAATGTTTCTACCTTTAGGTGAATGTAATCGGGCTAGATTAACTACGGGTTATATTCACGCTATTGGACCTAAAGCCCAACTAAGGAAAAATAAGTTTTCCCGTCTGTCTGCTAGAGGATAGCGGAATTCAAAAAATTTAGTGGGAGGCAATTAAATGATAAAGACCAAACATTTAATTGTAATCATTAATAACGAATTATCTCAATGTTAATATTCTTAATATTTCTCAGTAATATTCTCTAAGATATCCCGTAACATCGATACTCGACCAATCCAAACTCACTGGCCCAAACCATTTGAATTGGAATCTCAATCTTGTGATTTAAAATGATGAGTGCCTCTATGTACTTGAGAATAGATTATTTGATAATCTCACTCAACCTTTGACTGCTGAGGAATGCCACTTATGAGAAGTGGATTTCTAGTTCTTATGAATCGTTCATTATGAACTACAACATGAACAAAGCTCGATCCTTCAATGGATAAGTTGTTCAAGATGTTGATCAAAGAGTCAACCATCAATACGAGAAATTTGTTCTCATTATTGCTTCTTCATGAAAGAAGTGTTCTTCTTGAAGAAAATGACGGAAATGGTTTCCGGTCTAAGTGTAAAGATGGATAAAGGTGATACTAGAAGGGCGACTAAGAACAAGGTCAACAAATGAGTTGATGACACTTGCCATCGTTGTGTGAATAAAGGCCATAGGGCCATAACTGCTAAAATACCTTAGGCAGAAACGTTCTGACAAAGGTTCGTATTGGGTTATAGTTATTCTATTGTTTTGAACAATTGATTATTTGTTTCGTCTAAATTTAGAAACCTGCTGTTAATAGAAATGTTCTATTATTAGATCTTACTTCTATATTTGATATAGAAGGTAAAGGTTTTAATTTTGTTTTGGAAATCCGATTTCCTTTATACAAAAGAAAGCAAATATGATTTGCTAAAGACGATAAACAAATAAACAAGAATGAACTAAACCCAAATATCAGCAATTGATAGAAGTCAAATCCCCGCACAACTTTAGCACGCTAGTTGAGTGTGTTGAAGATCTATTGGATTTGATCCAAACGGAGATGTGTGATCCACTAATGTGTTACTGGTGGGGGTGGTTTTCAACTACCAAATGTACTTATGAAGTACACGTCTCTAATTTTGAAGTGTTCAATAATTTTAGACATCAAAGTAGGAAACCAACTTGGTTGCTATATTACGATATGATCGTGGTAATAAATATTTAAGCACCAAGCTTATTGACTATCTAAAAGAGAATACGATTCTCTAGCAATGGACTCCGTCTGGAACTCCTTAATTGTGTTGAGTGTCCGAATGATGGAATCAAACTTTGTTGGACATGGTTCGATCCACAAAGGGGTTCACCAAATTGTCGACGAAACTGTAAAAATCCTGTACTTTTGACAGTCGTCCATTTGCTGAATAGTGTTACCACCAAAGCAGTTAAAACCACACCATATGAACTTGGACACTCCCGTATCCTGCTTGCGTGAAGCGGCTAATGGGAGATAAGTTGGATAGTAGATCCGGCTTATGCCATTTTGTGGGGTATCCTGAACATTCACAAGGATACCTGTTCTACTATATTTCTAAAACAAAATGTTTGTTTAAAGAAATGTTGCCTTCTTAGAGAAGAAGTTTCTATTCGATAGAAAAGGCAATATAGTAAATCTCGAAATAGTTCGAGAATATGAACCACACTATGAAGTTCAAACACAAGTACTTGGAGATGAACCAATTCAACAAACCACTAATATACCTCTTCATCTATCGGTTCGTAAATCCGAAAATGTTCGGAAGGTACCTGGTAGACGGTTCCATCTTGATAATGATCAAGATAAAGTTGACGATGGATATGATCCAATAAACTTCAACTGATTCGTATTGGATACGAATATGGGACATTGGCTTATTGCCATGAAATTCATAATGGACTGTATGTACTCCAACAAGGTTTGACCTTTGTAGATCCACCAAAGGGAATCGTTCCCAAAGGCTGGATTTTGATCTATTAATTATGACGTGAGAGTATATATATAAAGGTGTGACCTTTAAAGCAAGGATGATGGCGAAAGAAGTTACTCAAAGACAATGTGTTGTTTTTGAGGTAATCTTTCCATCAGACGCTATGCTTAAGTCCATTACAATTTTGCTGGCCATTTCTGCATAGTACGACTATGAGATATGGAAAATAGATATGAGGTCTACTTTCCTTGAATGTGATATTATGGAAGAGTTGTAGCGCAGCCGGAAGGCTTCATATTTTCTGGAAAGGAGCAAAAGGTTTGCATACTCCAGCGATCCATTTATGGATTGAAACGAGCATCCCTAAAATGGAACATGTGTTTTAAATACAATAGTCAAAGCGTTGACTTGGTATAAAACTTGAAGGTACCTTGTATTCAAGAAGGTTAGTGGGAGCATAGTGAAATTTAAGTGTTGTACGTTGATGACATACTAATCATAGGCATGATTGAGTGATGTTGCAGTCAACGAAAGCACGATTATCTACACGTTTCTCGAATAAAGGATTTGAGGAGAGGCATCTTACGTATTGTGATACGTCACTATAGATATAGATCTAGAAGGATGTAAAATCTTCTCAATCCTTGTACATAGAAACTGTTTCTGAAATGGTTTAGCATGGAAGAATCCTGAAGAGATTCTTGCCAATGTCCCATGGGGTTCATCTCTCGTAATTCGTGTGACTGTAATGTTGATGGAATTCGAGGAGATGAAATGGACAACACATATATCTCCGCACTAGGGAGCATTATGTATGGCATGCTGTGTACTAGACGTGATATTATAAATGTTGTGAGTGTCACAAGTGAATATCAGTCGAACCCAAGACCGGCTTATTTGAAGTCGTGAAGGACGAAATCCTTGAGCACTAGCAATCAAAAGCATTAAGGAATTGTTCTTAGTCTATGGGAGGTCCGAGTTGAATTTAGAGGTACTTACGAACTCTAGTTTTCAACCGGATGTGGATGACTAAAAGTCGATATCGGGATTCATATTCGAGCTTAGAGGTGGTGTCGTATGCTGGAATGGTTCCTGCAACGACTAATGATTCTACCACGAGAACCTGAATATGTTGCAGCATCTAAAGCTGTAAAAGAGACTGTTTTGGACACGGAACTTTATCCAAATGTTGGTTATAATTCCGGACGCAAATAATCAAGTAACTTGTACTGTGATTATACGGTGTCCTGTAGCACCGAGATCTCATCAGAAGTCCAAACATGTACTAGAGATAATATCATGTGATCTAAGAGATCAATGACAGAGGTGACGTCTGAGTCGAGAGTGTCACTTCGGAAGATAACTTTGTAGATCCCTGTACCAGGCCTTTATCTGAATATGTCTGCGAGAAACATCGAGAGTCGATGGGACTAAGATTCATGGATAGTTGGCTCTAGGTCAAGTGGGAGATTGTTGGAATAGGTGACCGGCGAGCCAACGGTTGGCCGAGCGGTTAACCGTATTCCGTTATATAACGATTTATTTCATTAATTAATGAAACCTTTATTAATGGCATATACTATATCTGCTCCCAATGTTGAATCATAGATATAGTCATGTACAGTTACACATGTTGTATGAATTCGGTTTTGTGGAAACCGAGAGATAATTCTGTTAACGCAACGTAACTGGTCAAACTCAGTTCCTAGTCGATGGGTTACGCCAATAACAAGGATACCCGGCCTTTCCCCCTTGAGACTAGCACTTAGTGTATGTGGGCTAATCTCCAGCCTCGGTGTTGGGACATCGACATACTTGAGTGGGTGCTCACTGTTGATGAGTTCACTGAACCCCCTCTCCCTGGAATCTCTAAGTGGTTATCACTGATCGAGTAGAGAATTCCATAATATAGTTGTACACAATTAATCCTTAAGACCCAGACATCACCGTGACTTCATCAGAGGACTAGCTGTATCGTGACGTGTCTCTGATTCCCTGGAAAGGGAGTAAGTCGAAAAAGGAGACAATGTTCGTGCAGTTCGAAATCTGATGTGAAGTCTGTGCATGGTAGTAGGGGATCTGATCGCTTGATATAGATCATGGATGTCCTGTGTGTTCTGATGGTTCGTAGTCCCGGAATCTCTGACCAGAGTTGAATAGTGAGGTGATTAGAGAAATGTGTTTCTCTGAATCAATCACGACTGGATTTTACGAAACCTAGAACGTACGCACAGTTATCAAACTCAACAAGAGATCTCGAATAACCAATATCTCTAGTTTGATCGGGACATATGTATCGGAGGGATCGTACTGTACGCTAACTATATTACAAGGTTCTTGCAGGCACTTCATTTGTATCTAGGGAATTAGTGAAGCGTGGCTGCTAGACGCTCGTCACTGATTCGTTGGGCACCGACTTGTTCGGAGATTAAATAATATGATTATTAATCTAAAACTCTTGGGAGTAGTTGAAATAAGAACAATATGTTGTTTGAATCACAATATGTTGTGAGCCCACGGCTAGTTATACACCTGAACCATTGAGGGTCACATTCTCGTGTAAACCGATCCTTGAATACGATCATGTATTAATTAACTGTTAATTAAGTACATATAGTCGGAGGTCAATATGATTGAATCCGAGATTCATAATTGTGATTATGAGTTGGAAATAATAATGAGCTAAAGAAAACGGACACGATGGTGTACACTTTCTATTTTGGGAAATTTCCCGATTTAGCAGTACCCCTGAAATGGGCTTTCCGATTTTGTGAAATTTGGAAAATTTTATTTTTATCTCATATTGATGAGAAAATTAAAACGAGAAAGAAAATATAATCGTTATATTTTTCGGAGATGAAATTGATTGTCAATTTTGGAGAAACGTAATGACGGCTAATGTATTGGGCCGGCTAGGGTTAATGGATCCGATCCATTAGGGTTTGAGCCCAACAAGCTCCTTTCTTCACCTATAAAAGGAGCTCCATAGGCATGAGAATAAACACACCAAAGTGAAGAGCTCAAAACCCTAGCCTCACTTTCTCTCCTCTCCTCTCTCCCTCTCGTCCGCCCCCTCGGCTCCTCCCTCGGAGGACCGCCGACAACCGGAGCCGCCGCCCGCCGCCGCCGGCAGCCGCCTCCCCTCGCCGGAATCCGATTCCGGCACCATTTTTTCGGCCCGTTTTTCCCGTCGTATTCTCCCTTACGTGTTTCTAGTGCAATACGTAAGTTGGATTACCTATACAAGGTGAAACCTGATTAGACGAGAGACGCCGAAGGAACGCCCGAGCACAGCCCGAGTCGCGCCCGTGCGCTCCAGCCGTGACACACGAGTCCAGCCGAGAGCCCCGCCACTCGCTCGGCTCTCCCCGCACACGACCCGTGCCGTCTCCGCCTCCGCGTCGCATCCGCGCGACTTCCGGCGAACCTCGTTTCGTCCGATGAATCCCTGAGGTACTTACTATTAAATTTAGATTTAATTGTTTGCTTTAAATGTTTGCGCTATGTACTGTTAATGTTTGCGCTATGGGATTTTTAATTGATAAAGAAAAATTAATTTTGATTAATTTAAATGTCAATTAAATTCAAATTGATTCGAATTAAATAATATGATTATCTTAATTGTCAATTTGACGCAAACTGATTATGTGCACATGTTTGTAATTAATTATATATGTGTAATTAATTAATTTGATTAATTTAATTGCACAATTCAAGTTGATTAGAATTAAATAATATGATTATGTTAATTGTCAATATGATGCAAATTAATTATGTGCGGATGTTTACATAAACTCAAGTTGATTAGAATTAAATAATAAGATTATGTTAATTGTAATTAATTATATATGTGTAATTAATTAATTTGATTAATTTAATTGCACAATTCAAGTTGATTAAAATTAAATAATATGATTATGTTAATTGTCAATGGATGTTTACATAAACTCAAGTTGATTAGAATTAAATAATAAGATTATGTTAATTGTAATTAATTATATATGTGTAATTAATTAATTTGATTAATTTAATTGCACAATTCAAGTTGATTAAAATTAAATAATAAGATTATGTTAATTGTCAATATGATGCAAATTAATTATGTGCGGATGTTTACATAAACTCAAGTTGATTAGAATTAAATAATAAGATTATGTTAATTGTACGGAAATTAATTATGTCTGTAATTAATTATAATATATTAATATGATTAATGTAATTGCGCTACAATTAATATAGTTGCGCTAGAAGTAATTAATTTATATGATAAATATAATTGCGCTAGATTTAATTTGTGTAGTATGAGATGCATGAATTAAATATTTAATTATTTGATAATTAAATTAAGTGGTGAATTATTGATTCTAATAGATTTGAATTAAATCAGCATGTAATATTGAAAATATGATTTTCAATAAAATAAAATAAATATAATGTAAAATGTTTACATTAATGAAAAAAGATTTTTCATAAAATTTTTGTTTTCCGCTGCGTATACATGCACGATCCCCAACAGTGCGGAGGACGGCGGGGGCGTGGTGGCCCAACAGTGCGGAGGACGGCGGGAGCGTGGTGGGATACGGCGGGGGCGTGGTGGGATACGGCGAGGGGTTCGCCGGAGGCGAACGTGACGATGGCGTATCTGGTGATGCGGAGGGAGCAGTAGTAGTCTGAGTGGGCGGCGGCGAGGTGGTGGCGGGCGAAGACAGCTTATTTGAGGAGGCGGGAGTGATCCTTGCAGCGGCTCGTTGTCGACATCGCGCAGCCCATTATCGATGGCGGCGGAAAGGGTGAGTGTAGATTTAGAGGAATGAGCACTCAGAGAATCAACGATTGATATCTCATTCGTTCGTGCTACCCTCATCGAGGAGAAAGACGACTTCGTTTCTCTCTTCCTCTTGTCATCGTCGGTAGACTCACCTCGTTTTTTTTTTCAAACAGTCTAATTGTTCTTAAAAACGTGGGTTGTAAATGTTCTTGAAAATCTGGGTTGTAAATGTTTGTGATGATGATATAACACTTTTGATGCAATTTTATTTTGTTTTTTTATTGTAATTTTCAACTTTTATGAATGAACTAAAACAAAGGAAATTTAGGGTTCTTGATTTGGGGAAGCAGGAAGGAGAAGGGTGAATTATAATTTTTTTTTATTGGTAAGGGTAGTTAAGTAATCAGCTATAAAAAATATTAAAAAACATAAGATAACGGAATTATTAGACGGAATATTCTATTCCGTCCAAAAAAAATAGAAATGTGTAAAACCACCAAACCTTGGGCAGGTTTATGTAATATTCCCTACAATAAAACCTCTATAAATTGGATTGAGGGGGCGTCCAGTGCAAAAATGCACCGGATAATAAGCAGTGCACTTTATCACCATTAGATTACGTATAAAAATATCTAACGGTGAAAGATATATAATGATTTCTGCCCATTGCCCATATTTTTAATCTACACATTTTTATTAGTTTTACAATTTTTTTACGCAATCATTTTTATTAATAAAAAAATAAATTAATTTACAGATTTTGAATTCTTTTTTACACAATCATTTTCATTAATAAAAAAATAAGTTAAATTATACATTTTTAATTTTTAATCTACAAATTTTTATTAATTTTACAATTTATTTTTACGCAATCATGTTTATTAATAAAAAAATAATTTAATTTACACATTTTTTATTTTTAATCTACACATTTTTATTAATTATACAATTTATTTTTAAACAATCATTTTTATTAATAAAAAAATAATTTAATTTAAACATTTTTATTAATTGTACAATTTAATTTATTTTATACAATTTATTTTTAATGCAATTATTTTTATTAAGAATAATATTTGAATGATATTACATTATTTTTTTATTTTTTTATTTGAATGATAATATTTTTTATTTTTTATTTGAATGATAATATTTTTTATTTTTTATTTGAATGAATATTTTTTATTTGAATGAATATTTTATATATATATATATATATATATATATATATATATATATATATATATATATATATAATATAAAATAATATTAGTAATATAAATTTTTTGTAAATTATTTAGTAGTTGTATAATATTTTAAAATTATATGTATTTTTATTATATTTTAAATTATGATATTTTTAAAATTTTAGAATATAATTTATAATTATTGAATTAATCATGTTTTAAAAGTTTTAATTATAAATAAATATATCAAATAATATGTTGAAAAATATATAATTACTGTGATTTTCTTTATATAAAATATATTTTGAAAAAAATATTATTGAATGTTTTTATATAAAATATAAATAAATATAAAACAATAATTTTAGAGAAATAAAACCACTTAGATATTAAAAATGTATAAATTAACTTATTTTTTTATTAATAAAAATGATTGCGTAAAAAATAATAAAAATGTGTATTTTAAATTGTTTTTATTAATAAAAATGATTGCGTAAAAAATAATTTGTACAATTAATAAAAATGTTAATAAAAATGTATAAATTAAAAATGAAATATGGGCAGTGCGGGCTAAAATCAATATATATCTTCCACAAGTTAGATATTTTTATATGTAATCTAACGGGGGAGAAAGTGCACTGCTTATTGTGCGGTGCATTTTTGCACTGGACACCCCCTAAACCCCTATAAATTAATAGCCTCGGGACCATAAAATTTTATTAATTTAAAGAGTTTATTAATTTATCGAGTATTTTTTTTCATTTAAAAGACCAAATCGAAACTGAAAAATTATATTAATTTAGAGATGTTATTAGTGTATCGAGTATTAATTTATAGAGGTTTCTCGTTTTGTATTTTAATGCTAATTAATGATACTAATTTTTTTTAAATTGCTCTCTAAATAATTAAAACTTTATTTATATAATAATTGTTTTAATATTCAATTTAAATATTAAAGTAATTAATGAAGGAAAAAAAATGATAATTTTCTTAATATTTGTGTATTAGATCACATATGTTTTGAATTGAAGGAAGGGATTGATTACCCCTACGATACAGTAAAACCTCTATAAATTAATACTGGATAAATTAATAACCTCTCTAAAATAATAAAATTCTTCGGTCCCGTGCCTTTGTAAAAAATGAGTGAATTCGATAAGATAATATAATAATAATTTTTTGAAAAAACTCTTTATAAGTATGAGGTCCCATCAAAATTTTAAATTAATAATTTGAAAATATTACAATTATAAATATTAGTTCTCAATACTCTCAAAGTTGGGTCGTGATCTAATTAGAGTCTTTGATAATGTAGTTTGACTAACATTCAACTTATTTTTGTAATATTTTTAGTGAATGATGGTCACTTTTATATTCACATAATATTTTATATATTTGATCATATGATTTTGTGATTCATGATGAGAAAACATAATTTGATATTATAAATTAGTTTGTTTTTATGAATATAATAGTTAACATTATACATTGAATCTATAATAATATACATGAATATATTAATTAGTTGCAATAAAGTTGATACATTAATTTAATCCAATTATTTTAAACAAATATATTTAAATTTATTGAATTTAAAAATTCTCTCTTTTAATTAATAAAATATTAATTTATTGATATATTAATACCTCTTTAAATTGATAAAATCTTTTAATTAATAAAATATTAATTTATCGATATATTAATAGAGTATTAATTTATAGAGGTTTTACTGTATTTAGATATTACTATAACTGTTTGTTTAGCAAACGGTACAAAAAAAGAGTGTAAAGAAAAATATACACGGATTGGTATACTTACTTTCACAAGTATTTTCACACATGATAAAATAAGTACAACATTAATATATAAATAAATAAATATTCCGCCTGAAAAAATCAACCAAAATTCATATTAAAAAAATCTAAAATAAATAAATATGACTAAAATACCGAACAATTTATGTGTTTTAATAACAAAATAATGTATGGTGTCCCGCAGAAACAAATGGAATAAACTCTATATAGACTACAACCAGACCCTATAGGCTACACACACAATGCCTGCTACTTGGACTCACCAAGCTCGGCATCCTTGAGAGGAGTCGTCTCGATTCCCTCCTTGAGCAGCCTAAACTCCTCTTCCGTCAAGCTGCTCTTTGCATGGGACGTTAACTTATTCGCGTGCTTCTCGACTTCCGCAGCCCAACTGTAAATCACCATGACAAACACCGCATGCAACCACCATGCCCAATATGTTCTTGAAGGTCAACTCGTGAGTTTACGCATAGTTTTCATGTGGCCCAGCACTTGGAAGGAGACAGCCGAAAAACGCCAGATGCAAAGGTAGTGAATGAAATTGTGTAAATTTTGCACTTGGTTCTACCTACTACTGGAATAAGTAAGGTAGAGTAAAATACTTAACACAATTTAGAGATTCTAAAACTTTTCTTGTATATTCTTGTAAAGGGTGGAACCACTTATAAACACATCTACAAAATTCTAGCGAATCTTGTAGAAAGGTCAACACGACAAAAAACTAAGTCTATGTAGAACTAATCTAGCGACTCGTACTACCAAGACTAAACTGAGAATAGAACCGGAGCTTTCTAGCGAAGTCTCTCGGTCTACAAATTTTCTCTCTCTAGAAAATGTCAAATCAATTCGTAAGTAATGAATTCCAACTACCCGCTATTTATAGGTCTCGTAAAATAGGGTTTCCGGAATTCACGCTTAATGGGCCGAGCCCAAAGCATCTTCATGGAATATTCGAGATTCCATTTCGGTTGTACTTGACGAACCCAGCTCTACGCACTGCCACACTAGCGTGCCTTCGTGCATCGAGCTCGTGGCGGGCATAGCTGGTTTACTTAGCGTTTTTCATTGGACTATAGTTCTTCTAGCGAAGTCTTCTAGTCGCACCCACAGCTGGCTTCATTCCTTAGCAGTCATTCGTCCAGCCGTATGTATAGCTATGCTTGCACCGCGTCCGTCAAGATGTTTCCACGGTAAGACCTTGGGGTGCGTTGATGAACTCGCAATTCTCTCTGATCCACGTTGACCCATGTTGATAGAAAAGCTCGTTCCATGTTGACGCACTTATGCAACTCCATGTTGTTTGTAGATGCTAAGTCTGCTTGTTCCATGCTGATGAACCGTGGTCGCACGTTGAGCCAGTTGTTAATTCCACAGTTCACACAGTTCGTTCTATGAAGACCTAGCAGACGTCATGTTGTTTGTAGAGTCCAAGTCTGCTTGCTCAACGCTGAGGGAACTCTTCATGATGTAGTCCCATGTTGGACCACTTGTATTTTCCCGGTCCACTCAGCTAGCTCTACCAATACCTAGCACACTTCATGTTGTTTGTAAAGTCCAAGTCTGCTTGCTCAACGCTGAGGGAACTCTTCATGATGTGGTCCCACGTTGGACCACTTGTATTTTCCCGGTCCACTCAGCTAGCTCTACCAATACCTACATTCAACATGAAGATACTACAAAACAAAGTGTATAGTTCAACTTAGTTCAAACAAGAACAACGTGGTTCTATGTTGAACTAGGAAGAACTACACACTAACAATGTGACGTTGACTTGATGTGCCATCCAAGTCAACCCGGTTGCACGTTGGCGCAAGAGCATGATAACGTAGCTCCACGTTGGCGCGAGTGCTTGTCCAACGTTGGCGCAACCGACCAACTCTATGTTGACGCAGAGACCAACTCCGCTAACTCCACGTTGAGCCAACCTTTCATAACTTGGTCCCACGTTGGAGCAAGTGTCATCTCCACGTTGACGCACATGTATTCTCACATGCGCTTAGCTAAATCTTCGAAGTCATTCCAGCTCTACGTTGGCCAAGGTGCATTTTTCACGCCATGCGTAGCTAACTCTACCTCCAGCAAAACCTCTCTCTACCTTCAGCAGGAGCTCACTCTACCTCCAACAGGGATATACTACCAGCTCACTCTACCTTCAGCAGGACCTAAGTCTACCTTCAGCAAGAGCTCACTCTACCTCCACCAAGACCTCTCTCTACCTTCAGCAGGAGCTCACTCTACCTTCAGCAGGGATATACTTCCAGCTCACTCTACCTCCAGCAAGAGCTAACTCTACCTTCAGCAAGAGCTATACTCCCAACTCACTCTACCTCCAGCAAGAGCTAACTCTACCTTCAGCAAGAGCTATACTCCCAACTCACTCTACCTCCAGCAAGAGCTAACTCTACCACCAGCAGAGATATACTCCAAGCTCACTCTACCTACAACAAGAGCTAACTCTTCCATACTATGAAGTGAGTAAAAAACAAGGTGTATACTTGTCGAAAAACTCGATCGAACTATACACCAACACTGAACACGGCTAGAGAACACGACAGGAGTATGAACAGCTGCAGATGATGAACGATTCATCAGAGTTAGGCATAACTGAAAAATATTCGAGAATGTTTGTGTAGTTAAGGGAAGTGAATGGATGCTTACAATGACTCCACCGCCGAAATTGTAGTTGAAAATTCAAATGAGCCAATGGAGTACTTCTGCAAGGAGCCTATATGGACTGCACCCAAAGAAATATTCATTTATAACCCGATTTTTCACGGAGATATCACATTGATAATATACATGTCTAACATTTATCAGCTATAAATGATGAAATTTAACTTCGTACTAACATTTAACCTCGTTCGTGAACTTCTTACTGTGAATTATCCCTATTACTACAACCACAACAGCCAATTTAACCTCGTTCGTGAACTTCTTACTGTGAATTATCCATTCCAATACACACACCACCGGAAATCATGCTCAGCTTCGAGATCTACACCGAAATCAAACCAACAAACAAATATAAATTCAAATAATGACTGTTGTTATACTTAAATAAGACGAATTTCATATACATATATGCAGAGTTTCATCGAAACCCTACTTGTGTAAAATCCGACTGAATTTAGCATGAGGCTCATGAAATTCAGACATATTCGCTACAATTGAGAACCATAGAAGTTCCCAGAAGGGCACGTGCTTCGATGCGGAGAGCCCCGTAGCATTCGAGATCATGTCAATGAGAGCGGTGACGGCAAAGCGAAACCCAGTCAATGATGTGGCTGCAGAGAGAATAAAAACGGAACTAGATAAGGTGATTGAAATTCACTCTAGGTAAAATCTTAGAAGCTAAATTACCCAAAAAAATCAAATTAATTACAGAGACATCGCGTTCGAATTAGTTGGCACGAGCAATTGAAGTAAGTCCCGCAGTAATTATCACAGAGAAATCAGCAACGGCGCACGCGCAAAATGAGGATGAAAAGGGGAAGAACTAACCTAAAGTGAAGCTGTATCCGTTGGAGGACATCAGCTGCTTGTTCGTCATGATGATGATACCGACAGAGCTGATGACGTAGTGTATATTTTGCAACTACGATAATTCATGGAAATATGTGTTAAGTCTAAAATATCCTTACACATTTATTAAACATTTCATCATTATTAAACAAGAGAATTAATGAATCTCTAATATTAAAGCGGATGTTTTCGTATTAGGGCTGGAGGTTCCAGGCGAGGGTGAAGGAGAAGAGGAAAGCGAGGAATGCCTTTGTTTCGAAGGAAGATCTTGCCGACGGGATTGATGGCGATGACGACGAGGCTAGTACATGTTGGATGGAGGAGAGGGCATCAAGATAGACCTATTCGAATTGCAAAGGATGTTTTTGATGGGACTGTGGGGCGTTTCGGGCCCGACTATTGCATCTTCTCCACTAGTGTTGAATGAAGAAAAAGAAAGTGATATATCTTTTTTGAATCCATGAGAAGTGAGTTTTGGTTTGCAGACACGAAAGTAACATTTGAGTGCAAATTGTTTGCTTAAATGTCTAGCTATGAGAAGAACTTAATTTTGATTTATGTTATTACGTCTATTTTTTATACTTATGTCTACTAAAAAAACTAGCATTAAGTGCAAAGTGACACGGTGAAAAAGGGTGGTCAACGACTTCATACTTATTATTTGAACGTAAGGTGAGAGAAGATGTGGGAATACAAAACTGATTTTGATGAATGTTAATCCTCGTGATAATGAAGGTACCGATATACCGATCCGATCGATATACCGTGTGTGCGGAAGCGTGTAAAGCGATAGATTTACCATGCCATGATCTTAGTGCACACTTAATGTGTATAAGAACACATATAAACATATATATATACACATCCAATATATATATATAAGGTTCAACGATTACTTACTTTTGGTGATCGTTGACTTTGGTTAATGTCGTTGAGGTGGTGTTGAGTCGATTGAACCACCTCAAATGGATCAGCCTCTTGAAGCTCTCCTTGTGAATGACCTCGTCACTCCTTTAGATCGTCTGGATGTGGAAGCCGCACAATTGGCCCGGCCTCTACGTGTTGCACACGAACCCGGATAATGAACACCTTGCTTGCTTGAGAATGAATCTCCAAGATCATCTCTTTTCTCTCTATTTGAGTGAAATTTCGTGGCTGATCCTATTGTATGATGAAAATCTGATTTTCATCCATATAAGTGCATCATTATGCATACCATTACACCCCTTTGTAACCTACAACATAATGGGCATCATAATGCACCATAATCATGCAAAGGGGTTACAAAGGAGGTGAAAGGTCATGCCACATACACATGCCACTATGCATTGTATGTGGTCCCACTTGCTTGTGTGGCATGCCATGTCACACTATGTGACATGCATCCATGCAAGCCATGCATCCCATGCATGTTAATTAATTCCACGTAAATATTGATTCTAAATCAATATATTTATCAAGCATTGTACATCATCTTTGAGTCCGTGTGTGACCCTGTAGGTATGATTTATTGATCAATATTATATTGTTCCCAACAATATAATATTATCAAATAATCATTTAACATCCATAGACGACCTTATGACTTCATCGATTGCACACGTAGGATCGAAGGACATATCCCAACAATCTCCCACTTGGCCTTCAGAGCCAGTGTGCTGCCAACTTCCTGTTGTCACTTTATGTCTAAGTTTGAACTTGAGGCAAGACTCGAGTCATCCTCAATCGGTTCAAACCTTTCTTGGACTTTGAGACAGACTGTAAAACCAGATTTATCACTATGATACGAATCTGGACGTGGCCACGTATTTTCCACAGTCTCGACTCTCCAAGTGGCCGGTAAGACATGTATCCCATTATAAAATGGAGGACAATCCCATCTTGTCAATCCAAGCTCTCCCACTTGCTTCCTGATATACCCAATAACAAGTTTTATAACCTCCTTTTACGAAAGGCGTTTACTTGTATCAAAGTACATCATTTCACAATGGAATCACTCTGGACTACTCAGGTCAGAGGAAATTGCTCGACAGTCAATGAAATAGTATTATGACTCGAAATCTTAAATACTATTCCAGTCGGGTCTGTTCGATCATTAGCTCCCAGCTAATATCTATGTAATTGTACTTGATGTCCCACATCACTAGCCCATGAAGCGGCGCTATAGTACACATTACAATCTAGTTCTTTGTATTATCGGTTTGTCCGTACTCGATTATACGAACCAGGAACAGCAATATGATTCAAGTATATCAGTTCAACCATTGGGACTTCATTATGCGGTAAGTCGACCTCATAACCCAATTGATATAACTTAATCATTTGGACAATTCATATAAATTAAACCATATTTATATGAAGAATTATGTATTATACATATGAGTGAATGCTTACCAAATCTCCAAAAGTATCTAATACAGTAATAGAAATCACAACCCATCTCTAAGATGTCTGATATCTATTGCAGTCGTGAAAGTCTCAAGCTTAAACTGCTGGAGAGGTTTAGAAAGCGGGTTTGCAACCTTATCAAAAGTTGCAACTTTATTATCTCGATGTCTCCACAAAATTATCTCCCAGATAATGTGGAACTTCCTGAGCACCAGTTTTAGACTTGTGGTGCTTCCTAGCTCATTGGCTTGCGCGATAACTCTACTATAAATAGAGAACTATCGAATGGGCTGAGCTAGTTATGCCACCTAGTTCATTCAAGAACTTTCAAATCCTAACTGTCAACATTACTGCATCCAATGCAATACTGTGCTCAGCTTTTGTAGTTTAATCAGCTATATTGCATTGCATGGAACTATTCCAGCAAATATCACCTCTAACCAGACAAAAGATATAACCAGATTAAAATCGGAAATTATCTTAGTCTGTTTTGAAGTTAGCATTCAATCAGGTTGTTAATATCAACTCTTTTTGTCTTCCAAAGACAACAAAATATTCTTTAGTCCATCTAAGGTACATAAGAATATTCTTGGTCGCAGTCTAACGCGCCTCACCTGGATTTCCTTGAAACTGACTCGTCATGCTCAAAGCATACGATACGTCCGGTCGTGTACATATCATGGCGTACATTATAGACCCCATTGCCGAAGCATAAGGAATGTTTTCCATCCTCTTTTGCTCATCAAGTCCCTGTAGGGCCTTGAATCTTGCTAAGAGATGTGCCATGAGTAATTGTAATGAGACCCTTTTTGGCGTCTTTCATTCTGAACTTATCAAGTACCTTATCAATATAGGTCACTTGACTAAGCCCAAACATCATTTTCGATCTGTTCCGACAGATCTTGATGCCCAATATGTACTGTGCTTCTCCAAGATCCTTCATTGAAAAACAATTCCCAAGCCATTCTTTAATAGAATTAAGCATAGAAACAGTGTTTCCAATAAGGAGTATGTCACCGACATACAACACAATTAATACAACGTAACTCCCACTGATCTTCTTGTAAAACAAGACTCTTCCGAGTTCCTCTGAAATCCAAATCCCGGTATGGATTCATTGAACTGAAGATTGCTACTCCGATATGCATTCTTTATTCCATAAATAGAACTATAAGCTTGCATAATTTCTCAGCCTTATTAAGATCGATAAAACTCTTTGGCTGTGTTAAAACACAGCCTCTTCTAGAATCCAATTCAAGAAGTTAGTTTTAACATCCAATATTACCATAACTCATTATCAAGATGAGTAGTAATGGCTAAGATAATCTGAATGATTTAATCAAAGCAATTGGTGAAAGTTTTTCCATAATCCACCTCGTGAATAAAACTTTTACCATCAACCTTGCTTTGAAAACCCTAGGTTTTCCATATGTCTGTTTAGATCTTAAAGATCTATTAGCATTCATTGGGTCTAACCCTGTGATGCAAATATATCAAGTTCCAAACTTGATTATCAGATATTGATATCATCTCAGATTTCATGGCACCATGCCAATTTTCAGTAGCTGGACTCGTCATAGCTTGGAATTAGGTCGAAGGTTCACCGCTTTCCAAAAGCATGAATTCATATCTCTCATTGGTCACAATATCTAAGTATTTGAATAATAGAGATAGATTTATGCCTTTCGGACCTACGAGGGCTGGTACGGCTTCCAAAACCATAAGAATACTCTCAACCTAGTCTTGAGTATTCATCGTTAGTTGTTTCACTTGAACCTCGTTCAAGACAACCGAGCTCCCACTGAATTTCTAGGAAAGATAACTCTTTTCAAGAAAATCACTATCTCGAGCAACAAAATATTGTTCTCAGATAGATCGTAGAAGTTGTACCCTCGAGTTTCTTATGGATACCATAAAGAAACTTTTATCCCATTTGAGTTCAAGCTCTATAGAGATAAATCTCGTCAGAGAAGCTTTTAGAACCTCAAATTTTGATGAAAACAATTTAGGGACCCTCCCTTTCCATACCTAGTATGGTGTCTTATCAACAGCTTTTGACAGCTTCCTATTCAGTGTATAAGTTGAAGTCTAGAATTGTGTGTTCCCAAAAGAGACCAGTAATTCATTTAGACCTCTCATCGAATGGTCGAACTATATCTAATATAGTTTGTTTTCTCTTTTCCGAAACATAACCTTCATGTGCTTGTGAACTAATAGGTTCCACATACATCAGTATGTATCATCCCTAATTACTCACATGTTCTCCTTTCTCCAAGAAAGATGACATTGTTATCTTTTCAATCACACATCATTCACATGTATCAAATGACTCCAAGTCAAATGATTCTAAAATTCCTTCTAAAAGAAGTTTCGTTACATGTTTAGATTTTGATTTGATCTAATCAACAATGTTTCAGTTATGTCTCATCGATACTTATTCGATTTGGCCTTTGGTCTTAATGATATATATGATTTTTCAAGTTTAAAGTATACATAAACAATATAATAATCGTACCAAAACAAAGAATAATTCACAATTAAAATAGTTACCAAACTATTTAATAGTGAAAAACTAATCCATCAGTATCTAATACTGAACCAATATTCATTGTTTATTGAAGGTACGAAATTACATAGTTATAATACTCAAACAAGGCCCTAAGGCAAAACAACATCATATGATCATACGGCTAATGCAGAGACCTTCGCTCCATTTCTTGCCCGTAGATCGACATCTCTATTCACCAAACTTATACTTCTATGTAGTTCCTCCACATAAAAATGTGAGAACCACATTTGGCATCCAATACCCAAGAAGTAGAATTTGTGAAGTTTAATGTCTATATCATTAATACTTGAAGATGAAGCAACCCCGTTCTTCACATCTTCTTTGAACTTTGGGCAAATTCAATTATTCCCAATAATTGAGTCTCATTCAAATTTCCCATTCAAAATTATCTCAATGTCAAAACGTGATAAATCGTAAGTGAAAAATCGAAGTTTTCTAACCAGCGATATTATCATGCAATTGAAGCCCTATCTCTCATAAAATATGAGGGAGCCAACCAGACAATCGATTCACGCCATCCAATGGCTCGAAAGTCTCTAATTTGTGTCATTGATGAACTTAAGTGTTTTGGATTAAATCACTCCCCGAGGTGTAAATAATCATAACCTTAGAATCCATCATATGAAAGACAAATTAGGCATTTGTTTTGAAATTGAATAAAATATGAACTTTTATATGTTTGCAAGTAGTGTCCAACACTTTTGCAAAGACGCATTGAGATTCCCTAGGAACCCTAGTAGCCTTCTTGCCCATGCTCTTTTGAATACCCTATCCCATATCATAAGAATTTCCCTCTTAGGGTCCTTCTCTATCGCCGGCTCAGCAGCCTTGAGCATCCCGTGGAGCTCACGAAGCGATTTCTTCAAACCATTCATATGGAAAATTTAGCCTAAAGGCATTATAACCATCATGAGATTGGAGTATGAAATCGGTTGCCAAATAATCATCATAGGAAAAATCTAGGCAGTCACTTGAAACAAATAATCCAATCATTTGTTGCACATGTGATTCCATAGATTTCCATTTTTCCAGCCTAGCTGAAGCGATGACCCTGGTCATACCGAACCGCTCAATCTTAGCATATTCCCCGAACATGCTATTGAGTTGTTCAATGATATCTTAGGATGTGATTATCTAACACATTTTCCTTGTCTTCGTATTTGAGGACCATCCTCAAATTACGTTGTCAATCAAGAAAATTTATGTTGTTCAATTTTTTACAATCAAGAATTGAACCAAACTTGAATTGAGTTGATATTTGACATGATAATCTACAAAAGAAAGATAACTAAAGTATGTAAACATCCACAAAGCGGTAAACAAATAAGGTTGTCTAACAATTGTACTTATTTATTTCATTTTGTTCAATTGATATCCAATATCATTGTCCCTTAGAACAAAACGATTCCGAGATCCTCATCTTGCAAATCATTAAGTCGACTGAGTCCGCACTTAAGTATTTCAAGATAGGTAGACATACCCATGTAAATGATATCTAATATCACTCTCGGTCGATGAGAGTCCCATTCTCATCTCATGTCTCGATAGCCACGCCTGCAGTGGATCTATCGATGAGAAAACCAAAGTCACGTGTAAAGGTCTAACCCTTACTCCCACTTATCCCAAGATAACAAGTAGTACCCCGCTGAGGCGGACCTACCAACTTATGATCGAGGACTTCATGAGTGTGATGTTTTTGGACAAGACATTATACTCATTATTTTGGGAACTTGCATGCATAGGTTTGTTTATATGTAAGTTGAACATTTATAACATAAAACAACCTATAACTAGCAAAGCAAATAAATACGAAATCGAAAGGCCCCTAGAACCTCACAACTCTCAAACGAAAATATTAAAAGCAACAAAATAGGCCTTGAACATCTTCTGGACTGGTCCTCGCCCTCCGTTTTAGTTCCGTGCCCTCCGATTTTGGTCAAATCTATTCCGTACCCATAAAACCACGAACAGCGCCCGCCGTTTCACAACCAGCGGTCGCTGAACACCACCGGCGGTCGCCGTTTCCAAAACGGCGCCCGCCGAAAGGTCCGGGAACAATCTGCCAAGAAAAAGGGCTTTCGGCGGTCGCCGTTTCCAAAACGGCGCCCGCCGAAACAAAACAGCGCCCGCTGGAGCTACAACGGCGCCCGCCGTTTGGCTCCAGCAGCCCGGTTTTGTCCGTTTTGCTTCGTTTTGCTTCGTTTCTTCTCGTTTTCGCCAGAGAGCCGAGATCCTCCATCGAACCATGGACTAAGTCCATCGCTTACAAGTAGTACAATACAAATATAATAGAAAAACCTATCTATTACAATTGATTCCAAGGGACGCAGCCCTCAAAAGACTATGGCCAATCGAAACGTAAAAAACGACGAATTCATTCACCCGACCACTAACGGTGGCCGGCCTTACATCTAATCACATAATCACAATTAAACAATTAATCCAATTATGTTGATTAAACTTCTTGTGTCCAACACAAAAGTGTGCACGAGCCCTAGGCTCTGATACCAATTGAAGGTACCGATATACCGATCCGATCGATATACCGTGTGTGCGGAAGCGTGTAAAGCGATAGATTTACCATGCCATGATCTTAGTGCACACTTAATGTGTATAAGAACACATATAAACATATATATATACACATCCAATATATATATATAAGGTTCAACGATTACTTACTTTTGGTGATCGTTGACTTTGGTTAATGTCGTTGAGGTGGTGTTGAGTCGATTGAACCACCTCAAATGGATCAGCCTCTTGAAGCTCTCCTTGTGAATGACCTCGTCACTCCTTTAGATCGTCTGGATGTGGAAGCCGCACAATTGGCCCGGCCTCTACGTGTTGCACACGAACCCGGATAATGAACACCTTGCTTGCTTGAGAATGAATCTCCAAGATCATCTCTTTTCTCTCTATTTGAGTGAAATTTCGTGGCTGATCCTATTGTATGATGAAAATCTGATTTTCATCCATATAAGTGCATCATTATGCATACCATTACACCCCTTTGTAACCTACAACATAATGGGCATCATAATGCACCATAATCATGCAAAGGGGTTACAAAGGAGGTGAAAGGTCATGCCACATACACATGCCACTATGCATTGTATGTGGTCCCACTTGCTTGTGTGGCATGCCATGTCACATTATGTGACATGCTTTCATGCAAGCCATGCATCCCATGCATGTTAATTAATTCCACGTAAATATTGATTCTAAATCAATATATTTATCAAGCATTGTACATCATCTTTGAGTCCGTGTGTGACCCTGTAGGTATGATTTATTGATCAATATTATATTGTTCCCAACAATATAATATTATCAAATAATCATTTAACATCCATAGACGACCTTATGACTTCATCGATTGCACACGTATGATCGAAGGACATATCCCAACAGATAATAGTGGGTTGCTATCATATTTTGAACTTAACGTATTTCTTGCTATCATATTTCATATTTTTGTGTGTGCCACGTGGTCGTAGTGGATATTGTGGTTCATCTAACATCAATAGTTTCTAATGTCTAATGTAATTATTGCAATTAGTAATGAGTCATTTGTCTTCAATAATGTTGGATGATACATCTTGTATCAGTGATTGATATTGCATCTATCTACATTGTATGTTGTAATATGAATATGTCAAGATTATATGATAAATGTATGATAGTTTCATATCTATGATAGATTTATATGTGAAAATCTTATTAGTAATGTGCTTATAGGCAAGTTGTTAATATCTATTATAAGTTTTGCGGTTGATAATTTTTTAATGTATGATGAAATTGTGTTGTTTATTTTATATTTGTGAAGTATTTGATTTTTAGTTGTATTTGGTATAGATTTCTGAAAGATAGTTAATAAGATATTTTATTGATTATTTATGTGATTACAAGCACAAGCAGATAGTGGAGTATTCATTATTTAGCTTCTAACATACATTCGTTATGAATTAAGCTTAAACTCTATAGAGTTGAAAAGTTTAGGTCCTCCTATGATAGATGTTCGATTAGGTCATTTTTTACTTGTTAAACTTTGTTGGTTCGTGTATGCATTAATAGTAAGCCGATTTAATTATATCTATCATAGATATTCAAGTGCTTTAATATTTTTCGAATTATTAAATATGTTGGTCCATGTATGCATGAATTGTCAACCGGTTTTATATTTATGATAGATGTTCAAGAGATATAAAACAACATATAATCCGCGTTAGAAGGTTGTGAATAACATGTCAAGACATTTTTTTGTAATTTAATGATAATTTTTACATACTGTTGGGTTAAACTGAGTTGTTGAACTTATATTTACATACTATATATTATCTAACATAGTAATATATCTTTAAACATAGTAATATTTACAGACTACATATTATCTAACATAGTAATATGAAATTACGAACATATAGAAAATAAACATTATCTATCCAATATCTATCAGGGTGTGTTTGGTGAGACAAAATTTTTATTTTAGCATTTCATGTGATAACTTAACTTGCCAATCTAACTCAATTTTTATATTTTAACTGATGTTTGGTACACTACCATTTATTTTTAATAAGATAAAAGGTGCAGCTACTATTCATACATCAAATTACAATAATGTCCTCATATGTGAATTCAAATTACATTTTTCATCATCTTCTTAAAATAAATTCAGTTTCGTATATTCATTTTTCTATTTTTGTGTCGATGGATTTCAATAATAAAAAAATTAAAAAAAAAACTAACATTAATGGGGAGGACTCTCAAACCCATAAAAAAATTTAAAAAAAATAGATCTGTATGAAAAAACTTCAAATGTAAGCTCTGAATATTTTTATACTACAAATTCAAAATAGAATTTTTGCAGAATTCATTTTTAGATTTATATGCTTATAACTCAATTAATTTTGTGCAAATGCATCTCTAAGTAAATGAAGAAGAAGATGAAATTGGAAATGAAAGTGACGACTTACAGCTTTCAAACAAAAAAAAAAGCAAAAAAATACACATGTACTAAAATTTGGACAAATGAAGTGTTTTTTTGTTTTTGTTTATATATTGGGGGTAAATTAGGGTAAATGTATCTCACTCTTGTTACTGTTGTGATGAGAAAGTCCAACTCCTCATTTTGGGCTGTTAAGTCCACTAAAGCTGAACAGTGTTTAAGAACGGGCTCAATATTTAACATGGGTCCATGAAATGTGTACCAAACACTTTATAAACTAGTTAACCCAACTATCTAGCTTTTAACTAGCTTACCAAAAGGACCCTCATAGACTAACAATAGTTTATAAATATGCAATATATAGAATACAAACATTTATTCATCTAGTATCTATCATAGGCAAACAATAATTTCATAAAAATGCAACAACTCTATACGTTGTTTGCAAATTAGATATATTTTGGAATCAAATATGTACAAGTGCAATGACATATTCACACAAATGTTTTACCCCCCTAATAGGTACTGATCAGTAGCCATTAGAATATCTTGTGCATTATCTAAGTTAACATCAACAGACCTTGTGTACATGCATCTAACACTAAAAAGAAGAAAAAAGTTTCAAAATGTGGCATGAAATAAGAAATGGAAAAAAAATAAGTTTCAATAGAGTTTCAATGCAAATAGTCACCTCATCAACAACTTAAAAACATCACATGTGATATTTGGTGTCTCCACATCTTTAACATCTCTCTCCTACAACCCATTCAAGCAAAACTAAATAAGAAAAATAACAAATAAATTTAACACAGTACGGACTTTTTATCAAAATTTTCAATTCTTAATCTGAGTACACAACAATTTGAAGATCCTATCATGAATCAATTAAAAACAACTACTACATGATTTATTTAATTGATGGCAGAAGCTATGTCATTTCTTTCTACAATTTCTTGTCTAAATGTCTGAAAACTTTTAGTTTTTTGAGAAGCGAATGTCTACATAGAGCCATAAAAATCCTATATCACCCAACTGAGTAAAAAATATCATAGATATTATGATCAACATGCAACGATCCGGTGGATACTCGGATTTTTTAAACCGAAAGTTCCAATCAAAATCACATGGATCTGTATCAAATTTAAAATTTGGTGATTTATTGTCGAAGCTTTATTAATATAGATCTGAGACGAATTTAAATCTTGTTCTGATCACTTTGCTGGGATTGATCCTGCAGGTAAATTCTCTTTGCAAGATGATGGTTGTTGTTCTTGGTTCAATAGCCGTCCGACGAAGATTCTTTTAGGTATGAAATTGTTCAGCACGTTCAAATACTGAAACCAAAAAGGCTCACTTCCATACTACCATAGAACAGATGAAATTTTAGGTATTTTAGGTTTGAGTTTTATTTATTTATGTAATATATATTTGACTGAAATCATAAATAAAAAAAATCAGAAAACGGCAGATGGTATTATCTAATAATTAAGAAAAAAAATGGGTAGTATCTATAATACTACTCTTAAGATTGCCTCTATCCATGATTTCCCCTATTTTCTTCTATTATTTTTTAAATTATATTTGATTTTATTATTTTAAGTTCTATTTTTTTATTTAGATAATTTATTTGAGTTTATTTATTTTTGAGTCTTATTCTATTTTATTTTTATTTTTTTTATTTAGTAATATTTTAGAATTTATTTACTATTTTTTTAGTGAGTTATCTGATTTTTTTATTAATTTATGTATTATTCTTTATTATATTTTTCTCTTTATATTTATTTAAATTACAATTATATTTATTTTATTTTTGAACTTTTGATTCGTACTATTTTATACTATTATATTTTCTATTTTGATTTTTATTAGTATTAGTACTAAATCATTATATAAAATATATTAACCATGTTTTATTTATTATTTATTTGATTTTATAATGTTTGAACCTTATTCTATATTAGTAGTATTGTTTTCTAATATCAACATTTTTAAAATTTGATGTTTACAATGATTATATAAAAGGGTATTAGTAGTTGTCCTCATATTGAAAATAAAACATGTCCATATAGGACTTATTTTTGCAGATCACAGTAATCATAATATTTAATTTCATTGTCATCACATTATCTGAATTAGTGTAGTGTGATATGCAGTAATTTCACCATCCTTATATTATTATATTTTTCGGCAGTTGCATTACTCTGATCACCCTACGTCTTTAGTTGGAGTATAATTTGGCTACGTAGTCACTGATTTTAACTTCACGTGATGACGTCGTCTTTCTAATCTTAATTCCTCCTCCGTGTATTTGGTGTGTTTGTCTTGCAGGATTTGACAATTATACAGTGGATGGCTAGATGTTGGTATTAGCTTTCTTACTCTTTGCAAACCTAGTTAATTACAAATTTATTTACTTAATAAAGTTGGATATAAATCATAATTTTCAAACATGAAGTGAAGTCTTTATTTTATGCTTTACATAATTGATGGAGTTAACAAATTCACAACACACGCACACACATACCACTATCAAAATCAATACATTTAGAAACAAAATCAATACATTACATTTCCCTGAGTGTCAACTACACAAGTGTCCTACTCAACTAAACGAGTTCCCATCGGCCATCACTCTGAACTCCTCCCTCAGTGCAGATCAATCTTGAGTTATGAATGCGAAAATACCTTTTTAGTTCAGTTCACGACTTTATTTATATAATTCGCACGCCCAATAAGGTCTGACATCCACTCTAAAATCCGAAATACTTATGCTGTTGCACTCGTATTATTATACAATTTTTTTTTTCTTGGACGGTTGAAATTCAAATAAATAAAATTATAATTCTTCGTTCTTTTTCATAAACACAAAATTATACTACTAATATGATTTCTAACAATTTATTTACATGTTAATAAATTTACAACTCTGACACAGGTGCATCTCAAGATTTTTATAATATTTATAAAAATCCATACACTAATCAGACAACAATAATAATCCAACTTTTAAAACCAAAGAAGAAATGTTTCTCATTAAAAAAATAATATACATCAAAATATGAAGAAAAAATATTTGATCAATTTGAGGATCATAAAACCATACTTCGTTAATTCCCTAAATATTCAAATTGCCAAAACTCATTTTGCAGCTTTCATGAGATATAATACATTGCTGACATAAGTATCAATATGTCACCTAGAACAAGACCCACAACATCGAAAACAAACTTGGGCGCAAATAATCCCCAGACCTGCACCGAAACATACAGTCAAAGCATGTTATATATACTCTGTATTTTCTCGACACGTGAACTCAAATGGAAGTAAAACCAAAGATAGGAGGGTACGTACCATCAAATGACGTCTTTGTATTGTAACACATAGTAGTGTGAACGTGACGGTTATCGCTGCAATGAATCCATACATCAGGTACACCTGAAAGCACAAGGTTGGAGATTAGTAAATCACAACTCAAGTTATGAGAAGATCTCAGAAAGAGACTTACTTGGCATAATCTCATAGAAAATATTTTTTGGTTCTGGCTCAGAGGATAACAGCATGCAACAAGTAATGGAAGCCCAAATATAGGGAGAATGTGAGAGAAGCCAAATGTGTCGATGGTGAGAAGGATTGCTTGACGGACGAGGTGAAATTCATCAAACCTGAGATGCATAAAACAAAATTTTCATTCGAATGCACTTAGTTACCATATTTTTGGCCTTGAAAGAAAGAGGTTACTTGAGAACATATATAAATATCGTTCGTGTTAAGCCCAATGGTCTCCTTTTACAGGTAGAAGAGCTTCAAAGTTCATTCCCCAAATAAAGTGAAAACAAAATAAAATGAAATACGCGTTGTCTCACCCAACAAATGCAGCTGCATATCTGAGACCATCAAAAGCACACCTGCAATAATTATTTAGTTACAAAAAACATCAGGATCAAAATGGAGGAAAGCACAAAGAGAGAGCTGAAAACCGGTGACACCCATGAACCAGAAATACTAGCCAAGTCGTTTTCTATTATTTTAGGTGTTTTGTCTTGTGCATCTTATTGGATCATAATTATATGGTTGCAGAAACTATTAATGCCTCCAAGACCAAATCAGACAATATCACAGGGCAGTTTATATCTTCAGCAATGTGCTTAAACCTTGAAAATGGTGCAAATCCTTACCAATGACCTGTGCAGAAAAACATGCAGACAGCCAGAAGGCTCCATTGAGTTACAGGAAGTGCATACGAGTGGGAGGATCCGAAAGAGTCTTTTTTGGCATCCTGCTCCAGTGCCATTAACCTAATTAAGCACCACCCTATGTTGAGATACAAAATCAGAGACGATATATTACTACTCATTAGTAATTTGAAAGAGCCAATTTCTAATTCACCACCACCCTGTGTTACTCACACTAAAGAGAAAACATATGGTAGAAGATTACGAGGAAAGAGAGCGATTAAATAGGAATAATATCAATATTAGTCTTAATTTTAACTAACCAATCAAATGCTAGTTCAAATCTTTCAGCACAATTAAGACAAAATACCTCCAATGAATAATGCCAAGACAGCCAAGGGACCTTGTTTGCCAGACAAAATAATGATTGTTGGACACCAAGCAGATAACAAGGCCAATGCTTTCGCAACTGTATTTTCTTCCAAATTCAAAATTTTCTTCCTAATAGTCATTTGATATGTAGCCAATAATAGCAGTTGTAGAAGTCCAGCAGATAGGTCACTCGAGGAATTAGGTTACCAGTTACACCCCAAAGCAACATGTGCTCCCTCAATAGACTGCTATCAGCGGCCCAATGCAAGGGTATGAGCATGTAATTAAGCAAAGTTCCTAGGACGACATACTTTAAGATTCCTTGGGAGGCATTAGAGATGCACTTGTACAGCAAAAATCCAACAAGAATAAGAGCTAATATTGGCAGGACCTCAGCAACATATACCCATAAGTGAGAACCACAGTCAATGCCTAAAGTCTTTGAAGGGTCAACCTTCAGGAATAATGAATTCACAGCTTGCTTCAATTACCCAAGTTCAATACTGATTCTGAGCAAAGGAACCATAAGGCAAAGCACGAGTGCCTGCGGTTCCAACGAACATTGTAAGTCCATTATAAACAAGAGGCATAAAGATTAAAGATAGAAAAAGAAAAAAGGAACTTACTTCAAGTAGCATCATTTTCTTCGTTATTGCAAAACGTAATTGAATTATGGCAGTTGAGGCCAAAAGAAAACTAGCCACTCGCCCTTCTTCCACTGCATCTCAGAGTGAGGGATGAGGACAAAAGTCAAAGAAAAGACAAGAAGATTTAACGAGTGTTTAGTAAGGGGCAAAAGATAGATAAGTGCTTACGAATAAAACTGTTAGAGAGGTAACTCCAAGCACGTATCATCACTACAATACAAGCAAAACTTAACGCAAACAATTTCCAAGAATGTTCAGGCACGCTAGAATGAGCCCCACACAGCTTGTCCAGTCTCCTGATAAGAAATACGTGCAGAAAAAGTGAACTCAGCATGATGGAGAAGCCTATGCCCATCATCCTTAAATTAAATTCAGTCCAGCTGGATCGTGCTAGAATAGAAACACTTTCCAAAAATGCAGAGTATGCATCAAGTTGCTGTTTTAGTAAAGGTGATGATGCGAAATCCCTTAGACTTTTGCCTGAATAGATCTTCGAAGTGGTTGACCAAAGTTCATGTGCCTTAGAATACAACTCTGATACATGCAGCAAGTCCTTCTCCGAAAATCCAATCAATGACAAGGACGAGTAGACATCAATGTATTTCTTTACCTGCATAAGTAAATCCGAACTTATAGAATCAGTTAGACTTCATGAAGGAATAAATACGTGGTCAATATTTTTATTTCAAAACCATGCAAGTGCCTACAATCAAGTTACAAGATACCTTACAAATCAGAACTCACATTTTAAAGGAGAATATTAAAAACATTATTTTCAATTGATCATCACATTCACATACACATCACATCTCACAGGCCCAAACTACACATTTATATTCTCCACAATTGGTCAAGAAGTGCATAAAGTGTTGGAAATCACCTACTCCTTCATAAAGCAGACCCCAAAAACAAACTAAAGAATAAGGTATAGAAGCAGCCACCCAAAAGGCAGGTGGAAGATGAAAAATTAATAGAAGTTAAAGAATGTAAATGTTCAGGCACGGGCCACGTCACTTTGGGAATGTTTGTTGCTTTTCCAATAAAATACAACTATTTTCAATTCCAAGTCCTTAAACAAAATTAAACGTGTATTATCAATTGTATTTATCTATTAATGTATACATTTTCAGATATGTCACATCAGAACTCAATTACTCCAATAACGTTCCATATAATGACCACATATAACTAAACATTCCTCTAAATGTGTACACGGTGAACTTTACATTAAGTTCACTTGAGTCATTGGCAGTAGAACACATAAACATAAATTTTGCAGCGGAAAATAAGATCAACCAAAACATAGTTCTACGGTCATGTTTTGGAAATAAATAACAAACAATGAATATATCTAGAAAAGAGTTAAGCCTTTACAGCAGGGAAAAAAAAAAAAAAAAAAAAAAAAAGAAAACCATGTACCTGCCAAGAATTAATACAGAGGACATTTACATAATTCTGCATCCAATTGTTACCTTCTGATGGACTTCGATCATTGCCATTGGTCGACTTTTCCTGACTCAATGTACCACTTGCTAAGGAGAAGAGTTCAGGATTAACACGGCCAATACTGTAAATAGAGGCTATGTGGTTAGCCACACCAGAAATACTTCAAATATGGAGTTCAAAACAAATTTGAAAGACACAAACACACACATATACAACTATCAACAGTGTTACAACAGACTTATGGCAAGCACTGTACTGATGTTTCATATTTGGATAAGAATCTTAACGTAGAGATCAAAACACACTATAATTCAGAACCTAAAGCAATAAACATGAGAAACCCAACTACAGAATGGTAGCCAAGATTACTTAACTTGGGGGAGCCTAAATAATCAAGATACGAACACAGTAAAAAACTAAAGATGGCAGATCTTATTTATCATTATAGATTTGTTAAGGCCCCAGTGGCTCCGATTGTTGTATAAAAAAACTTCACAGCAAAGAGAGACAATTACCAGTTCTTTGAAAATTTAAAATTTTAAGTTAATAATAGTACAGCTCTTGACATGTTTCTTAATACATACCTTCCGAAAGGAAATGGAATACCTAACAGAGCAGATACAGTGGCTGCAAAATCAAGCTGAAAATATAGGCCCAATTTAGTAAAATTCCTTGGCAATCTTAAGCCAGTGATTTTAGACTTAGAGCATCTACAGGTCATTCAATTTAATAGACCTGTTGAATTGAGTTAATGCAAATCCTCCTCCCATGCTGTAGATTAAAAAAAATCACATAATCAGAAGGATTGGCACATTCAAAGTCTTAAAGAACTTATAGATATTGATCGATGTTCAACAAAAGGTAGCAAAATAAGCACAGAATAGTGAGGTCTCTGCTAAAACGACTTAATTATTGCAAATTGATGAGTTTCTAATGTTATAAAGAAAGAAGAGGGAGGGACGGGTCATATTTTAGAATTACAAAGAAATAAAATGGAAATCTTTACCCCAACCAAAGGAGCATTAAAAAACATATACGTCATTGGAGTGAAAGTTTCTTTTGTATTGGTTGTGGCTAGGGCTGCACACGAGTCGAGTCGAGCCGAGTCGAGTATTTAGTTAATCGAGCATGCTCGACCAAATTTAGTGTAGAATGTTGATCACTCAAACGGTATATCAGCTCTTGCAATCTTCGTTTCACAAAATTCCATTTTTTTATCTTGTAAGATTCTTGGTTCTTTAAACTACTCTCTGACCACTTAAAACTTTCTTCATAGTTGGCATTAACATAATATGTACTCTAGCAATCTTGCTTTAAGAAAAATACCGTATCTAGTTGGCAAGACAAAGTATCAACCGTCGTAAGTGGAGGAGTTGAAGGCTTCTTTGAACTGAACGCAAACAGTGCTGTTTCCACCTGCATCACAAGCTCGTTGGTTAGAAGGTTTTTATTAGACATTTCACACCCCAAAGAAAACCAGAGAGAGATGGCACCTCCTCGGCAGTGCCTCCTCCATGATCACCATTGATGGTTTGACCATGGTCTCCCATAACGAGAAGCATTGTATTTTCATGTATACCACCAGGTCCACTTCCGCTCTCCAGTACTCCAATAACTTTCTAATAAGAAGTATCATCTCCTTACATACAATTAGAAATAGGAATTTCATTCCACAGTAGTGGGATTTTCCCTTGGAATATTAGTACTAGCAGAAGATACCTTTATTATTTCATTGTATTGCTCCAACTTTTCTATCATTGGGTTAGAATCGACACCAAATATATGGCCAGCATGATCCTGCATCGCATATTCATAATTAGTGAAATCTTTCCTGTAATTTTACATGTTACAATGAAGGATTACAATGTTGCAACGGAATCGTGAGGTTAAATGTTAATAGGAAAAAACTTGGTTTAGTATAATATGTATATGAAAATGAAGGCTTTACAGGCCACGTTGAATATATGCTAACTGGAATTATTTATTGAAACAGTATTTTTGTAGCAGCTATGGCTTATTCCTTCAATCGAGTTCTGATTTTTCCCTAAAACTGGTTATATTCACATTTTTCTTCCAAAACATGGGATGGGAGAAAAGGTTCATTTGCTTTATAATATAGCTGAAAAGGCTAATTGATATGAATCTCACTTGATACAACAAGAGATCAGAGATGAAACAGAATAGCTACAGTATAATAAATAAAAGAAGGCTCACCACACCCAGAAAATGTGCTATTAGCACATCCCAGTCATCCTCGTACAGGGTGGGGAATAAGTTTGTTATGCACCCGTTGTCTACCTGGCAAACAAAATGTCATTGAGGATTCAAAATCCAATGGAACAAATATAGGTAAAAACCCTTGCATATTAAATTAATTAGGAATCTAATAATCTTCACTAACTTTGACGAGGAGAAGAATAGCTATTCCATAACCATAACAAATGATTATTAATTATTATAAGTGAGAAAATATTTGAAAGAACTTATACCGTATCAAGGTCTTTGACATTAAAAGATGGGAAAGGATGAGATCTAACAAAATGATGCGGAAACAGTTGTGACCACGTGTCATCCCCCATCATCACCACACGTTTTCCGCTTTGAACCAACTATAAGCAAGATTTGGTTAACATGTTTAGTAAATCAATCAACATGTTTCAAAATGACAATCAGAAGTAAGGGTAGACCTGATGTATCAAGTTATCTTCAACAATTGCTGGAGCACCAAAACTATTTCCTACATCAATAAATGTCGGAAGTCCACCAGTAGTCAGACCCTGAAAGATAAAAATAATGGAGGGATTCAGTTTCCGATGTAACAATCAATCCAAATAAATCTTGTTTGATTGAGATTTGAGATGAATGAAATGATGTGAGGAAACTGAACTGGTTAACTGAATGCATGAACTGAGCCAATGCTTCCAAGACTATGACTAAATGAAAGAAATGACAAAATTACATCTACATCCAATAGAAAGTATTAACTGATTTCAAGATAAAACGTTGATATCCATGAACACTATCACTATCCTATTGGATAATAAAACAGATTTACATAGATGAACGATAGGTGAATCCTCGTGTACTGAAGCAGTTGAGATAGCCATGAAACAACTACATAAAAATAAATGGAAAATTAAAACCTATAATATTCACCTTTAACCGCTGCAAACTAGTTGTAGGGGGATCCGCTATAGCTTTGAAAATCATAGATGATGAGTTTTTCCGACTAGCGAAGTCGTGGAACACTTGTAATTTATCCATCCAAGGTTTCTTCTCTAGAAAAAATAATAAACATTAAAAAATGTAATTAAATAAATATAAACTGAAATTTGAAATAGGGGACTAAAAATTCTCTAATGTAAAGCAAAATATTGCATATGCACATTATTTGGGCAAGATGAAAATGGAGAATAAGACCACTTCAAAGGAAATCGATATACTTGCCTGGAAAAAATGAGCTTGGAGCAACAAAATCAAACCTGCAACAGGACATACACCAGAAACACTCAGTGATCATTTACTAGAATTGAATCATATGTAATAAAAAAAGAATAAAAAATAAACATACGGTGAACCTGATAGCATCGAGAACAACGATGACAAGACGATTGACAACAGGTTTGGTCCAACAACTTCTGTTAGCACTTTGATCATTTGGAGGAAAGCAGGGAGAATCGGCAACGTCATTGCACTTGCTATGCAGGGATAGCTCAGTGCGAGTGAGAAGGAAACCTCTTGTAAACAACAAAATGGCCAAACCGTGAAGCAGCATTATTCCCAAGAATGCCGTGAAAGCCCAACTCCACCTGCCCCAGTTTTCACTCCTCCAGATGCCCCGTTTCCAATCCGGGGCCATTTTACTTTAATTAGTGAATATAGTATTGGGCGCTACTTAGAGTATCAGCTCTATCGAAATCTTCAGAAAAACCAAAAACATAGACAGATACAAAATTTTCAAAGTCGAGCAACCAAATAACAAACTGATCAGAAAATATTTTCAGAAGATTCTACTGATATATTCGAGTGTGAAATTACACGTTCAGCCAAATTTCTCACTTCTAAGACTGACTTTCTCGAAGACGAATAGCTCAAATTTGTTCCATGTATTGAAAATGACCCTGTTTATTTTTTCAGTACAACCTCTCTATTTGCAGAGATCGACAAGAATCAAATAGCGGCAATTTCAGCGAATATATTTTTGAATCGCAGCAGTTTCAGAGCAATAAATCGTATGAAATTCTATGAAATAGATACATGAATATACACACATATACTTCAAAATTGAATGAATGCGTTAATAGAAAAGGATGAGGAGAAAAAACACGTACACACAGTTCGTCTCTGGGAGAGAAGGAGAGTTATGAAGCAAGTGTTTTAATTCCTGTTTTTAGGGTGAGTTTATTCTTAAATTCACCTATTATTTAAAAAAAATTACTCTTGTGTATTTACGCCCATACCCCCTAACTCTGTTTCTTAATTGTTAATCTATGTAAGCAACGTGAAGAGGTAATCATAAATTCATAATAACAAGCGCCATGGAGCGATTCAAAAAAAAAAAAAAAAAACTGTCTTTTGTACTACTTAAATTTTACAATTAATTATAAGTCTACAATTAATTATAAGTCTTGAATAGTATTGAATTAATTTATAATAGTATAAATTGCACATAAAAATAAATTAATGTAAAATTTAAATAATTTTGGGTGTCAGAAATTATTATTATTATTATTATGATACTTTAGAAATAATATAATTTTAAGAATACTAATAAAATGCGATAATTACAAATTAACAAAGTTATGTCAGAAAAGGTAAAATAACCATTTAATAAAAAAAATGGCAAACGTTTCGTTATGAATAGTTCTCACAAGACATAAATCCAAACAACCATCAAAAAATCATCACAAAAAAATAATCAGTCATTCGTCAATCTAACAAAGGGAAGATACATTATTGTTCATCCTTACTAACTAAAATTTGATAGAAACACGGTCAGGTGCAACAATAAGTGTCAAACTCCTCCCTCATTCCTCAGCAGCACTTGCCGCGCTTAAATCCACATTTAGATCGAGAACCTGAAACAGGGACAAAAAAAATGTCTGGTCAGTTTCGACTGTACAAGCAATCTAGATACTCAACTAGAATTTCGATCCTATCTGAAAACTTCATATAAATGGACATGTTATCTCTAAGTGACATTCTCTTGCCTTCCCGGTGATCTTTGTATACATCTTCAGCACATCCTCAACGGTCGACTCAAAGTGAGTGGTGGCATCATAACTCTGTCATGTAAAGAAGAATAATGGAAGATAATATAATGGAAATAATCAACCACTGTAAACCGGAATGTTTATTTCTACAGAGAATTACAGTTGATATGAAGCAATTGTCCACAGAAGAATCGTTGACTGGTTCAAATCTGTCGAGTGTCTCAAAAAATATTTCATCCACGGCTCCAAGAAGATCAATGCCTGCCTTCAGTTCAGTCTCAGGGTTATCAGTCTCTGCCTCGGTTGAGACAAAGGCAATGAACTTCCCTTTTGGAGCAACATTGTGAGAATAAGAACAACAAAACAGGTACCTAAAAGAACCGACAAGTTACATCCCAAGTCAAGAAAGCTACCAGTTGTAATCTTGAAAGTTATAGCCGACCAGTGTGAAAGTCGGTAAAATAACATCTGTAAATAATAAAATGAGGTTACCATTCTTCGCTTAACGGCTTAACCTACTCCATAAGGTAGCACATAAATTTATCGTTGTTCTTGTAATCTCAAAATGAAAGATTCTGTGCAACTTCCTATCGTCTGACTGACATTCTAATTTCTAAATATTTATGTCCTCTCGTGATAAAATTTTCACTTCAACAACACAATAATAAATTGTACATTATAAGCTTTTGTATCTTCTATACCATTAGCTAAGATAATAATAATAAAAAAAATCTATCTGCAAGGTCAGGTTAGTGACTTACATGTCTGATTTGCGACCCAACTGCTTCTGAGGTAGAATAACTTGTGCAGAATGGGAATCATTGGTATTTGGAATCGGGTGGCTCATGATAGCAATAGCTCTAGCGACTTTGCCAACTTTTTTCACCTTTTTAACACATATCATATTGTTATTGTTTATCACGTGTGAAGGCTGAAAACTAACGGGTTTTAAAACACAGAGAATCGCGTTTGTGATCGGTCTAATGCGCCTGGTGCAACTAACAACATCAATGATTTTTTTAATGTAACGAGTACAAAAGGAAAGACTTCCAGGATTTGCATGTTCGAGAAGTACGTGAAGTGATTTTTGAAATAAACAAAATAAAAGTATACTCTCAAAATGAGAAAATTAAAAAACTACCTTATCGGGAAGGTACGAAGGATCACAAACAACCTTTTTACACTTGGCTGTTTCCCCTTCTGATGTAACTCCACAGACCTTTCCACCCTCGTCGAACTCTACCTGTCATTTTGACAACTTCATTTTAGAGCATGGGCATAAAATTTATGAAAAAGAAAAAATGAGAGGACCAAGTCATAAAACATGACAACAATCACAAGCACCCATCAGAGACCACAAGGTGACAGCTGATGTTATCAATCTATTTAGGCTATAATACGGAAAAAAATCTAAAAAGAATAAACGGCCTGACAAACGACAATACAGAGAAGGAGGGGCTGTTCTTCTTAATTTATATATTCTAAAAGTACATACATGCCAATATCCTCTTTCATTTTGGGCAAAGTAAATACAGCCCCCCATATAGCTTTATTTAGTACCTTGCAATCAGGTTTACTCAACATGTAAGTCCCACCATAAACGGCACTAAGACGAGCAAATGCCTAACAGAAACACAAGTGCAAAGTCAGTAAGAAGTAAGAACAGATATATTTTTTAAAGTAATGACGGCTGGAGAAAAAACAATTTAATACAGTAAACAAATAATAAGAAGACGGATGTACAAATCAGAAAAGAGAGATAGAGAAGAGATGCAGACTTGAGGAAGCTCTCCAAGGCCATACATAGGGTAGATGTATGGTGATCCTCCAGCAAATCGTGCTAAAGACTCTGCATAAAGCTACATTCAGAAGAACATATTAGTAAGAATTCGTATACACCTTATAAATAATACAATATTAAAAAAAAACAGCTAAGGAAGGCAGAGAATTACCTTCATCCTTTTCACAGTGTCCAACGCTGGTTCATTTAAGTAACGGTCATCTCTGTGCAGAGCCAAGGCGTGACCAATAAAATCCACAGTGTTGTCATCAAGACCATACTTTCTGCGTGTGTTTCAAAATGTTAAATATTCAATAGGTATGTGAATTAACAAGCAGATACAGTACGTCACATATTAGTAAATAAAAATCATACCAAATATGCATGGAGCTGTGATTATGATTATGAACATGGATTTGGCATTATTTAGCTTAAAGTTCAAAACAAAATCCCCTAGTCTGGATGATCAGTTAACATTTAACACATATAAGTAGCAATGAATGTTTTCCTCACTATCATTTCCATGGATTTAAAAAATAAATCTCTCGGGCAACCGCAAACAGCAAAGCACATATGTGAAATCATCTCTGTTTAAGATTCGAATTCTAAATTTAAACTAAGACTGCAACTATTCTTCCATAAGTATGTTTGGAATAATACAAGTGTATCAGTGCATGTGCTTAAAAGGTGAACCAGAAGCTCTTCATACTAGAACTAGAAGGCATGCTTATATTGCTCAAACTGACATTCTGAAAAACATTAAGTTAATGCAATGATCATAAAATACAAGTCATTTGAGTAATACAGATGGGAAAATTTAGAAGACTTACGAAATGAGTTCTTTAGTTGTAACTTTGGTCAAATCCATTCCTTCATGTGATTTAGGATTACTTTCCTTGTAATCTTGGACATAAATGAAAAATTTTCGGGCACGCCTCTTTTCAAAGATACCCATGAGAGGAGATTTGAGGGCCTCCATGTCAGTTGCAGGCACCTTGTGTATCTGTTGCATTAAATTTACCAAAGAATTCAAAATGAATCTATCACTTCTATTAAAATGCACACATATAGTAATATATATAACCAAAAACAATACCTTTGATCTGTTGTACACAAAGCTTCCATCAACAGCTTTGAAATTTAAATACTTCGTTACACCAGTATGAATGAGGACCCGCACCAGGGCACCATTTGCCAAAATATACTGAGATGAATTGAAGTAGCATTGTAAGAAAACAACCAACACATATAATTTTCTGAGAGGACGTTCCACAATGTAAGAATAGTAAAATGTAAAAACCTTAGGGACCATGTCGACATTATATTCTCTACTTGTACCCAACTGAGCTGGAGGCTGGTCGCTTCCTCTAAACCTCTTCCACATCTAAATAATTAAGAAAAACAACTTCCACAAGATAAGACATATTAACGATAGTGATCCGTGGATTGACCTCTTTCATTATTATAAATTATTATTAAAAAAAATACCTGAACAAGATAGAGTGAAGTTGACTCTCCACCATAATAGTCATTTCGATCCATGTGCAGTACCTAGTTGACAAGGGCGCAATGGAATCGTAATGTCAAAACAAGTTTTACAACTAATTCTAGGAAAATATCGCAACAAGGGCATATACATTTAAGCGGACCAAAACATCAACCCTGAATCGTGGTACTAGTCAAACGCTTCACGTCAAAAACCATAAATACAGACTATCGGCTATCGCTAATGACACCCAATCTACAAATCATTTCAGCTTTCGGGTCACAGGATTTCTAGAAATTCTACGACAAACAGAAACAGATCGGCGTCCGAACAACGACATAATGGGAAAATCAATAACTTCATTGAATGCTCTGCACGTGAATGAATGAATGATCATTAAAACACAATAATTCAACACCCATTAAAACAATACGATCGCATTACAATCAACGCTTCTGTGAGGAATCAGTCACATCAGGGATAACCGAATGCATACAAAACTACGAAGATCACAGAGGAAAAAACAAACGATCCATTACAGAACACCAAAAATCAGATGAAAAACACGAAGGATTTCAATCTATTACACGCCGATCGAAATGCATAAAAACGATAACACTAATCGGAAAACATTTGAATTCGTATTGGGTAAAAAAGGAGGGTGTAACCTTAAGGCCATCGACGGAAAGCAGGCCGCTGAGGATGCATTCCTTGAGACCCGTCCCGAGCACTATCACATCGTATTCTTCATCCATCGTCGCCGAATCGGAATAATCTGAACAACCCGCATATGAACCAGATCAGTGGAAAATGTTATTTCTCTCGGCGTGGGTAAATAAATATAAATAGAAATATAGTGTTTGAGTATGAGCCGATGATCAAAATAGTACAAAATGAAATGATGCTTTTATAGCCATTTTGTATATTTATTGAGTGAAAATAAAAGTAATTAACATTTAAATTACATATTTTTAAATTTAACATTTATTAAATTATGCTCATTAAAAGTAAGTAAAAGTTTGATTATGTATTTATATATTATAGTCAAATATAAATAAATATTTTTATTCATACTTTTATTCATTTTAATCTTGTAAAAAAAAAAAAAAATCAATTCATTTTGAACCCTTCATATGGCTAAAGAAAGAAAAAGAGTACTTGTAATTTTTTTGTTAACGTGAAGATTCAAACAATTTATTTAACCTTGCTTGAAAACTTTTGAATCGGGATTTTTAATTCTTTACTCAAAATTCATTTTTCATAAAAATATGATTGAAAAAACATTTGATCATGTAATTCTCTTGAGTCTTGATACTAAGCATGATTTCGACTATTTGATTCATCATCTTTTACGATAATTGGCATTTGTAGAAAATTGAATCAAAATATTCTAAATTTTATCTGATTACTGATAAAAATTAATTATTTGGTTTCGATTATCATGATCGTGATCTCCCATGATTGATTTATTCGAACTATCCGTTCGATCATAACTAAAAATAAACAAAATAAAAATGTAATACATTAATAAAATAATTAATACATAAAAACTAAATATTATATAAAAATTATCGCAATAACAACAACATAATTATGAACTAGAAAAATCTTCCCAAAAATGTTCAATCAAAGCATTTCGAAGTTCGAAATGAACATTTGAATCCCTAATTTGTTTATGTCGATTCAAAAAAGATTCAAATGTCGCAGTTGCATTATTTGCTTCTTGTACTGAGGGAGTAGTTGATTCCGTCGCTTCTACAATCGGGGCACTGAGATCTCGTTCATCCTCGACTATCATGTTATGCATTATAATGCACGCAGTTTTTACATCTTTCAAGACATCGGTCGTTAAAAAACGAACCGGATTTGATAGAATTGCAAATCGACTTTGAAGAACTCCAAATGCACGTTCCACATCCTTCCTACATGCCTCTTGCTTTTGTGCAAACAATTTATGTTCAATTTCTATTTTATTTGCTTATCTTATTTTGTATTGTAATATGAAATTTGTATTAAAATTAGTAGTATTAATGTAATTTGTATTATTGTATTTCAATTTGAATGTTGTATCAAAAATTATGTCAAATAATATTATTATATTATAAATATTATTTTTTTATATTTTTTTCATCAAAATATAAAAATTATAAATTAAAATCAACAAATACAATTATATTTACATTTATATTTATATAACTATTAATTGAAAATCAAAAAAAAAAAAAATAATAATAAAATAACATTTGCCTCCATGAATAGTGTGGAGGCAAATTTGCCTCCTACTATTCATGGTGGCAAAATACCTCATTGTTTGCCTCCACCATTGGAGAGTGAAAATGGAGTGGGGGAGGCAAATTTTGTCATTGCCTCCCCCATTGGGAATGGTCTAGGTGGGGAGGCAAATTTGGTGGCAAACTCAAATTTTGCCTCCAATCCCAATTTCACTTCAATCATATCCATCAAAATTTACTTCAAAAAGAATATTCTTTTAGAATCTTCTTAATTTAATTTTTTTATATTAAAATAATATATAATTAAAATTTTAATTTAAAATTAATTTTTGAAAAAATATAAAAATTAAACAAAATAAAAATGTAATGCATTAATAAAAAATTAAAACATAAAAACTAAATATTATATAAAAAATTATCGCAATAACAACAATAACATAATTAATCCTAAAAAATATAAATTACATATAAATTAATTTTATAAACTAGAAAAATCTTCCCAAATATGTTCAATCAAAGCATTTTGAAGTTCGAAATGAGCATTTGAATCCCTAATTTGTCTTTGCCGATTCAAAAAAGATTGAAGTTGCATTATTTGCTTCTTGTACTGAGGGAGTAGTCTATTAATGTAATTTGTATTATTGTATTTCAATTTATATGTTGTATTAAAAATTATTTCAAATAATATTATTATATTATAAATATTAATTTTTTATAATTTGTTGTCACATAATAAAAATTATAAATTAAAATGTGGGAATATGACTTTTCATGCACAAAAATAAAAAGGATGAGAATTTTGACCCCTTCCAAAAAAACATGAGTATTTTGTACAAACTTCATTTGAAATTTCAAAAACACCCTTACTTTTTATTTTCAACCAAACAATTCAATTAAAAATTCAAAATCAATTTCAAAACATAAATAAGAAAATAGTGGGCCCCACATAAATACCAAAATCGGAAATTTGGTTGTTGAAGAAGTGAATCCATGCATTAATAATGCATACAACCCCTAAAAACCCTATCACCCAACATTTTTTTTCAAAACACAAAATACCACTCAATCTCTCTAAAATCCTCACACAACACACTTCTACAAGAAAGCTCCGTCCGAATCTACGTTGGAAGAGCTGGGTTCGCCGGCCGAAAGGTACGTCGAAAATCGCCTTTTTTTTTTTTTCGATTTTCTGTTCGAGTTCATAGCTACACGGTGGCTACACGGTGGGCAGCTTCGACCGTGTAGCCACCGTGTAGCTATGAAGATTATCCGGTCACTGCCCGGTAACACAGCAGGGCACTACACGGTAATCCCGGTCACCGTGTTCCGAGAAGTGTCTCTCGGTAACACGGTGACACACTACACGGTCAGGTGACCGTGTAGTGACCGTGTACAGTGAGCATTTTTTTTTTTTTTTTAATTTTCGAATTATGGATTGTTTTTACACGTTTGGATGGATATTTTGGGTTCCCTAACTTAATTCAATCGTGTTTATTTATCGTAGATGTCGGATCGACGAATCACGGTACGTTACGGTGGTCGTTGGGATCGAGCGGGCTACGTCGATGGAGTAGATATGTGCCTCTTCTTTAATAGGGATGAAATTAGGCTCGACACTCTTGTGAGCCGGATTCGTACAGCTTTGCGTCCTCCGCCCAATATCGAGTACATGTTGTCTTTCTTCACACGAGGCATTGACGCGAGAAGCGTGCGGGCTCCTTTGATTCGCGACGAAGATGTATCCCGCATGTTAGACGAGCAAATACACGAGTGCTTTGTGTTCGTCGTCGAAACAGAGGCACAACAAGCTGCGCCGGAGGTGAATATTGGAGCAGAGAATGCGGCCGAAGTCTTCAACGCTGCTATCAAATGGCCACGGCGATTACCTGTCTGTGCGATGCTCGAGGCCATTCGTGCGATGATTGAGAGATGGTTTGACGAGAAACGAAGGAAAGCTAACGAGAGACAGAATGACCATGAGCTGACCGAGGAGGCAGTCCTCAAGTTGTCTGATCAAGATATGTTGAGCCGTTATTTTACCATTCGGGAGGTCAGTGCGGATACCCTTTACAGAGTTGAGGAGGATGACAGATCTTATCTTGTGGATATCGCGAATCGCACGTGTGATTGTCGGGAGTTCGACTTGGACCTAATACCGTGTCGTCATGCTTGTGCCGCTTTAAGGTATGATATCATTTTGCCTTTAAAATTAATTTTAAAGTGCTCATTCCACTAACTTGTTTGTTGATATTATGTAGACGAGCCAGATTTTCAGCGTACGATTTCGTGAGCCCCTGGTTCAAGACGAGCAGCCATGTCGAGATGTATGCGACGCCTATTGTGCCGGTGCCACATTATGATGATTGGGTGGTCCCGCCGGATGTAGCATCGTACGTAGTTTATCCTCCAGTAGCGGTTAGCCAGGCTGGACGTCCGAGGATGAGTCGTGCTCGTTCCGCAGTTGAGAGCTCTGCACGACGTGATCAGGTTTGTTCATCCAGAAGGAACATCGTATGTATGTCGTGGCTTAAACCTCTAATATTGTGTCGTCGTGTGCAGGTGTGTTCGAGATGTCAGGGCGTGGGTCACAACAGACGGAAGTGCACGGTCTTTATCCCACCTGGGGGGGCTGTTGATTTAAATGTCCCTGCAGAAGAGTCGAGCCGAAGAAGACAGAAGAAGAAGTGCAACATCTGCAGAAACGAGGGACACACGAGAACAAAATGTCCAATGAGCACGGAGGCAGAGATCTAAATTGGGTTTGGTTGATTTATCGGAGTTTTAGAATTATTTGAGACCTGGGTTGTTTTATTTTCGTCTACTCTCGTTGGATTTTGGATATTTGGTGTGTTTTAGGTGTTTGTGCTTGTTTTAGATTATTGTACGTGTTTTTGGAGTTTGTTTATCTCTTGAATGTGAAATGTGTGAAAAAACAGGTTGGAAATAGGTTCTCGGGGGAAGGGCGGGTCGATTTTAAAAGATATTCGTAAGGTAAATATATAATAATTTGCTAAATAACGTCAGTGAAGAGTTCTAGTCCAACTGGTGTGCCCCATTTGAATATGCGGGTTGAAATCAATAGGTCAGGGGCTTGAATCCTAAGAGCCCCTTTTTTTTTTTTTTACCCGGTAACACGGCTGATACCCGGTTAACCGTGTTACCGGTATAAGCCGTGTTACCGATATTTTTTTCAATAAATAGAGCTACACGGTCAGTGACCGTGTTACCGGTACACGTGACCGTGTTACCGGTACCACCGTGTAGCAGTCCGGCAGAACCCTTTTTTCACCTGCTTTTCACCTAAATCAATCAAAACACACACCAATAAACCATTTTTCACCAAAATCAATCAAAACACACATAAATAAAGTCAAATAGAAACCAAATCAATCCGAAAAGATACCAAATCAATCCAAAAACGTACAAAATCAATCAAAATACAAATCAAAGGTCTACTAGTTGAAGGAAATCTGGCATGACTTGGATCCTCGCTCAAACAATGAGATTCTTTGGTGCGCATCAAGCTTTTCCTGCTCAGATAAACTACAACGGGGGAATCCGTCTATGTCTATCCTCTCAAGTACAAAAGCATTCCTCAAAATATATCTCACCATGTCAAAACCGCTATCATCACGAAAACCGAATTTATCAATTCTAACAGTTCTTAGATGTAATAAGATGCACAAAGGCACTCGTTCCGGCTCTCTATAGGGCATCAAGGTTGAGCGAAGCTGATGAAAAAAACAAGGATACAAATAAAAAACATATAGAGTTGCAAAATATGTAAAAAGATAAATTGCAAAAGCTAACTCCACTCACAACAATATCTTCAAGATTATCAGCAACTTCGAGGAACTTAGCAATAAAATGCCACTGAGCGTTCATATTAAGTACGAGTTTGGTTAAATTAACAAACTTTGGCATTGAACTCGTTCCTACAATGTCAACCAGCTGCAAAAAAAAATCATATTTAAAACCAAAAGCAGGGTATATAATTAAGTAAGAAAAAAAATTAGAACAATTCAAAAATCAAAATGTACCTTCTCTTGAAAATAGCTTGAGATGTTTAGGTACCTCACATGGCAAAGAGAACTAAGAAATGCTCTCGAACAGTCATGCTCGATGCAATCAATGTGACAGTCATGCCAATATCCATTCAACTTAATATCCGCTTCAATTAAGGAGGGCATGGTCTTCCTCGAACTTTTGGCATACTCCAAATAACAACCATTCACCTTAAGATATACGAGGGCGGGAAGATTTATTATCAACATCTCATCATCATAGTATACTTCGCGACTCGAGGAGAAATCAATGTTCAGCATTTTTATTGTGGGTGAAGATATAATAAAGCAACCCAAGTTCGTTTCTTCCTCCCTGTAGAAATCATCGATGATCAGCTCCTCAATCACAGGACAACCAGAAAGCAAGTGAGGGAGGGAATCCTTATCCTCATAATCGACATTACTGAGATCAAGCTTCTTGAGGCAAGGCAAAAACACCTCCCCACTAGAGGGGATCACTCCACAATTATTTAGCTTCAAGTCGACGAGGGTCTTGCACATGAAGAGAATTCTTGGCAAACCGCACGCGATATACTCCTTGTAGTCTATATCATCGAAATTAAGGTACATATTTCGGACGATGCGCTTGAGGGCGTGGATAATCAATGTCTCTAGTCGATACGAGCTGCCCTCCACATTGGAGATGCTAAAAGTATCCAGGGGTTTTGCTTCGTGCATCGATATAATCCTGTCTATGATGTCCAAATGCGTAGAGCTGCGAAACTCTAAATTTGGGACGAGGGCCCACAAAAACCTCCATCGTCTCGCGAGAACGCTGGTGCGCACGGAGAGGTTGGTCGGTAGGAAAGAGAGGACATGATGCAGGATCTCATCTGGTAATCCGCTTAGCATATCCATGTTTATTCTTCTCAACTTGAAGCCCTCCTGCAAAAATGAATAACATAAGTCAAAATTAAAAAAAAAATAAAAATTTAGGCTTCTGTCCGGTAACACGGTCACCGTGTTACCGGATAACCGGGACCGTGTTACCGGATAACTAGGACCGTGTTACCGGATAGAAGCCCAGCATTTTTTGGTCACTACCCGGTAACACGGTAGGCAAGCAACACGGTGACCGAGAAAATCACCACCGTGTAGCGCCACCGTGGTGCCAAGAACAGCGACCCAAACCCAGATTTTTCAGAATTTTCACGAGCAATTTAACACTGAATTTCGATTCTAAATCAACTAAAACACAATAAGGAACTCTAATACACTCAAATCTTAGCAATTAACGCATCAAATTGAACACATTATTGAAAAAAAAAAAAATCGAAATTGAAAAACTAGGGTTCGGCCACACTAACCGGAGTTTGAATCGGCCGTTGTTGCTCTTCTTGTTGTTCGTTGTTGTCTGCCATTGAGATTCACCGGAATTGAAGTGGCCGGATTTTTCTTGATTCTCAAAAACGGCCGGCGGTAGGGGTGGCGAAGAGAGAGAGAGAAAAAATGTACGATTTTTTTTTTTTTTTACATTTTATTGTGTTTTGAAAAAGGGTTAAGGTTAAGTGTATAGAATATTTGTCAGGTATATATATTAACTTCTTCTAATTATATTCAGTGAAGAGTTCTAGATCAACTGGTTAGCCCCATTTGAAAAATCGAATTAAATCCATAAGGTCAGGGGTTCGAATTCTTTGAGCCCCATTTTGTTTTCTTTTTACACGGCTTTTACCGGTTACCCGGTTAGCCGTGTTACCGGTATTAGCCGTGTTACCGAGTAATTTTAAATAAACCGAGCAATTGAAAACTACCGTGTAGGACCTTCCACCGTGTAGCCTACCGTGTAGCCCACCGTGTAGCTTAGAAAAGATTTGGTTTTTTATGAATTTGAAGCATTTCTAGAGCATATTTGTTGTTACGTTAAGCATGAAACATCATTTTAAACACTAGATACATCCAATAAACATCGTAAAACAAAAAATATAGGACTATAAATAGAAAATGCCTTCTACCGTGTTGGACCTTCCACCGTGTAGCCCACCGTGTAGCCCACCGTGTAGCTTAGAAAAGATTTGGTTTTTTATGAATTTGAAGCATTTCTAGAGCATTTTTGTTGTTACGTTAAGCATGAAACATCATTTTAAACACTAGATACATCCAATAAACATCACAAAACAACCAATATAGGACTACAAAGATGAGATGCTTTGAATGTTGACCGTTTTTCGAACTTTCTACTAATATTGTCACAATCTTATCAACATAGGTAATAAATTGTTCATGCGTAATCACTTAATTCGTCAAATTCAATAATTGATCATGTTTTTTGAATCATTTTGATTATTAAAATGATGTTTTACACTACAAGAACAAGTTAACAATCGAAAAATGCCTTAAAATCAATGAAAAATCAAAACTTGTTCTACACTACACGGTCACCACCGTGTAGCCGGGTAACACCGTGTTACCGAGTAATTCCCCAGAAAACTGACCGGGCAGTTCTTGGCTACACGGTCAGTGATACGGTGACCGTGTTACCGGTACACATGACCGTGTTACCGGTACCACCGTGTAGCAGAGGCAGAAATCGTTTTTTCACCTTCTTTCCACCTAAATCAATCAAAACAAACACCTATTACACCAAAATCAATCAAAACACACCCATTTCACCTAAATCAATCAAAACACACCTAAAATAGTTTAATTGTTTTACAAATTATATTAAATTAATAAGTTAATATATTATAAATAATTTTAAAAAATTTTGACGGGATTTATTTAGTTAATATAAAAGCTAAACCTGCAAATCAATATCAATACACATACCACTCTGTCCAAACACATGCACACGAAAAAGTCTAAAATCATCCAAAATACAAATCAATCGACTCGATGACTCAAACTGAAGATTTTCCGAGCGACATATCGACGATACTTCATCAAGTACCCGTCGTCGATGTCTCTATCCCGGTGATTGAGGTGCTTGTTGACGAGACGATCCAGGTACATGCACACGTAAGGGCCGCAGTTGTTGTTGTCGACTTGGACAAACTGATCTACCGGGGCTTCGACTTGGATAGGAGTCTTCTTGTGGGTTCGATGGAAAAGGTTTATACCGTCCCAAAATCCTGCAGCCACCAAGAGACGAGGCAACAACTCCAACAACGGAGACAGTACAAGAGACTTGACAGATAGATCCGGAGAACGGTGCCACAACGAGTCGTACAACTGTACAGTCCAGTGGTCCAGGTCAATCCGTATCACGATCCAATGTTCCCCGGAATTACACACCGTTATCACCTTAAAAAAAACAAAAAAAAACGTTATTTACAATTAAATTAAAATATTAAGTTGAATTAAAATCGAATAAAAATGTACGGTTCTTTAAATTACCTCTCGTGCGAGTTCCCAACTCTCGTGTCTCTCGTCTCCCGTGATGTATTTCAGCATGTAGTCCGGCGGTGCCCAGGTCTCATATTTCCTCTCCAAGTTCTTTCTCTTTACGTGTTGTGCCGGAATCTTAACCCTAGCGTACTGGGTCCTCAAAGCGTTCTGTTAATTAAAAATAAATTTAAACGATTAGTATTAGGAAAATGAAAAAAAAAAACGTGTATTTGATAGGATGATTGGAACTTACGAAGAACTCGGTACACAAGAGTATAGTCTTCTTTGGAGAGACTCCATCTTTTAAAGCCCTGTTATGATTTATCTTGTCTTGCAGGTACAAAATGTACATGTCAATCTCCTGAAAAATATACATATTAGAGTTAAGCACAATTTAATAAACATTATAAATTTCAAAGTTTAAATACAAATTAACTTACCATGCTCGAGTACCAATGATGTAGTGACTCAATCCGGTCGAAGTAGTCCTGGTCCAGAGTGAGTCCGTTGTAAGGGATTTTGACACTCATTCCATGCCCGTCACGACGGAACATCGAATAGAGCCCCCTAACCTTCTTGCTGCCAGTGCGTCGGAACTGTTGGACGTACGGGCTCCGAAGAGCTGCCGAGGGCCTCCTCACACGGGGTCCGAGACTACTACTCTCGGCGACATCATCCTCCTCCTCATCAGCCCCAAGTTCTTCCTCCTCTTCCGACAATACAATCTCCTTTTCGTGTTCATCCTCCACGGGAGATTCCAGCTTGAACAACTGGACCTGCGACTCAGGAGGAAAAAAATGCTCTTCATCAACGATAATCTGCGGTTCATCAGCCCCCTTCGGTACAATAAAACCAGGATCATCCTCTGGCCGAACATACTCTGGCCGATAAACAGGAGTCGGACCGAAGATGCTGTCGGTGTGAATCGGTGGGAAGGGAGCGAAGACAGCCTGGAAATCACGCAGCCCCCTCGGTGGCGAAAACTGACCGCTATCTCCAACGGTCGAGAATATCTGGGTCTGTGTGCGATAGCTATCGCCAACGACCTGCTGCTCGTACTGGGGCACATGCTCGTACAGGGGCTCCTGCTGCTCGACCTGAGGCTGCTGCTCGACGTGGGTCGACTCGGCATGGAAAGACTCGGCATGGGTCGGCTCGACAAGTGGCGACCTGCGATAACCATCCTGAAAGTGATAATCATGTGGCCAATCCCCACACGAAACCCTGACATCAACGTCCACTAACTCGGGCTCCGAGTCCTGAAAGCGAGGAGGCGCGCTGATAGAATGCCGAGCAGCCGGAAAACCGCCCTGAGATGCATCAGAAGGGCAGGGGCGAGGCCGGGAGTATCGTCTGCGACCGAAAAAGCCCCGAATCTGCTCCATAAGACTATCGTTGCCCTCCTTATGTACCCTCCTCACCCGGGCAGTCAATCGGCCCATAAATCCAGTCTCAGACTCATCGCTGAGGATCTTGTGGAGCCGTCGATCAATGCGCCGATCAGTACTGTCATCTGAACCCTCGGGTGCCTCAGGTGCCTCAGGTGCCTCATGTGCCTCAGCTGCAGGAGAGGACTCTCGTCGGGCACGGTGAGACGCACGCTCAGCTGCATGCCGCTCGGCAGATGAATCGGGTGTCCTGTCATCACGCGTGCGTCGACTAGTCTGAGGGTCAGCGCCCGTCATCTTGGACACGCGTCCGGCCACGCGTTCCATCAAGCTCGGCTTCTTCTTCTTCACCGGTACTGCAGCCGGTGCTCCTCTCGGAGCATGTCCAATCCTAGCAGGAGCAACGTACCTCACTTCGTCTGCTCCTCTGTTGAGGAACGAAGTGTAGTACTCAGTCCTCGCCTCCTTGCGTGTCGGCTCTAGAGTCGAGAGGACCACAAGCTGAAAAAAAATGAAAATTAATTTATTAAGCATTAATTAAAGGAAATAAATAATTTAAAACATTAATTCACAAAATTTACCTCATCGTCCTCGAAGAAATCAGTGAAATTGAGGGTGCATCCAACCGATTTCCAGTTCAAAAACCGAGGCCTCACAGTTTTCTCCATCTGTACTCCGCAGACACGGCCCAGACTCGGTATCGCCTCGTACGACCATAGCTGAAAGGCCCAAATTGGGCCGTAAACGTGGTATCCCCTCGAGTGAACCTGACCGGGCATCGTCGCAGCTATGGAGATGTAGTGCGACATGATCTGCCAGGAGTAGGATCCCCAGGGAAACGAATCCCATCCGGCAACGTCCTCCACAAAAGCCCAAGCCCAAGTGTCGATCTTGGCATCGTCTCGGCCCAACAAGAAAAAATAGTAGATCAACAAGTTGGCCACCTTCAAGTAGTCGGTCGGGTCCTGACCCATACTCAGAGAGGTGAATCTCGTACGAAGATCTTTAAGGCTCGTCGTCTGTCTGAAGTGTCTCCAGTAAACAGAGTCCTCAGAAATCGTGTGCGTGGTGGCCGAAGGATCAAATGCGTGACCACCAAATCGAAATCCGGTAATCAGGGCATACTCCTGTGCTCGAAAGCGAATAGTCTGGCCCCCGACGAAAAACCAATGCTCGAATGGAGGTATCGTCGGACTCACGATCTCCCGAGCTAGAAGGTGGTGCATCGCCATATTGGACCTTCCGTCCCTCTTAAGCCAGAGCAAATACCCGAAACAACTTTCCTTAAATGTCCGTAAAGCTGCTAGGGTAGGGTCGACGGACGTCAGCGTGTTTCTAATTTCCTTTAGTAATTCGAACCGATCGTACAAATTGAGGTTCTTCGACAACTTTATGAACTCTGGCCTCTTCCAATCGAAGCCCTCCTGCAAAAATGAAGTTAAAACAAATAAATATGACATTCAATTAAATAACAAAACTCAAAATTCAAAAAAAAAAAAAAAAAAAAATTATTCTGTAACACGGTCATAACACGGTCACCGTGTACCGTGTTACCGGTAACACGGTCACCGTGTAACCGGATAACCGATAACACGGTGACCGAGAAATCTGACCATGTTACCGAGATTTTCTCGGTCACTGCCCGGTAACACGGTGGTATCGCTACACGGTCAGCTCTATAAACGCTACCGTGTAGCGCTACCGTGTAGCCATAAACACCGACCAAAAACCAGAAATTTCAGGCGATTCAAAGACCAATTTAACACAGAATTTCAATTCTAAATCAACTAAAACGCAATAAGGAACTTAAATACACTCAATGGCTAGCAATTAACACATCCAATTCAACACATTATCGAAAAAAATTCAAAATTTCGAAATAAAAAAAGTAGGGTTTCGGCACTTACCGGGGCTTGAATCGGCCATTGTTGCTCGCCATGTTGTTCATTGTTGTCAGCCATTGTTAGTCGCCGGAATTTTTGGCCGGATTCCTTCTTCTTTGATTCTCGATTTCGGCGGCGGTTTTGGGTGTTTGGGGGGGGGGGGGGGGGGGGGGGGGACCGATAGAGAGAAAAAAAAAAGAGGAGTGGGGACCGATTTTTTTAATGCTCTTTTTGTCTTTTTCTTGTGTTTTAATTCTTTTGTTTTGTTTATTTAAAAGTTGAGGGTAAGTTAGTATTTTCAAGTAGAAATTGTATGAAAAGCTCACATTTTTTTGGGGTGTGTCAAAATACTCACACTTCTTATAAAAGTGTTTGAAAATCCACAGGACTCAATTAAAATCAACACATATACTATTATATTTACATTTATATATATTTAACAATTAATTTAAAATAAAAATAATAATAAAATAAGTTTGCCACCATGAATAGTGTGGAGGCAAATTTGTCTCTTACTATTCACAATGGCAAAATGCCACAAAATTTGACACCTCCATTGGAGTGATGAAATCGGACTTGGGGAGGCAAAATTTGGCATTGCCTCCCCCGTTGGGAATGGTCTAAAGGATGACTGTTTGCCCCGTTGGGAATGGTCTAAAGGATGACTGTTTGATTGACCAGGTGAAATAGCCTTACTTTTGCTCAGCAAAGGAATGATTTTACCATTCTTCCCTCTCATTTGGCTGTTGTTTCATAACAAGTGGGCGATTGCGACTTTTCGCTGAAACGGATCCCAACAACAAAAAACTGAAAATAGAAAAAAAATTTTGTCACTACCAATTAAATTAAACAAAAAAAGAAAACTAAAAAATGTTGTATATTTAGGGTGTTACTGAAAGAAGAGAGGCTTGGATAAATATTGAATCGCGTAGCAACGCTTTCCTTAAAGAGTATTTCGACCCTATAAGCCTGGGTATCACGAAATCCCTCGCAGGATAAGACAATATCAACACTCGAGTCTTAGGCTTAGAACACGAGCAACTTATGGAATATTCCGCTTTATTTGTTGCTTCAAAGCTTCTTATGTTTGTTGGTATTTTCAAGTGTTTTCCCAAGTGTATTCATCAAATGAATTTCACTTCCTTATATATGTAATAGACACCCTTTCATTTGAATATAACCACCTCTTGGTCGAATATGTACTTTTATGAAAAGGTACCTTTTCATTCGACACCTATTCATGTATATGTACCTTTTAGTGAATATACACTTTCACTTTGGCACCTATTCATGTTGTTTTGCATGGCAAGCCATGCAATTTCGAATTTGCATCATATTAATGATGTAATATCATCATCTAGCCATGCAACCATGCAACTACGAGATCACACTCGACATGCATTATTATGCTTATCCAAATACTTAAACCATATCAATTTTATATAACCTCGTACTCCACACTTCTCCAAAGTTATATTATATTGACTAGATTTAATCCGAAGTCTTGAATGATTCCAATTACATTAAATGGACAGCGATTTCACTTAAATCACCAACAATCCTCCCCCATTTAAGTGCAATCCTTGAATCATACAAATTCAACAAATAAAACCAAACTCGTGCGTAAGATGAAAATGTCTTAAAGATTGAATTTTCATCGTAGTGAATTATACTTTACATATATTCGAGAATCACGGTGACTTAAAGATTGAACCGTTCAACCCATCTGAATACATGAAGATAAAACACACACAAGTTTAAACCATTCCATAAGGAAATCCGACACAAAATAGGTCTTGTGTCCCTATCCATTCATGAGCGTATATAGAGCTTAGCCACGACTTTTGAAGTTGCCATACTTCTCACTCATATAGGTGAATCTTTTCTTCGTGCACCTGCACCATGCACTTTGTCAAAAGACTCATTAAGAATTAACTTCAACCTTTTCATGCAGGTTCAAACACATTCCTTTGGGATATTTTTCATGTGTTTCAATCTCAAATATAGGCTTCCCAATTGAATTCTGGTTCTAATACAATTAGAAATGAATTTGGTATTCCATATTTGAAAATTCAAAGAGGCTTAAAACCCATCCCAATTACCAACTTTTCTACCAAGTCCTTAACTAAATCACTTCATCAAATGATTAGTTAATTATCTTTTGAAATCTCATCAAATCTATAAAGATTACTCCATGAGTGATCAATTCATGAACCATGTTTATTTATAACATCAAAGTACTTTGATTTCATGACTATACACTTTAGTCAAAGTCATTACACTGTTAAATATAAAAACAGATGAGATCACCATAGGTCGCATGCCTATGTGCATTCTCGAGTCGCAAATGCCCCTGCGATTCACGAGTTATCCGAGACACTTGTCTCAACTAGTCAATATGCCTCATTTACAAGATTCCATATTATTTAATTCCTCTGAGTTCACCTTAAAACCAGGTGCATCTTAATGTTTCTCACACAAGACATAATGTTGTCGCACGTGCCAACATAATAGTTTGTTGTAGGTGTCAAATTCCAAATGGGGGTGTTCAAGTGCGGTCCCACGCTTAGCGCACACAAACGAGAGCGGGAGTTTGAATATGCACTAGAGAGCCTCAATCTATCTCAAAACCATATGGTACTAAGTAGGAGAACTCCCTAGGCTTATATCATAGACTCCCCTCTCACAATTATTCGATGTGGGACAACTCACAAGTGGCCTTCAACACACCCCCTCCACTTGTGAGTCCTAGTCAAAGGGTGGTTATAACCACTCACAAACAGGATCGAGTTCCCGCTCTGATACCATGTCAAATTCCAAATGGGGGTGTTCAAGTGCGGTCCCACGCCTAGCGCACACAAACGAGAGCGGGAGCTTGAATATGCACTAGAGAGCCTCAATCTAGAGTTCCCGCTCTGATACCATGTCAAATTCCAAATGGGGGTGTTCAAGTGCGGTCCCACGCCTAGCGCACACAAACGAGAGCGGGAGCTTGAATATGCACTAGAGAGCCTCAATCTATCTCAAAACCATATGGTACTAAGTAGGAGAACTCCCTAGGCTTATATCATAGACTCCCCTCTCACAATTATTCGATGTGGGACAACTCACAAGTGGCCTTCAACAGTAGGAATATTCATTCCCTTAGTTCTGAACCGAACTCTCACTTGCTTCCACTATATTCATGGAAGAGGATTTTACAACATTCTTGTCTTTGGGTTTTTACACCCTAATGCGTCTTTAGATATTTCTATACGCAAATTACCACAAGTTGTACCAACAAAATTTTTTTTTTTTTTGAAACTGATCGAATTTGGTCGGTCCTTTTATAGAGTTGAGACGTCTATTGAATATAAACACGACTATTCAATAACTCTGCAATCAGAAAGGATACACCTAATCTCAAAGTCATGATGACTTTTCATACACCAGCCACTCGTTCATAATTCACGACAAATTCCATTTAATTGAATTTTGATTTTGTCAAGATCAATAATTAATTAAACCTGATGTAGCATGCGTATAACCACATTTTCCCGCATACTTACAGTTACACATAACACATGTATACATGTTTACACATGCATGTCTCACATACATAATAAATTTACACAGTACACGCAAACATACATGTTTAATATATTCACAAATAACTAAAGAGTTACCGTACCCATTCACGTAAAGTCACTATTTCCACTTATTAAATTACTAACGGTCACGGGTGATTAGTTTTGCATGGAATTTGAATACAGCCATTAACATATTATTCTATCATTATTCTAGAAGCATATTTATAAATATTTAAATGAAAGCATGCACGCAAAATATGCATATATAAATACTGAGACACACATATATTATATCATAAACTATATAATATACTATAACACAACTAATTAATATTTAATTAATAAAATTAATTAATAATTAAGTAGTCACTTTCTTTTCTTTATTTTTAATATAGAAGTATACTACGTATATCAAAATAAAATTAAACATACCGTTTAATATGTGTCCAAGACATATATAGTTGTCGTTGTCCTACTTGCACCGTTTCCGAGTTGCCTCCAGTATTTTGTTTTCCACTTGCTCCTTTTGAGGAGTGCTAAGAACATACACCTTCCAAAAATTCACGCTTTCAAATTTCTCCAACTTGCCAAACTTTTTGTTCCTCTCTCGAACGACTCCATCTTTCAGTATGTGAAAATACTCTTTAAGATTGTTGTATATTTAGGGTGTTACTGAAAGAAGAGAGGCTTGGATAAATATTGAATTGCGTAGCAACGCTTTCCTTAAAGAGTATTTCGACCCTATAAGCCTGGGTATCACGAAATCCCTCGCAGGATAAGACAATATCAACACTCGAGTCTTAGGCTTAGAACACGAGCAACTTATGGAATATTCCGCTTTATTTGTTGCTTCAAAGCTTCTTATGTTTGTTGGTATTTTCAAGTGTTTTCCCAAGTGTATTCATCAAATGAATTTCACTTCCTTATATATGTAATAGACACCCTTTCATTTGAATATAACCACCTCTTGGTCGAATATGTACTTTTATGAAAAGGTACCTTTTCATTCGACACCTATTCATGTATATGTACCTTTTAGTGAATATACACTTTCACTTTGACACCTATTTGTGTTGTTTTGCATGGCAAGCCATGCAATTTCGAATTTGCATCATATTAATGATGTAATATCATCATCTAGCCATGCAACCATGCAACTACGAGATCACACTCGACATGCATTATTATGCTTATCCAAATACTTAAACCATATCAATTTTATATAACCGTGTACTCCACACTTCTCCAAAGTTATATTATACTGACTAGATTTAATCCGAAGTCTTGAATGATTCCAATTACATTAAATAGACAGCGATTTCACTTAAATCACCAACAAAAAAGTGGTAAACTAAGAGAGTATATTAATATTTGGATTATATGGATCTAATTATTAAAATTTACTTGAAGAAACTCTGTAAAATACTTGAGCTCTTGATACATGTTCACTGAGATGAAAAAAAGTTGGTACGATTGCTATATATGTTTAAAAGTGTTTTTGTTGGTATACTCTACATTTTTATGATCGGTGCCTGCTTCGTGAATTCACGGTTGTAGATATTTAAAAGTGTTTTAAGGGGAAGCAGATAATGATGAATAATGATCCAAGTGAAATTTGGTATTATATTTGAAATTAAAAATGGAGAAGAGGCACTCCTAATAATGCAATTACAAGTCTAAAAGATATGGATGACCAATTAATTATTACAGTATTTTATTTTGGTGAAGGAAAAGGGGGCGAAGAGATCGTAAATTTTACTTTAATGATATATGTATCAACTGAAATAGGGAAATAAAGCTTTATAATTTTGAAATAGCAGAATTTGAAAACGATATCTTTGAGTAGTTGTATGATGAAATAAATAGTGAGTACAATCTTGGCTGCTGTTTATCCTAGTTTTGAATCTCACCTTGCAATCCCCTCAACTTTTGGTCCTATTACAGAAATTTTGGCATTATGCCTACTGATTCTTACCCTCTACACTGGCAGGTTACACGAAAGGCTTCAGGAATGCAATGGAGATGAAGTCTTGAAGGCAGAAGTTGGTGCTAAGGTTCAGATGTTTACTGAGTGGGCTCTGAAATGCATAAGTTTCCATTCCTGCTGCCAGGGTAATAGTGACAGAGTGGGTCATAATAGTGACAAGGTCTTGAGTTCAATAGCACGGGGACTATTATTTCTCCATATTCTTGCACTGATTAGCTTCTGACACCATGATTACAGACACCAATGTTTCTCAGATCCTGATAAAATCACACACTCGATTTTTTAGCAGTCCAATTTATGTGTTCAGCCAATTCAAGCTTGTTGTGATCCTTTGTGCACAGGGATTTTCTCACTCATCACTAACCCTATATGTTATCATTCAGATTGCTCAAAGGAACAGCTTGGACGTGGATGTCGACCTCGAAGGGGTGGCCTTCCTCCTCCGGTCTGATTTCCTGCCGGGACATGGAGCTCTGCCTCGCCCTCACAGCCGCCACTTACGCAGTGGCCGACATCATCGCCAGGTCTGATGACGAGGCGGTTGCACCTGAGGAGCTGAGGGCCTTTCTCCAAGAGAACTGGTCTGAGGCGGCTTTCTACCAAGGGCTGAGACGAGGGGGATTGCACTACTTGAATTATGAAGTGGGGAGGCTCTCCGATCTGCCTGAGGGAGATATTATGGTAGGTGTTTTGTCGTTGCTGTATGTACAAGTAAAATAGAGCTTTTCTGATGTGCTCTACTAACACTTTAATGTTGATTTGAGTCTTGTTATTGTTGGGATATGTCCTTCGATCCTACGTGTGCAATCGATAAAGTCATAATGTCGTCCATGGATGTTAAATGATTATTCGATAATATTAATTGTTGGGAACAATATAATATTGATCGATAAAATCATACCTACAGGGTCACACACGAGCTCGATATTGATATACATTGCTTGATAAATATATTGATTTAGAATCAATATTTACGTGGAATTTCGCATGCATGGGATGCATGGCTTGCATGGATGCATGTCACATAGTGTGACATGGCATGCCACACAAGCAAGTGGGACCATCTAATGCCATGTGGCATAATGAGGTGAAAATATCCATTCAAATTCACCATAATCACACCTTAATGTGTGATAATGATGGGGCATCAATATCACCATCAAGGAGGGGGTTACAAGGTGGTTTTGATGGCATTTTAAGGTGAACAAATGCTGATTTTTCACCATACTTTTTGACCCACGAAATTCACAAGTGAAAGAGAGAAAAGAGGTTTTTCTTGGAGAATCAACTCGATCAAGCAAGCAATTCATCATTCGGGTTCGTGTGCAACACGTAGAGGCCAGACCATTTGTGCGGCTTCAACATCCGGGCGATCCAAAGGCGTGACAAGGTCATACCAAAGGTGTACATTTCGAGGCTGATCCATTTGAGGTGGTTCAATCGACTCAACACCACCTCATCGGCATTAACCACATTCAACGATCACCAAAAGTAAGTAATCGTTGAACCTTATATATATATATATATATATATATATATATATATATATATATATATATATATTGGATGTGTATATATATATGTTTATATGTGTTCTTATACACATTAAGTGTGCACTAAGATCATGGCATAGTAGATCTATTGCTTTACACGCTTCCGCACACACGGTATATCGATCGGATCGGTATACCGGTACCTTCAATTGGTATCAGAGCCTAGGGCTCGTGCACACTTTTGTGTTGGACACAAGAAGTTTAATCAACATAATTGGATTAATTGTTTAATTGTGATTATGTGATTAGATGTAAGGCCGGCCACCGTTAGTGGTCGGGTGAATGAATTCGTCGTTTTTTACGTTTCGATTGGCCGTAGTATTTGAGGGCTGCGTCCATTTGAATCATTTGTAATAGATAGGTTTTTCTATTATATTTGTATTGTACTACTTGTAAGCGATGGACTTGGTCCATGGTTCGATGGAGGATCTCGACTCTCCGGCGAAAACGAGAAGAAACGAAGCAAAACGAAGCAAAGCGGGCAAAACCGGGCTGCTGGAGCCAAACGGCGGTCGCCGTTTGAGCTCCGGCGGGCGCCGTTTTGGAAACGGCGACCGCCGAAAGGCCTTTTTCTTGGCAGATTGTTCCCGGACCTTTCGGCGGGCGCCGTTTTGCAAACGGCGACCGCCGGTGGTGTTCGGCGACCGCTGATTGTGAAACGGCGGGCGCCGTTCGTGGTTTTATGGGTACGGAATAGATTTGACCAAAATCGGAGGGCACGAAACTAAAACGGAGGGCGAGGACCAGTCCAGAAGATGTTCAAGGCCTATTTTGTTGGTTTTAGTATTTTCGTTTGAGAGTTGTGAGGTTCTAGGGGCCTTTCGATTTCGTATTTATTTGCTTTGCTAGTTATAGGTTGTTTTATGTTATAAATGTTCAACTTACATATAAACAAACCTATGCATGCAAGTTTCCAAAATAATGAGTATAATGTCTTGTCCAAAACATCACACCCATAAATCCCTCGATCATAAGTTGGTAGGTCCGCCTCAGCGGGGTACTACTTGTTATCTTGGGATAAGTGGGAGTAAGGGTTAGACCCTTACACGTGAGTTTGGTTTTCTCATCGATAGATCCACTGCAGGCGTGGCTATCGAGACATAAGATGAGAATGGGACTCTCATCGACCGAGAGTGACATTAGATGTCATTGACATGGAATGTCTACCTATCTTGGAGTTCTTAAGTGCGGACTCAGTCGGCTCAAGGATTCGCAAGATGAGGGTCTTGGGATCGTTTTGTTCTAATTTATTAAAATTTCAAAAACAAATGCCTAATTTGTCTTTCATTTGATGAATTATAAGGTTAGGATTATTTACACCTCGGGGAGTGATTTAATCCAAAACACTTAAGTTTATCAATGACACAAATTAGAGACTTTCGAGCCATTGGATGGCGTGAATCGATTGTCTGGTTGGCTCCCTCATTTTAATGAGAGATAGGGCTTCAATTGCATAATAAGATCGCTGGTTAGAAAACCTCGAGTTTTCACTTACGATTTATCACGTTTTTGTCATTGAAATAATTGGGAACTACGATGTTGGATATCGAATGAACAAAATGGAACAAATAAAGTAGTTTTGCTAGACAACCTTATTTGTTTACCGCTTTGTGGATGTTTACTTACGTTATTTATCTTTCTTCTGTAGTATAATATGTCTGTCTCAACTCAATTCAAGTTCAGCTCTATCTTGGATAGAGAAAAGTTGAACAACACCAATTTCCTTGATTGGCAACGTAACTTGAGGATAGTCCTCAAATACGAACAAAAGGAAAGTGTGTTGGACAAACCCCTTCCCATGCTTCCCGATGATGGGGGCACGGCTGCCCAAAAGGTATCATATGCCCTTGCTAAGAAAGCCTTGAATGAGGTGACATATTTGATGTTGGCATCCATGGTACCCGAATTGCAAAAACAATTTGAGTCCATGGAAGCCTATGACATCATAGAAGAGATCAAGAGCATGTTCGGGGAACATGCTAGGATTGAGCGCTTCGGTGTCACCCGGGCTATAGCAATAGCTAAGCTGGAAAAGGGTAAACCCGTGGGACCACATGTACAGCAAATGAGTGGATTATTTGCTTCAAGTGCTCGCCTCGGTCTTGCATATGATGACGAGTTGGCTACCGATTTCATTCTCCATTCTCTTCATGATGGTTATGACGCCTTTAGGCTGAATTTCCACATGAATGGACTGAAGAAATCGCTTCATGAGCTCCATGGGATGCTTAAGGCTGCTGAGCCGGCGATTAAGAAGGACCCTAGGAGGGAAGTTCTTATGATTCGGGAAGGAGGTACCAAAAAGTTCAAGGAGATTAAGAAACCGGAAGTGAAAGGCAAAGGGAAAGGGAAAGGGAAAGCTGTGGCAGCTCCTTCCAAAAGGTTTTTGAAAGCTTCTAAGGTTCCTGGGGAATCTGAGTGTTTCTACTGCAAGAGTGTTGGACACTACAAGCGAGATTTCCCTAAGTTCAAGGAAGATGTGAAGAACGGTGTCGTTCCTTCATCTTCAGGTATTTATGTCATAGACATAAACTTTACAAATTCTTACCAAGCGAGGCTAGTGACATGACGCACGGAGTGGGGGCAAATACGTTGGAGATGTTGTGCGAGAAGGACCCGTTTGTCACTAACGATCTTTCTCCGCTACTACCTTCTATTCAGTCTGTTTTGCAGGATTTTGTTGATATAACTCCTGTTGATACTCCTCCTGGATCAACACACATGGGAGGGATTGAGGATGTGCCGACCTTGTTCGGGCCAGTGGTGTTCGAGCCTGGTGACGTCTTGGATTTGAGGGAAAATCCTCTTCAAGAGGAGGGGAATGATGCAACCCCAAGATCCGGGACGATGAAGAAAGCATCGAAGTGGGAGTCGAGACGTACCGAGAAGTTCGGGGAAGATTCTGGCGAGCTGTCGGACGACACCTCCCAGCTGTCGGACGACAGGTTCTGGAAATTTGGGCTCGATGCAGAGAGGATTCGCAGGTTGAGCCTGCGAACGACGGCGATTTGTCGGACGACAGGATTTCCTGTCGGACGACAAGAGGATGTCGGACGACACTCATTCCTGTCGTCCGACAGCTAGGCGAGTTCAGCAGCGCGGACGTTTTTTTTCCAGCTTTTGTCTTTTATTCCTTTTTGCGATTTTTAGGGTTTCTATGCCTATTTAAGGCCTCAAGACATTGTTTTTTTAAACAGATTGATATTGAATAAATTATTTTCGTGGGATATAATTCTCCTTTGGGTTTTCCGAATTCTTCCGGGTTCTACCAAAAGAATTCACCGGCGAATCAACGAAGTCTTCATCCTTCGTTTGTGTGTCATTCATCGTCTCCGAATTGTTGAGTCGCGTTCCGTTGGGGTTTAGGTCGCCGAATCTAAATCATTTCGGGGGTAGATTCAAAGGTTTTGGGATCTCCACCAGGTATCCTTTCAATTATTCCGTTTCTTCTTCTCTTCCGATCGAGGTGCGTATCATCTGGTATCAGAGCTAGGGTTCGTATCATCTGGTATCAGAGCCCAGGTTAGGGCTATTTTCTGATTTCGTACCTCGTTTGTTCTTTTTCCCTTTTTCGTAACCCTTCTATTTCAAAATTTATTTTTTTTTCGTTTCTTCCTCCCCCTTTTACTGTTCATCGACCGCACAAAAAAAAAAAAAAAAAAAAGAGTATTTTGGCGGGAAAATTTTTCTCTAACCAAAATTTTGTGTGTGATTCCTGAGATTTCCGGCATCGTTTTGAGCTACTTTGATACTATCGAAATTTTCGTGCCAAATTCTATCACCTTCCAACCGACCATCCTATTGAGTGTTTTCGTTAATATTGTTGGAGTGAATTCGGCTGGTAATTCCGGAAGTTCGATTCTTAAGGGAGAAATTGAGAGAATACTGAGTGACCTCCTATATTGAGAGACACACGAGAGCTGTGAGGGAAAGATTTCTTCATTTCTCTTGTTTTTGTTTTAACGTTATTTGGCAGGATGTCTGGTGGGACTTCACCAAAGGCTGAAGGTACAATGATCGATCCCCAAATTAAGTACCTCATGGAGGCCATGCGAACTGAGTTGAGAAAGTTCATTACCTCTGAAATGGAGGCCGTGCATGAGCGGGTTAGTGCCATGGAGGAGAGGCCTAATCGGAAACAACGAGATGGTCGGAATGGTAACCATCGTTACCATGGCAGAAATAGGGACATCGATTCCGAGGAGGATGAAGCATCTGAGACTGATGGGAGGAGGCGAGGAGGTAGAGACCGGGAAGATGACAACTTGGGCAACATCAAGATGAACATTCCCTCATTCTTAGGGAAGAACGATCCTGAGTTGTATTTGGAGTGGGAGCATAAGGTGGAGCTAATGTTTGATTGTCATAACTATTCTGAGCTCAAGAAGGTGAAGTTGGCAGCGATAGAGTTCTCTGAATATGCACTGGTTTGGTGGGATCAGCTTGTAACCAGTCGGAGGCGGAATCGAGAACAACCTATTGCAACATGGCCCGAGATGAAAGCTGTGATGAGGAAGCGGTTTGTTCCAACTCACTATTACCGAGAGTTGTACAACAAGTTGCAGAATCTACGACAGGGGTCGAAGAGTGTGGATGAGTACTTCAAGGAAATGGAGGTGTCTATGATTCGAGCCAATATTGAAGAGGACAGGGAGGCGACCATGGCGAGATTCCTGGCTGGTTTAAATTGGGAGATTCGTAACACCGTGGAGTTGCAGCCATACGTTGAGTTGGAGGACATGGTTCATGTGGCAATCAAGATTGAGAACCAGCTTAAGAGGAGGGGTAGCTTGGGCCATTCGAAGCCAATTCAGTCTACATGGAGACATTCCCAGGGCCCTAGTGGTTCATCATACAAGGGGAACCAATGGAAGGAGGAAACGACAACAAGGGATGAGAAGAAGATCTTCTACAAAGATCGTCTGGAGGGTGCAGGTCCGACTACTCAGGTCAGTCCCGTGGTTCCTGATAGTCGCAATCGGGATAAGAGGTGCTTCAAGTGTCAGGGATTCGGGCATATCATGAGTGAGTGTCCCAACCGGAGACTTATGCTCTTACGAGAAGATGGGGAAGTTGTGACTGATGACGAGGGTGAAAAGCCTGTACCGACAGCTACGGTAGAGTCCGAGGAGGAGGAGAAGATTATCGCACCGGACGGGAAGCTACTTGTAGCGCGAAGAGTATTGAGTGCACACATTCAACCCGATGTTCAGGAGCAGCGAGAGAACCTTTTCCACACAAGGTGTCATGTGCAGGATAAGGTGTGCAGTGTCATCATTGATGGAGGTAGTTGCACGAACGTGGCTAGTGCAACCATGGTTCAGCGATTGGGTTTGGTTGTGGTGCAGCATCCTAGGCCATACCATCTACGGTGGTTGAATACGACTGGCGTCATCAAGGTGACCAAGCAAGTGGAGGTTCCTTTCCGCATTGGGAAGTATGAAGATAAGGTACTATGTGATGTCATTCCCATGCACGCGAGCCATATTCTATTGGGGCGTCCGTGGCAGTATGATCGGCGAGCTATCTATGACGGTTTCACCAACAAGTACTCTTTCGAGTATAAGCAGAAGAAGGTATCCCTTGTTCCTCTCACTCCTACACAGGTTTACGAGGATCAAGAGCAGTTGCAACGAGAGGCCGAAAGGGGAAAGTCTAAGGAGCAGCCCTTACCAAGCGAGGCTAGTGACATGACGCACGGAGTGGGGGCAAATACGTTGGAGATGTTGTGCGAGAAGGACCCGTTTGTCACTAACGATCTTTCTCCGCTACTACCTTCTATTCAGTCTGTTTTGCAGGATTTTGTTGATATAACTCCTGTTGATACTCCTCCTGGATCAACACACATGGGAGGGATTGAGGATGTGCCGACCTTGTTCGGGCCAGTGGTGTTCGAGCCTGGTGACGTCTTGGATTTGAGGGAAAATCCTCTTCAAGAGGAGGGGAATGATGCAACCCCAAGATCTGGGACGATGAAGAAAGCATCGAAGTGGGAGTCGAGACGTACCGAGAAGTTCGGGGAAGATTCTGGCGAGCTGTCGGACGACACCTCCCAGCTGTCGGACGACAGGTTCTGGAAATTTGGGCTCGATGCAGAGAGGATTCGCAGGTTGAGCCTGCGAACGACGGCGATTTGTCGGACGACAGGATTTCCTGTCGGACGACAAGAGGATGTCGGACGACACTCATTCCTGTCGTCCGACAGCTAGGCGAGTTCAGCAGCGCGGACGTTTTTTTTCCAGCTTTTGTCTTTTATTCCTTTTTGCGATTTTTAGGGTTTCTATGCCTATTTAAGGCCTCAAGACATTGTTTTTTTAAACAGATTGATATTGAATAAATTATTTTCGTGGGATATAATTCTCCTTTGGGTTTTCCGAATTCTTCCGGGTTCTACCAAAAGAATTCACCGGCGAATCAACGAAGTCTTCATCCTTCGTTTGTGTGTCATTCATCGTCTCCGAATTGTTGAGTCGCGTTCCGTTGGGGTTTAGGTCGCCGAATCTAAATCATTTCGGGGGTAGATTCAAAGGTTTTGGGATCTCCACCAGGTATCCTTTCAATTATTCTGTTTCTTCTTCTCTTCCGATCGAGGTGCGTATCACAAAATGACAAAGTCACATTTTCTAGGAAAAGGAGAACGTGCAAATGATCTATTGGGTTTAATCCATACTGATGTATGTGGCCCAATGATCTCACAAGCACGTGGAGGTTATTTCTACTTCATAACTTTTACCGATGACTTAAGTAGATATGGTTATGTCTACTTAATGAGGCATAAGTCGAAAGCCTTTGAAAAGTTCAAAGAATTCCAAAATGAAGTTGAGAATCAACTTGGTAAGAAGATAAAAGCCATTTGATCGGATCGAGGTGGTGAATATCTTAGCCAAGAATTCGATGATCATCTTATGAGTTGTGGTATTCTATATCAACTCACTCCACCTGGAACACCCCAGATGAATGGTGTTTCCGAAAGGAGGAATAGAACCTTATTGGATATGGTTCGATCGATGATGAGCCTTAGTGAACTACCAAAACCTTTTTGGGGACACGCACTTTTAACAGCGGCCTATACACTGAATAGGACACCGTCAAAAGCTGTTGATAAGACACCATACGAGATATGGAAAGGGAAGGTCCCTAACTTGTCTTATATCAAGGTTTGGGGATGTGAAGCTTATGTGAAGAGAAATATCTCTACAAAGCTTGAACCCAAATCGGATAAATGTTTCTTTGTGGGTTATCCAAAAGAAACACGAGGGTACTAATTTTACAACCAATCTGAGAACAAAGTCTTTGTTGCTCGAGATGGTGTATTTCTTGAAAAGGAATATCTTTCCAAGAAAGTAAGTGGGAGCTCAGTTGACTTGAACGAAGTTCAAGAAGACTTGAACGAGGTTCAAGAAGATCAAACTGAGATGGATACTCAAGACCAAGTCGAGAGTACTCCAGTGGTTTTAGAAACCACACCTAACCCTCGAAGGTCTGGAAGGATTAGAACTCAACCTGACAGATACTTAGGTATTCTGACAAACGAGAACTATGAAGTCATGCTTTTAGAAAGCAATGAACCTTCAACCTATATCCAAGCTGTGACGAGTCCAGATTCCGAGAAATGGCAGGGTGCCATGAAATCCGAAATGGAATCAATGTCTGAAAATCAAGTTTGGAACTTGGTCGATTTGCCTAAAGGGGCTAGGCCCATTGGATGCAAATGGATTTACAAGATAAAAACAGACATGAATGGAAAACATAGTGTTTTCAATGCAAAGTTGGTGGCAAAAGGAGTTAATCAAATTCACGGGGTGGATTATGATGAAACCTTTTCACCAGTTGCTATGATTAAATCCATTTGGATTCTCTTAGCCATTGCTGCTCATTATGATTGTGAGATATGACAAATGGATGTTAAAACCGCCTTCTTGAATGGGATTCTAGAAGAGGATGTGTTTATGACACAACCAGTGGGTTTTATCAATCCTAATCAGGTTGTGAGAGTATGCAAGCTTAATAGATCCATTTATGGATTAAAGCAAGCATCTCGGAGTTGGAATCTTCAGTTCGATGAATCCATACAGGGTTTTGGATTTCAGAGGAACACAGAAAAATCTTGTTTTAAAAGAAGATCAGTGGGAGTTACGTTGTTTGATTATCACCCAAAATATCGTATGCTTTGAGCATGACGAATTGGTTTCGAGGAAAATCTGGTGAGGCACATTGGATGTGGCCAAAACTGTTCTAAAGTTCCGTTTACGGACTAAAGAATATTATCTTTTCTTTGGAGGACAAGATAAGTTGATATTAACAATCTATTTTAATGCATACTTCAAAACAGACTAAGATAATTTCCGATTTTAATCTAGTTATATCTTTTGTCTAATTAGAGGTAAAATGTGCTGGAATAGTTCCATGCAATGCATTAGCTGATTAAACTACAGAAGCTGAGTACAGCACTGCATTGGATGCAGTGATGTTGGCAGTTCAGATTTGAAAGTTCTTCGATGAACTAGGTGGCGTAACTAGCTAGGCCCATCCGATAGTTCTCTATTTATAGTAGAGCTATCGCGCAAGCCAATGAGCTAGAAAGCACCACAAGTCTAAAACTAGTGCTCAGGAGGTTCCACATTATCTGGGAGATAGTTTTGTGGAGACATCGAGATAATAAAGTTGCAACTTTTGGTAAAGTTGCAAACCCGCTTTCTAAACCTCTCCAGCAGTCTAAGCTTGAGGTTTTCACGACTGCAATTGAGATCAAACATCTTAGAGATGGTTTTGATTTCTATTACTGTATTAGATACTTTTGGAGATTTGGTAAACATTCACTCATATGTATAATATATAATTTCTTCATATAATTGTGGTTTAAATTGTATGAATTGTCCAAATGATTAAATTATATTAATTGGGTTATGAGGTCGATTTACCACATAATGAAGTCCCAATTGTTGAACTAATATAATTAAGTCATAAATTGTTCCTAGTTCGTATCATCGGTACGGACAAACTGACGATACAAAGAACTAGATTGTAATGTGTACTGTAGCGTTGCTTCATGGGCTAGTGATGTGGGACATCAAGTACAATTACATAGATATTAGCTGGGAGCTAATGATCGAACAGACCCGACTGGAATAGTATTTAAGATTTCGAGTCATAATACTATTTCATTGACTGTCGAGCAATTTCCTCTGACCTGAGTAGTCCAGAGTAATTCCATTGTGAAATGGTGTACTTTGATACAAGTAAACGCCTTTCGTAAAAGGAGGTTATAAAACTTGTTATTGGGTATATCAGGAAGCAAGTGGGAGAGCTTGGATTGACAAGATGGGATTGTCCTCCATTTTATAATGGGATACATGTCTTACCGGCCACTTGGAGAGTCGAGACTGTGGAAAATACGTGGCCACGTCCAGATTCGTATCATAGTGATAAATCTGGTTTTACAGTCTGTCTCAAAGTCCAAGAAAGGTTTGAACCGATTGAGGATGACTCGAGTCTTGCCTCAAGTTCAAACTTAGACATAAAGTGACAACAGGAAGTTGGCAGCACACTGGCTCTGAAGGCCAAGTGGGAGATTGTTGGGATATGTCCTTCGATCCTACGTGTGCAATCGATAAAGTCATAAGGTCGTCTATGGATGTTAAATGATTATTCGATAATATTAATTGTTGGGAACAATATAATATTGATCGATAAAATCATACCTACAGGGTCACACACGAGCTCGATATTGATATACAATACTTGATAAATATATTGATTTAGAATCAATATTTACGTGGAATTTCGCATGCATGGGATGCATGGCTTGAATGGATGCATGTCACATAGTGTGACATGGCATGCCACACAAGCAAGTGGGACCATCTAATGCCATGTGGCATAATGAGGTGGAAATGTCCATTCAAATTCACCATAATCACACCTTAATGTGTGATAGTGATGGAGCATCAATATCACCATCAAGGAGGGGGTTACAAGGTGGTTTTGATGGCATTTTAAGGTGAACAAATGCTGATTTTTCACCATACTTTTTGACCCACGAAATTCACAAGTGAAAGAGAGAAAAGAGGTTGTTCTTGGAGAATCAACTCGATCAAGCAAGCAATTCATCATCCGGGTTCGTGTGCAACACGTAGAGGCCGAACCATTTGTACGGCTTCAACATCCGGGCGATCCAAAGGCGTGACAAGGTCATACCAAAGGTGTACATTTCGAGGCTGATCCATTTGAGGTGGTTCAATCGACTCAACACCACCTCATCGACATTAATCACATTCAACGATCACCAAAATAAGTAATCGTTGAACCTTATATATATATATATATATATATATATATATATATATATATATATTGGATGTGTATATATATATGTTTATATGTGTTCTTATACACATTAAGTGTGCACTAAGATCATGGCATAGTAGATCTATTGCTTTACACGCTTCCGCACACACGGTATATCGATCGGATCGGTATACCGGTACCTTCAGTTATTTATTTATTTTAAATTTTAGCAAATAAATGGAGAAAGATCTATGAGTTTAAGGGTAGGTAGATGGTGGTTCTTAATTTTGACAACAAAATTTAAGGCTTTTTTATGGAAATAACATTTGAACTCTTAACTCATCACTGACTCCAAGGAAAAAATTCAGAACCATGTCGCGAAGAAAAAGCACACAGTTATACAAGTAGAGACGTTGTATTACAAGACCTTGGATGGGCCGGCAAGCCATATGACGTCCCGTACAATTCTCCCGTCAGTTTAGCCCATGCAGCGGCACCGACACCAAAGAAGAAGAAGAAGAAGAATAATAATAATAATAATAATAAGAAGAAGAAGAAGAAGAAGAAGAAGAAGAAGAAGTTGGTGGACCGCGTGGCCGAAAGCGTGGCCAAGACATTCAAGAAGGCGACGGGTGTTCGCTCGCATGACGATATCACGCCCAGCTCGTCAGCCGAGAGATGTACATCGCGGCAAGCTGGACATGCTTCTCCTAAGCCTCGAGCTGGACATGCTTCTCCTGAGCCTCGTGCTAGACATTCATCTGAGAGAGTGGACGATGATCTACTTATTTATCGTCGGAGTGACCTCGAGAGGATCTTGTTCGACACGTCCGAGACGGGATTCACAACCCACATCGTGAGGCATGTCACGAAGAGCGTCACAGAGATTTAAGTAAAATCTTTGACCATTTAATGTAATTGGAATCATACAAAGTTTCGATAATAGTCCTAAATCACTATAATATGATTAAGGAGGTGCGGAGTGCACGATCATGTAAAAGTGAGGATTATGTGTTGGATAAGTGTTAGTATATTTGCTGAAGTTATTTAAGCATATATATGATGTTAATTTCGTGTATGCATGTTTAGACATGCAAATCACGAAATTGCATGCATGGAAAATAAAGGAGTTATTTTCCAAAAGGTGTGACACTTCTCAAAGGGTGCAACTCTTCCCAAAGGGTGCAACCCTTCATGAAAGGACATTTTCACTATCCAAAGGGGTGTTTCAACACATATATAAGGGTGTTGAAAATCAGATTCTAAGACCAACGAAAATTAAGAGCTTTATGTTAACGAAGTATAGCAAATAAACATTCTATAATATACTTGTTTCTACGCCAAAGAACAAGTGTGGTATTGTCTTATCCTAGAAGAAGTTTCGTGATACATTGGCTGTGATAGGGTCAAAATATTATTTAAGAAAAACGTGTAAACGTGATTCAATATTTTCCAAAGCCTCCATATTTAGAAACGCCCTAAAGATAAAACAAGACGACACTCTCAGCCACGACCTTATCCCTCGAGGCCAGTGTACGATGAGCCTCCTGCTTCCTCGCCCCCTCGAAGTTCACCTACTCAACATTCCTACCACGGCGAGGACATTCCTGAGACTTTTGTGCGCAGAGTACCGACTCGATATTCGACTTCGGCGATGCCTGACCCTCGGTATTCATATGGAGACGATGAGGCATGGATGCGTTACCGCATGCTGTCCCCGGTGCCTCCGGTATTTCAATTTGACTTTCCATTCGAGAGTTACCAGATGCCGGCACCAGCCTTTCCATTCTAGGGTTACCAGATGCCAGCACCGGCCTATCCATTTGGGTCCTCGAGTTACCGCACGCCTCCGTCGATTGTTCCTTCTGATATGGAGATGTCTAGCACGCCGACACCAGCTGTTGTGGTCGATGTTGAGAGTTATCCTAACGCTACCGTCGTTTAGTAGCGCAAAAATAAATTTATAAGAACCTAAAGCTTTCACCAACAAGTATTAGTGGTAAGCATTAAGTGTCGATCCCACGAGGAGTTTATTGTTATTTTCTCACGGTTTTGCCCAAACTGGGTTGTAACAATTTTTAGAAAGAGTTTTATGTGAATGACCGAACAACTAAAATAACTAAAAACAAATAATAAACCAACTAAGCCTAATAGCAAGAAATAAAATACTAAACTACTGAACTTGACCAATATCGGAAATAAACTACTCAACTACTAAACCTGACCGAACTGTAAAACAGAGTATCTGGACACAATCGTCACCTTGTCTACTTGATCAAGTTTCTACTGTTCACGTAAGATTTTGCAGACATATATTTATTTAATAGCCTTGGGACCATAAAATTTTAATAATTTAAAGAGGTTATTAATTTATGGAGTATTTTTTTTTCATTAAAAAGATCAAATTGGACCTGAAGATTCTATTAATTTAAACAGGTTATTAAATAATCGAGTATTAATTTATAGAGGTTTTACGGTACTTGTTAATTAATTTATTTTATTTTTAAAATTAAAATTTATTAATGGCTAGTTTTATTTAAGTAAATTTTTATATCAAAATTAAAATTTACTTCCGTAAAAAGAGTACCTATTGGGAAAAGTGAAGCTCTATTCACACTCCAATTTTTTCAAAGTACACTTTTAATTAATAATCTACTTCCTAAAACCTATCTCCTTGTTAATAAATTATGAAATCACCTCTAAATTTAAAATTTTTAAAAATAATGTTGACATTTAATTTTATAAATACACAATTATATTATTACAATTTTATCAATAATGTTATTTATTATAATTAGGATTAAATAAAATTAAGAAATTTTTTTTAAAAAAAATAATAATAAAAATTGATTGGTTTATTGGATGATAATTTTATATGGAGTATTAACTATTTTTTATTTTATACAAGTACAAAAGTAACTTAAAATTTTACTCAGTTTATGTTAGAAAAAAGGAGTTCCAACTGCTAATAGTGTCACCGAACAAATACCTTAAATAGAAAAATAAATCCATTAACATCAAACCAATTTCACATAAAACTTTGGACTCGCCAAGCTGAGCAGGTTTCCGAACTTGTTAACCTCCTGAATCTCGACACGAAAGCTTAGTTGATCTTCCCCGCCCGCTAACTCGACTTGCTCGTCGAACATCTCTTTCAAGGACCTGATCGCTCTTTCTCCGCAGGTGATCAAGTTTATAGTCTTCAGTGTATCAATGTTTCCAAGCTCAAAAGGGATCTCCATCAGCCCGTCCAAGCCAACAAGCTTAAGATGTTCAAGCCGTGGAAGGATGGATTCTGACGCCATCCGCAAGTTTTTGAGACCCCAACAATACTCCATTACCAAGTACTTGAGGCTGGGGAATTGTCCTTGCCCTATTTCCCACTCCTCTGTCTCGAAGCCCTCCAAAGATAATTTTAGCTCCTCGAGAAGGGGCAAAGAACCGATCTTTTCCAACATTACGCCGTCCTAATCAAACTTGTGGTTCAAGCAAAGGCTCAACTTCTTGAGGGAGTGGGGAAAGGTTATTGGAGAATATATTCGGCCCACTATAAATGTTTAGTTGCCCAACTTCTCTAATAGTTCGAGCTTTTAGATGAAGCAGTTTCTAACATGGTATCGGAGCCTAGCCTTGTGGCAGGTTTTGGGTTCGACTCCCGCCATGTGCGACTCCACCCGAACTAATTATCCACTTGTTGGGCCTTCCCCTGAGGTTGAAATCGACCCACAAGTGAGGGGGAGTATTGGAGAATATATTCAGCTCACTATAAATGTCTAGTTGTCCAACTTCTCTAACAGTTCGAACTTTTAGATGAAGCGGTTTCTAACAAAGGTAATCGGCCTTCCTCCTGCGGATAAGTAGTAGTTAACGATGAGGACTTCCAATCCACATAGATATTTCATATTTCCCGCGAGATATGCATCATCACCATCTTCACCACCATCACGATACAAGCTATTTGGGAATTCTCTTAACCACCACTTCACTGCATTTGAAATTCCTTATTCCTTTGAGCGTGTGTAGATTTTCCATGACGAACACCGGATCACCGTCGTCGCAGATCGGAGGATCGGGGAGTGGCGCATAAGGATCAACAAATTATACCGTGGTACTAGTACCATACCAAGCAACATGGTACCACATTTTAATATTTAAGCATTTCATTTTTCAAACCCTACTTTTTTTATCCCTTTTCTTTTTCGTTTTTCTCTCTCTCACGTTTCAACCACTTCTCTCATAGAAACATAAACAGAATTCTCTCATACGATTTGCGGTGTTCGTCGGCGATTAATCGACGGGAGACGTTGGATTCGATATCCTGTTCGAAGGTGGCGTAGGCGGCGATCTCCTTTCCTTCACTCTAAGTTGGAGATAGATAGCCTTACGAACCGGCGACGGCCAATTCGAGCGCGCACAATCGGCGACTGCGGCTTTTGACGGCGAAATATCATTCGTTCCAGTAGCTGTGAGGTACGTACTTTTGTGCAATTTCGATTTCAATGTCGTAGGTTCAGTTTCCATTTCAATTTCTTTTTCCAGATTTCAATTGCAATTTCGATTTTGATTTCGTTTTCTAGATTAGGTTTCGATTTCAATTTCCGTTCTCAGTGGTTGTGGGCGATCGTATTCAGTTGTTTTTGTTTCGATTTCAAATTCGGTTTTCTGTAGTGAATTTGGTAATCAAATTGAATTTTGTTTTGTTCACTGATCTCCAGTAGCTTGTTCATAATCCAGTAGCTTCCTCTGATTAATAAAAATTTAGGAATTCATTTGTTCATAATCCAGTAGTTTTTCATATTAACATATCATATGAATTGCATCAAGTAGGTTCCAAATGCTCTGTTCATTCTGATTTGGTGTTTCTCAAAAGATGGATGACATTGATTTGGATGCTTATACTTTTGATGGTATAGATGTTCTTTTATTATAATTATGTGATTCAATTCATTCTTCTCTGACTTTATGTGTTTTGAATTCATTTTTTCAGTTGATTTTAATGATGATGTAAAAGTAATCCATATTGATTCTGGAGAAAACAACATTGATGGTCTGAAAACTCTTTTCCTTAGTTACAATTTGTTTTGTACTGTGTTCATGCATTACAGGTTGACTCTTTGTTTTTCCACATTTGTTGTTGTAGTTCCAAGTGATATTCCCAAATATACTGGTGATGATGCTGAAGTCATTATTACAGATGATGTTGAAGAATGTAACTATCATCTTTGTCGTCCTTTTTACTTTCATACTTTTATCTTAATTTGAAATCTGTTTTTGTTCCTTTTATGAATGTGTGCATTTCCACATTTTTTGTTGTAGTTCCAAGTGATGTTTCCAAAGATATTGGTGTTGATCTCCCAATTTTTGAAGTCATTACTAATGATGATGCTGAAAAAGGTAGCAATTTACTTAACGTCCATCCTGCTTTCTTAGTTCTACTCTTTTCCATTGTGATTTCTACTCTGTTGTTCAATGATTTCTACTCTGTTGTATAGTGCTTTCTGCTCTATATTATATTCAGTTTTACTTTGTATGAGTCTTGGTTCTGAATTCTTTTTCTTCTCTTACTGTTTTTCTTTTTTTGTATTCAAACTGCAGCAGGAACCTTTGACAAAGATTTGGTTGGTGCAGTTGCTCATTATGAACAATAGGCTTATGAAATGTATAATGATTATGCCTTTAAGATGGGTTTTAGTGTTCGGAGGTCAAGGGGAAGATGTAGAGTAGACGGCTCTGTATCAATGAAACAGTATGTGTGCTCTCAGGCTGGTTTGAAGGAGAATAATACCAACCCCGATCCATCATATTCTAAGCTTTATGTCAGATCTGGTTGTGAAGCTCGAGTACAATTCTATGTTGACTAGGTGGTGTATGGGTTGTTTCGAAGCATGTCAAAGAACATAACCATGACCTCTGTGTTGGAATTCGATATCCCGGGCTATTAAAATTTGCGGAAAATAATAACCCGATCAAAAACCTCGATTGCCGGAGAAATCACGAGTCCACGCGAGCTGGGGCTCGACCAAACGCACAACGCGCACGAGGACGCGTGCGCGCCCAGCCGCACCCCCGCGGGAACCCGCGATCGCTCCCAGCGATCGCACGGGAAGCCTCACGGCATCCCCGCAGCGGATCCGTTGATCCGCTGCTCGCACGGCTGGGGCTCGTCCCCAGCGACCCGCTGCGGGTAACCCCGCAGCTCGCTACGAGTCGCTGCGGGTAACCCCGCAGCTTCCAGCGATCGGCCCCGTAGGGGTCCGATCGATCCTCGGCTCCCAGCCGAGGATTTCCGTGCACGATCCCCATGCGGGATCCACGAGCCGCCGGCGGTCCGGTGGTTCGACCACCACCGCCCGGCTCGACCCTCGTTCCGGGATTCGATCCTCGGATCTTCGTTCTACGGTATTCTCGATAAACCAAATCGAATAAATCAAGGGCGTTTAGATTTTTACCTTTCGATTCGTTGTTCGGAGAAACGAAATCAAGATGACCTTTGAATCTTCCCACGTATTCCTTGCACTCCGTTCGAACGTCGGGTGGGCGACGATCTATCGAACTCCTATGGATCTCCTTCAACTCTCTAGACTAATCAAGTATGATTATCTTGTCTTGTCTATTATGAAGGCCATGTAGTGCTTTTATAGGCTACGTAGGGGATCTAAAGGAGGTGGAATATTGGGCTTCCAATATTGAAGATTAAATTGAGCCCACTGCTCAAGTCCATTAATCCTTATCAATATTAATTAAATTTATTTTCCACTATATAAATTTAATTGCACTCCCAATATTAAACCATATTATATCCAAATAATATTTCTCCGGTAGTATTATTTATTCCGTGTATTTAAGATATAAATATCCATGAATAAAATTTATTTATTGCTTAATAAATTTATTCATCTCTTTTATCCGAGACTAGTACCACTCAACCTTATTTATTATGCGGAATTAAATCCACTCGCGAGGTTTACATAATAAATCCTTATGAGCTCATCTCGGGGATATTATCAACCCTTCCGGGTGTCCCGTCAAGAATTCACGGCATGCCATATATAAAATATAGTGACCCAACTTAACCGGTAATTGACCCAATAATTAAACCGGTCAATTCCTTTGGAAAATCAAAGTCACTTATACTAAATATACACACCCGCAATTGTATCGGGGATTAAGAATAAAATACACTGAGTCTCGAATCAATTATCGCCGAGCAAACCTAATTGATGAGTCTCAATCGATCCGCTCAATACACCAAGTGTACAAGTGTGATAAAATAATTAAGATAAATTATTTTCTCTCTCACACAACGACTATACCGATGGATTGGTCCGTGTCCATCTAGGTCGTGAGCATCTGTTCGATTAAATACGAGTAACCGATAGTATGATCTTCTGTGTGCCCATGCAACACCATACTAACTACAACGTATAAAATCCAGGACTATAATTTGCATATATTTAATTAACAATAATTAAAAGCAAATGAATGTTTGTATTTAATAGGTAAATGAAAGTGTACAAGGAGTTCACAATACTCAAATCTAGACATTAAGTATACCACTCCAACAATCTCCCACTTATACTAAGGTCTAGTCTTATCCTCCAAACTTCTGACTCCCAAACCCTCCAAGTGCTTGAAATATACTTCCTTAGGAAGTATCTTGGTGAAAGGGTCCGCTAGGTTGTTCTCCGAAGCTATCTTGGTGACTATCGCATCGCCCCTCTTGACGATGACTCGAATCAGGTGGTACTTGCGCTCTATGTGTTTCGTAGCACTATGGGACCGTGGTTCCTTACTGTTTGCCACTGCACCGCTATTGTCACAATAAATTGTCATAGCTTTAGGCAAACTTGGAATCACATCTAAGTCCTGGAGGAAATTAAGGAACCAAACTGATTCTTTCGCTGCCTCTGAGGCTGCAACATATTCAGCTTCCATGGTAGAGTCCGAAATGCACTTTTGCTTAACACTCCTCCATGATACGGCTCCACCTCCCAAAGTGTACACATAGCCTGATGTCGACTTTCGCCGGTCCTTATCAGCTTGGAAATCCGAATCTGTATAACCCAAAGGAATCAGATTGTCTGCCCCGTAACTTAGAACATAATCCCTAGTATTTCGCAAATACTTGAAAATGCTCTTTACGACAGTCCAATGAGCCTTTCCAGGGTTACTCTGATATCTCGCTACTACGCCAACTGCATAGCAGATATCAGGCCTCGTGCATAACATCGCATACATCAAGCTTCCCACAGCCGAAGCGTAGGGAACTGCTTTCATTTCATCTTTCTCCTTTTGTGTCTGAGGACACATCTCCTTAGAAAGATAAGTTCCTTTACTGAAGGGCAGCTCACCCTTCTTGGAATCTTGCATGTTAAAACGAGCCAGAATCGTGTCTATGTAAGATTGCTGGGATAGGTACAATGTTCTATTCTGGCGATCCCTTATAACCTTGATCCCTAGTACATGCCCGACTTCTCCCAAATCTTTCATATCGAATTGTCTAGACAACCATCCCTTTATGTCTGATAACATTTTCACACTGTTGCCAATGAGAAGAATGTCGTCTACATAAAGAACGAGAAACACCACCTTCTTCCCATCACGTTTCCAATACACACACGATTCGTCCATGCTTTGACTGAATCCAAAAGATTGGACTACTTCATCAAACCGCAGGTTCCACGATCTCGAGGCTTGTTTCAATCCATAAATGGATCGATTAAGCTTGCACACTAGATGATCTCGCCCCTTAGCAATGAATCCTTCTGGCTGTTTCATATAAATCGTCTCGTCAAGACTTCCATTTAGGAAAGCTGTCTTGACATCCATTTGCCACACCTCATAATCCATATGAGCTGCTATGGATAAGAGAATCCGGATCGACTTTATCTTGGCTACCGGCGAAAAGGTCTCCTCATAATCGATTCCTTCTTTCTGAGTATAGCCTTTCGCAACAAGCCGAGCTTTAAAGGTTTCAACCTTTCCGTCAGATCCTCTCTTCCTCTTGTAGACCCATTTACACCCAATTGGCTTTACGCCGCTTGGTGGTTCTACAAGATCCCAGACTTTATTAGAATCCATAGATTCTATTTCGGATTTCATTGCTTTCTTCCAAGAAGGCGCATCTATATCTTGTACCGCCTCATCATAGGTCCAGGGATCGATTTCATGAACTCCAGGTCCAGAGTCCGAAGACTCACCCAGTCCAATCCATCTATCTGGTTGTTTAACAACCCTCCCACTATGACGGCGTTCCGGTGTACTAACAGTGACAGTATTAGGTGCAGGTTCTAGTGGTGTATCTACACTCGGTTCGGCTGTATCTAAGTCTTCCTTGTCTCCTCTCAACTCATCGAGTATTAAGTCACTCTTGGGCTTGTGGTCCATGATATAGTCTTCCTCTAGGAACCGAGCGTTAGTACTTGTAACGATCTTCTGGTCCGTAGGACTATAGAACATGCCACCTTTAGTTCCTTTCGGGTATCCTACAAACAGCCGTAATTCTGATCTAGGTTCTAACTTATCAGCACCTTGTCGCAACACATGTGCTGGACAACCCCAGATCCGAATGTGTCCCAAGCTAGGCTTACGCCCACTCCACAATTCCATGGGTGTAGTTGGTACTGTTTTGGTCGGAACCCTATTTAGAATGTACGCCGTTGTTTCCAAGGCAAGTCCCCAGAACATAACAGGTAAATCCGAGTAACTCATCATTGATCGCACCATCTCCATAAGAGTCCTATTCCTTCTTTCTGACACACCATTCTGCTGAGGAGTATATGGTGAGGTCAGTTGGGATTCAATCCCATTCTCTGCCAAGTATGCCTTGAATTCTCCAGACAGGTACTCGCCTCCGCGATCAGATCGCAGGCATTTAATAGATTTATTTTGAAGGTTCTCCACAAAAGCCTTGAACTCTTTGAACTTGTCAAAGGATTCGCTCTTGCGGCGCATCAAGTATACAAATCCATACCTTGAGTAATCATCAGTGAAAGTGATGAAATACTCGTACCCCCCACCCCCCCCCCCCCCCCTTGCCTGAGTAGACATAGGTCCGCATACATCAGAGTGAATCAAATCCAATACTTGTTCAGCCCTCCGTCCTTTACCAGAAAAAGAACGCTTGGTCATTTTACCCTCTAAACAGGATTCGCAGGTCGGAAGGTCCTCTCCTTCAACATCGCTGATTAAACCATCAGCTTTCAACCTTTGAAGCCTATTTGAGTTTATATGACCTAGCCTTAGATGCCACAAGTAAAATTGATTCATTTTAGAAGGTTCCTTTCTCTCATTGGTGTTCGTAGATGTGTTATTACTCTCGGTTAGTTGCATCGTGTTAGACTCAGGATTTAGCACATACAAATCGTCCACCAATGTACCAGAACAGATAGTCTCACTGTTTCTTCTTATGATCACAGAGTGGTCAAAAGAAACAGAGTATCCATTCATAATAAGTTTAGAAACCGAAATTAAATTCTTTCTAAAGTTGGGTACATAAAGACAATTATGTAAAACTAAAACCCTATCACTACTAAAGCGTAAGTGAACGTCTCCCACTGCAACAGCCGCCACCTTCGCGGCATTGCCCATGTAGACCACGATCTCTCCCTCTCTAAGTCTCCGGGTTTCCTGGAACCCCTGCATTGAATTGCAGACATGATCAGTGGCCCCCGTATCTACACACCAGGTGCTGGTAGATATCACCACTGATAATGTTTCGGTGACTAAGGAAAATTTCGTACCTTTGATGAGAGGACAATCAGACCTCCAGTGCCCAGACTGCTTGCATCGATAGCACTTGCCTCGCGGCTTGCTCTTCCCACTCCGTGGTTTGGAACCACTGGGCTTCTTTGCTTGCACTTCCATCTTAGCCACAAGAGCTTGTGACTTTCTGACCATACTTATAAGTTCCGCCTTTTTCAAATCGTTTTTAAGCGATTCTCTAATAGGACTGAATTTATAGAGTATGTCAATCACTTCTTGTCCGGCTTCCACACTATGTCTCAACATCATTCTGAGGTCATTCCAAATGTCCTCATGAGTTGAGTCAGCTGTGGATTCGGAAGGCTCAACAGTCTGGACAATGTCCAGATTTCTTTTCCAATCAGTACTATATGGAACCAGTGAGTTTTCATCTTTAAGTATATCACAAAGTGGGGTCACAGTCATTCTTAACCTATAAGCACATAAAACAAACAAACAATTTAATATCCGATATTATCTCCCTTAAATAATATCATTAAATCACTAATCACATCTAAAATCCCATCAGGTAAGGCAAGCCACGGTGTGTGGACGTTTACCCACCCAAACGACTTAGCAATTAGATTTTCTTCGGTCATACATCGCTTATAGCGGAACCTCGGTGGGAGGAATACTATAAGGCGTATCTAAGTGTAAACCATTACTCAGCACCAAAGTAAATCGTTTGGAATTGCTACATCACTGCAAGCCACGTTGTGTGGACGTTTACGATAACTTCACAACTCTTCACAATTTCTTACAACTGTCTACATCAATTAATACAAAATCCGTCAGTACAGCAAGCCACGTTGTGTGGACGTTTACTGCACTAAGAGATCTTTATAATTGACTCCCAATTACTTGATCCATTCGATCTTGTAAATCAAGACGCGGAGAATCATAAGTGAAACTAGAAGTTTCTAACCAGTGATTCACCATGCGAACAACCCTATCTCTCATAAATGAGGGAGCCGAGCAGACAATCGATCCATCTATCAAAGAATGGTACGACTGCCTCTAATTTGTGTCCTCGACATGACCAAGTGGCTCTGGCTCCATTCCACTCCCCGGGGTGAGAATGAGTCGACTTGAAATCAGCTTTGGAAAGACAAATTAGGCATTGTTTGATAAACTTAATCAATGTTTCTCGTAAGAGGAATTACAAGAACTCTCCTCCAATAACTTGTCTATATAAACTTCAAAAGTTTATAAAAGTCACCAAGAGAGCAGCAATGGAGACCATGGGTATGTTTCCATACCCTCTCCCACTTAGCTTTTTACAATAAAGGGATACGCTATCTAGTGCATAAATGTAAACACATATAGCATGCATACATGTAATAAAGCACATAGTATTATCATATAGTCAAAATAATTACTAGAATATTATTTTCCGACTATTATGGCTTTACTCCATCTCCGTACGCATCTTCTAGTCTTTAGTCTTCGTTCTTGAATGCTCCATGTGACGAGAATATTAATTTCCAATATTTAAATCTATTTATTTTTAATAAATCCAAAAGATACTTAATTAAAATAATTAAGTCAATCGAATAAATCAAAAATAAAATTAAATATTATTAATATTTTTATTTATTTTTCCTTTTCTACTTCATTAAATCTCTAGAATAATCTATCCAAGACCCACTTGGAATATTCTAGATGATTTCCATAATGAAATAAGGAAATAAAATAATTTAGGACTCTTCTACTTTCCAAATTAATTAGATTCCTAATCCATGAATATTTCCATAAAATAGAAATAATCAAATAGGAATCCTAATTAATTTCAAATTGATTCTTTTCCTAATCCATGAGAATTCCCAAAAATAGGAATACTCAAATAGGAAAAATCCGAACCAATTAGGAAAGCGAATTACCGGACCGGGATAGCACGGGGTGGGGATCCCCGCGCCACCCCTCGACATCCGCCTAGGCACCGCCGCCGTCCAGCCCACGCGCCACCTCCATTGGTGGCCGGCGTGGCCGGAGCTCCCACGGGCAGCCCCCTTGGGCGTGGGTCGATCGTCCTCGTGGGATCGACCATGGGGCGGTCGATCCGAGCCCCTTCACCCTCACGATCATCTCCTTCGTCACGCGTCTTCTCCGGCGGTCGTTTCGGCATCGATCCAACGCAAAATAAATTACAAAATAAATTTTACACTATCCGGTATCGATTCTATACAAGAAATCGACCCTATACAATTTCCGGAAAAACGTAGAACGTAATAATAAATCCTAAATTCGGTCAACCCCCGAATTTTTACTATTACAAGCATTCACCACCAAAAACGAATCTCGACATGTCCGAGAGTTTAATCAAACCAACAATCACATGACAAAATAATTAAACGAATAATCATCAAGCCATAATAGTCGGAACCCTGCAAGGTAGAACAATTTTATCGAAAATACCGCGAACGTAAACCACGCTCTGATACCAATTGTTGGAATTCGATATCCCGGGCTATTAAAATTTGCGGAAAATAATAACCCGATCAAAAACCTCGATTGCCGGAGAAATCACGAGTCCACGCGAGCCGGGGCTCGACCGAACGCACAACGCGCACGAGGACGCGTGCGCGCCCAGCCGCACCCCCGCGGGAACCCGCGATCGCTCCCAGCGATCGCACGGGATGCCTCACGGCATCCCCGCAGCGGATCCGTTGATCCGCTGCTCGCACGGCTGGGGCTCGTCCCCAGCGACCCGCTGCGGGTAACCCCGCAGCTTCCAGCGATCGGCCCCGTAGGGGTCCGATCGATCCTCGGCTCCCAGCCGAGGATTTCCTTGCACGATCCCCACGCGGGATCCACGAGCCGCCGGCGGTCCGGTGGTTCGACCACCACCGCCCGGCTCGACCCTCGTTCCGGGATTTGATCCTCGGATCTTCGTTCTACGGTATTCTCGATAAACCAAATCGAATAAATCAAGGGCGTTTAGATTTTTACCTTTCGATTCGTTGTTCGGAGAAACGAAATCAAGATGACCTTTGAATCTTCCCACGTATTCCTTGCACTCCGTTCGAACGTCGGGTGGGCGACGATCTATCGAACTCCTATGGATCTCCTTCAACTCTCTAGACTAATCAAGTATGATTATCTTGTCTTGTCTATTATGAAGGCCATGTAGTGCTTTTATAGGCTACGTAGGGGATCTAAAGGAGGTGGAATATTGGGCTTCCAATATTGAAGATTAAATTGAGCCCACTGCTCAAGTCCATTAATCCTTATCAATATTAATTAAATTTATTTTCCACTATATAAATTTAATTGCACTCCCAATATTAAACCATATTATATCCAAATAATATTTCTCCGGTAGTATTATTTATTCCGTGTATTTAAGATATAAATATCCATGAATAAAATTTATTTATTGCTTAATAAATTTATTCATCTCTTTTATCCGAGACTAGTACCACTCAACCTTATTTATTATGCGGAATTAAATCCACTCGCGAGGTTTACATAATAAATCCTTATGAGCTCATCTCGGGGATATTATCAACCCTTCCGGGATACACTGTCCCGTCAAGAATTCACGGCATGCCATATATAAAATATAGTGACCCAACTTAACCGGTAATTGACCCAATAATTAAACCGGTCAATTCCTTTGGAAAATCAAAGTCACTTATACTAAATATACACACCCGCAATTGTATCGGGGATTAAGAATAAAATACACTGAGTCTCGAATCAATTATCGCCGAGCAAACCTAATTGATGAGTCTCAATCGATCCGCTCAATACACCAAGTGTACAAGTGTGATAAAATAATTAAGATAAATTATTTTCTCTCTCACACAACGACTATACCGATGGATTGGTCCGTGTCCATCTAGGTCGTGAGCATCTGTTCGATTAAATACGAGTAACCGATAGTATGATCTTCTGTGTGCCCATGCAACACCATACTAACTACAACGTATAAAATCCAGGACTATAATTTGCATATATTTAATTAACAATAATTAAAAGCAAATGAATGTTTGTATTTAATAGGTAAATGAAAGTGTACAAGGAGTTCACAATACTCAAATCTAGACATTAAGTATACCACTCCAACACTCTGCCCATCTTCTAGCCACCTTCTGAGATCTCATAGAAGGCTTAACCGAAATCATGTTTCGTACTTGGAAGAGTTCAAGAAAAGTGAAGTCGGGGTAGCTACTGCTGTTCGGGTGTTGAAGCATCAGTCCGGTGGATCACCGATGTTAGGGTTTACTCTTAGAGATGCTTATAATGCATTGAAGAACCCTAAGACTCTTGATGGGACGGACTCCAACAGGTTAATATAATTTTTTAAGAAAAGAAAGGCTATTGAAGACGACTCTTTCTTTGATTTTCAGATTGATAGTGAGTCCCGGTTGTGTAGTTTCTTCTGTAGGGATAAACGAATGAAGGACGACTACATTCTCTTTGGTGACTTGGTGGTACATGACACTACTTACCGGACAAACAAGTATGATATGATTTGTGGTCCGTTTGTCGGTATGAACCACCACGGACTGAATGTGATGTTTGGTTGTGGGTTTTTGATGAATGAGACTACCGAGTCGTTTGAGTGGTTGTTCAATACTTTTTTGAGATCCATGGACAATAAATATCCTGATACTAGCATGACCGATCAAAGTGCTGCTATGGCTGCTGCTATTTCTAAGGTCTTTCCACTTTCTCGTCATCGCCTTTGCATTTGGCATATTGGGGAGAATTCAAAGAATCGCATCGGTGCACTTCGGCGCATAAAAGGATTCATGGACGACTTCAACTACTTGCTGAAGTGCTGTGATACGATTGCCGAGTTTGAAGACAAATGAGTGGAGTATGTTTTTTTCATTTTCACTATGTAATTTTCCTTTTCATTATTATTATTACTTGGAATTCTGCTGTACTGTAACATTCTACTGTGTTTTCTATGTCATTCTTCTCTCTTTCACTGTCTATGCTTCTATCTTTTACATGCCATCCTACTCTGTACTTACAATATTCTGTTTGTTTTTAAGGGTGATGTCCAAATATGGTTGTGCAAGAAATAAATGGTTGTTGAGGCTATATGGGATTAGAGAGAAATGGTGTCCTGCCTTCAATAAGAATCATTTCTATGGTGGTGCATTGTCTTCCCAAAGAAGTGAAAACACTAATCAAGCACTCTCTAGCAAACTCTCGAAGACTTCTGACCTCTGTGACTTTTATCATTGTTTTGGGGGTGTGGTTGCATATTGGAGGAGCAATGAGAAATCCTAAGATGTGGCTTGCCTTATTGGTAAGCGAACATTGTCTCCAGATGAGGCTCTAATGCTTTTGCATGCTAGAGATGTTTATACACTGAAGGCTTACGACATTTTTGAGGATGAATTCAGGAAAGGTTCTTCTTCTTTTCAGAAACTTGCTAGTGCTGATTCTGTCACGGCTACATACCATGTGTGGCAAGCAGGTTGTGACAAACTGAAGCACACTGTGGCTTATAAGCTTACTCATAATTGTGTGAGTTGCACATGCAATTTGTTCACTGAAGTTGGTATCCTGTGCTCGCATTCTCTGAGAACATGAACATACATTGTGTGTCTGCCATTCCTGAGTTCTACATATTGAAGAGGTGGCGTAAATATGTTGTTATGGGTCAGGAAATTCAGAATGTGGTGCCTTCCTTGACCTCTCCAGATGAAGATTCTATGGCAGCATCTTTGTGGAGAAAACAAGCAAGTAGGAAGGTTGTGGATTTCATTGCAACTTGTGAAAATAATAAGGATACTCGGTTGATTTGGGACACAGATTTTGAGGGTATCAAGAAAGATGTTATTCTTGTTGTTCGGTCAGGAGACGATGATAGGTGTTTGGATGAAACATCTTCAAGAAGTGATGTTGTTCAAAATCCCAAGAGTACGAGCTTGAAGTATAAGCGACGAACCAGGGAGAAGCCTACAGTGGAGAAGATATGGAATAAAGTAAGAGGCAGAAAGAAGAAATCGAAAACAGACGAGTTAAAAGGCAGAATGACTGTTCGAAATTTAGAGGTAACAAAGTTTTGTATTTTGTGTTTTATTTTTTTTAATTCTGATTTTTATTCCATGTTACAGTGAATTCTAATCTGTTTCTAATACCTTTCTAATGTATTTTTTTAGGATGACGATGGTGGTTACATTGTTCACCCTGTTTCTGGAGGTCAAAGTTTAGAAGTTATATCTCCGAATACAAGTTCCATATTTCCCGCAATGTTATATGATTTTGTTGTCTGATTATTTTTACTATATTTGGAAATGATGTGTTGATGACGTTTGTGTTTTTATTGTTGACAATGTTGTGTTGATGACATTCTGTGCTTGGTTTTTATTTTTATTTTCCCGTTGACCAGAATTTTTATTATGTCGAGATTACATTTATTATATCATGGAGAATTATTTATTGGTATAATTTTATTAATGTATAAGATGTTGTGTATTAATACAATAGAATTTATGAATGAATGGAGTAGAATATGCACATAAACAGAGCAGAATGCACTACTACATGCAGTAGAACTCATTAAGGTTTTAGAATTTAGGGTTTAGGGTTTTAGAATTTAGAGTTTCAGAATTTAGGGTTTAGGGTTTTAGAATTTAAGGTTTAGGGTTTAGGGTTTTAGAATTTAGGATTTTAGAATTTAGGGTTTAGGATTTAGGGTTTAGGATTTTAGAATTTAGGGTTTAGGGTTTAGGGTTTTAGAATTTAGGGTTTAGGGTTTAGGGTTTTAGAATTTAGGGTTTAGGGTTTTAGAATTTAGGGTTTTAGCATTTAGGGTTTAGAGTTCTAGAATTTAGGGTTTAGGGTTTAGGGATTTAGAATTTAAGGTTTTAGAATGTAGGGTTTAGGGTTTTAAGGTTTTAGAATTTAGGGTTTTAGAATTTAGGCTTTAGGGTTTTATGGTTTTAGGGTTTAGTTATTAACGCAGTAGAATATATTACTAAAGAGAGTAGAATTACCTAACTAATTAAGTATAATCCACTAATAACTGGAGTATGATGGAGTAGTATACGTAATGTCTAGATTTAAGTATCGTAAACTCCCGGTCATAGTATTTAACCTAATTAAATAAATAATCATTTGCTTTTAATTATTTATAATTAAATAAATGCAAATATGGTTCTGGATTATGTACGTTGTATTTAGTATGGTGTGCGACGTCACACGGAAGATCATACTATCAGTCACTCGTATATAATCAAACAGTAGCTCACGACCTAGATGGACAAGAACTAATCCATCGGTATAGTCGTTGTATGAGAGAGAAAATAATTGGTCTTGATTATTTTATCATACTTGTACACTTGGTGTATTGAGCGGATCGCTGGAGATTTATCGATTAGGATTGCCTTGGATAATCGATTTAAATCTCTGAGTATTTTATTCTTAATCCCTGATATTATTGCGGGTGTGTGCATTGGAGTATGATGGAGTAGTATACTTAATGTCTAGATTTAAGTATCGTAAACTCCCGGTAATAGTATTTAACCTAATTAAATAAATAATCGTTTGCTTTTAATTATTTATAATTAAATAAATGCAAATATGGTTCTGGATTATGTACGTTGTATTTAGTATGGTGTGCGACGTCACACGGAAGATCATACTATCAGTCACTCGTATATAATCAAACAGTAGCTCACGGCCTAGATGGACAAGAACTAATCCATCGGTATAGTCGTTGTATGAGAGAGAAAATAATTGGTCTTGATTATTTTATCATACTTGTACACTTGGTGTATTGAGCGGATCGCTGGAGATTTATCGATTAGGATTGCCTTGGATAATCGATTTAAATCTCTGAGTATTTTATTCTTAATCCCTGATATTATTGCGGGTGTGTGCATTTAATATTAGTGACTTTGATTTTCCAAAGGAATTGATTGATTAGAATAACCGATCAATTACCGGTAAAGTTGGGTCACGGTATTTTATGTATGACATGCTGTGAATTCTTGATGGGAAAATGTGTCCTCGAAAGGGTTGATAATATCCCCGAGATGAGTTCATAAGGAATTATTATGTAAACCTCATGAGTGGATTTGTTCCGCATAATAATTAAAGTTGAATGATACTAGTCTCGGATATAAGAGATGAATAAATTAATTAAGCAATAAATTAATTTTATTCATGGATATTTATATCTTAAACACATGGAATAAATAATACTACCGGAGAGAATATTATTTGATAATATGGTGAATATTGGGAGTGCAATTATATTTATATAGTGGAATTAATCATATAATTAATATTAATGGATTAATAGATTTGGGCTTGGGCTCAATTTAATCATTAATATTGGAAGCCCAATATTCCACCTCCTTTAGATCTCCTACGTAGCCTATAAAAGCACTACATGGTCTTCACAATTAGAACACACCTACAAGACAAGAATATCATTAGTTGATAGTTCTAGAGAGTTGTGAAGGAGATCCATAAGCTTAGAGGATCGTCGCCCACACGACGTTCAAGCTAGTGCAAGGAATACGTAGGAAGATCCGAAGGTCTTCAAACTATCTCGTTTCTCCGCACAACGAGATCAAAGGTAAAATCGATAAACACCCTCTATGATTTTACGTTGAATAAATCGTGATATATAAATGAACGAAAGATCCGGGACGAACGAACTCCGCGGATGGGGATGGACCGCGAGGTCGACATCCCCGCGGAGGATCGAACCCTCGGCTGGGAGCCGAGGGGTGCGATCGAGCTAGGGCTCGATCGCGAGGCGCACGGGAGGAGCCCCGGCTGGACGTCGGGGCATGCGATCGACCGCGACGGTCGATCGCCGGGCAGCCGCGGTTGGATCCGCGGCGGGTTCGCCGCTGGGCGAACCTCCCTCCTCACGGCGGTGGCGATGAGTCGCCGGAATCACCGCCTGGGGATGCCGGAAGCAGCCCCATGCGATCGCGTGCGATCGCGAGCCCCAGCGAGGGGCTCGGCTAGGGTTTAGCCGCGGGTTTATCCCGCGGCGATGCTCCGGTCGAGCTCCGGCGTCGTACGGTGGTTCGCGTGTTTTCCGGCGATGGGATTTCAGTCGGGGTTATGTTTTCCGCAATTCCGTTAACCCCTGGATATCGATTTCCAACAGAGTAGCTGTTCAACAATTCACAATTCACAATTCACACTACATTTTAGAATACACTTATTTCAACAAGAGTGTTTCTCAATCAGCAAAACTTACTTTTAACAATTCACAATTCACAAGTGCATTTTCTCTGGCTTTTTTTTCTACTTCTTTCTTGACCTCATTCTCCCTCATCATTAGAATTGCTTAACAATATTTTATAAGCACCTTCATGAACTCATCATTCTGTTGAAGAGTGAATAATGATTTAGAACCAAAACTCAAACAAGAGTGAATCCACTTTCTTTGTAAGAAATAAGTTAACACAATTACCTTCTACTTCAAAAATCCAGTACTTTTCTAATCATCTCCTTCCCCTTGATACGTTTCCATATGCCTCATGCAGTAAATGCCGCAGTCAGTATTGTTCTTACTCTTGCGCCATTTCATTTTCAGCATTTTAAGCTTGAAGCTGGCTACATCATTCTTCTTTTTCAGGTTCTTCTTCTTTAGATACTGAACAAACTTCAACTTCTGTTTTATACAATGTACACAGATACACACACATGAGAAATTCTATTAATCTAGGTAAACAAACTATAAACAAACTACAAAAATAGTAATTCGTTAATTAGTTTTGATACTTAATTACCACATTTTCTGAAATTACTCCATACTTATCAAGAGCTGTGAATCCCGGTATTAGAGGTTTGTTGTCCATCACCTCTATCAACCCATTCTTGAAATTGAAGCATATCACCAAATAATGGTTACTATAAAAAACAGGGAAGAATACCTACATTTCCACCCCAAACTGTTAGTATATTATTGGCTTAATTATCACATAATATTCTCACAAAGTGACACATAGCTAATAGGCCAAAGATCTATGAAAAAATTAGTTAAAATTAGTTTAGCCACAATAACCAACTTTTTATTCTTCCCTTCCTAAACCCTTCCTTCCAAACTCCCCATCTATAAAACCCTCCTTTCATTAACATTTTCTTCCACACACAATCTATATTAAAAAAGAAAAAGAAAATCAGAGTGGCCTTCATTACCAGATCAACATCTTCATTGTCCAAGTTGAGAAGCTCTGAATCAATTCCTTGAACAAAATCCTTTTCTTCATTTGAATTGACAAGCAATCACTGTAATTTTTAAATACATTTAGTTTTGATGTATTTATTACTTTCTAATATAAAGTATAGTATTTACTGTTAATAAAACCGAAAATAATATCCTTTTAGATTTGCCAGGTGCTCTTCTCATGTTTTCATAGTTGAGCTTCCGGCACCATATGTCAATTACATTGCTAACAACCCAAGTTTTTGGAAGGAGTGTTTCAAAATCAAATTTGAAACCAAACATTTCTCTCTCTCTAAATAAGCACTCCCTGTAGAATTCAGTCAAATAAACATGAAATTTTAGTTACATAAGAACCATATAACTGAGTAGAATTCATTAAAAAAACAGAGTTGAAATCACCATACCACACTGTATAATTTGAATTTAAAACATATTTATATAAAGGAAGAAACAAAAAGTAGTAAAAAGAATAGAACTCGGAGATGAAACCCCCAATAAAACATATACAGAAATTTTACCCTTCGCTGTTGGCAGTTGCCGGGAGGAAAGCATAATCGGTGATGAGCTGCTCCTTCTTGTTGACAACATTGACATCTGTATTAGCTTCTTTCAAGAAAGGTGATCAAAGCTTGATTGGAAGATTTCTGAATTTGCGGGTTTTTGTTTTCCGAATCATAACATCTTCAGATTCATCTTCCGACTCATTCAGCAACATGTTTCAAGACAAAATCAATGTATCTTGTTTTATTATATTATACTACTTTTGCAAAAATAGTATTAGAACTTACTTTGTGAATTCATGCTCATCCAGTTTTCTTGTGGTCATCGCGACCTTTTCAGCAGGCTGTGAATCTTCAACAGAAATCATCACGATTGTTTCGTCCAAAATCGTACCTTCTTCAGATTCTTCTGAATCAATATCAGAAAACCTAAGGTTGAAGCTGGGGAAGCTTGGATCATTTTTCTTCCTTTTTCTGGCATTCAGGACATCCATCACCATTTTTTCCATGGCCTCGAGCACCTCAGAAGTGAAGTAATCATCATCCAGTGGGTCTAGCTCTACAACCACTGTGTACGTCTTGCTTGGCGTTGGCTGCACTGGATCTTTCTGGCTGCCATCCAAACTTCCCGGCTCGTTATGAGCCTGCTTCGGCTGCTTTTATCCTTCCTCTTCTTCTTTCTCTGGATCATCATCCATCAGAATCTTAACTAGGGCATTTTTAAGAATGCCAACCATTAGCTCTTCTTTACCCATCTTTATCAGTGCTGTTAGGCACTCCAGAATTCCATCCGCGATCCGACCAAGACCGACTGTCAGATCTGCTGTATATTCCGTGTTTACTTCAGCAGCAGCAGCAGATGGATTTTCTTGGGGGCTATCAAGATGGACAAGTTTCTCTTGGGGGCCATCAGCACCATCAGCTGGATTTTCTTGGGCAGCATCATCTTGTTCTTCATCAGCAGGGTCTATGTTTTGGGGAGCATCATGTGGGGCATGAACAGGGTTCTCTTGGGGAGCATCATGTGGGGCACCTTGTTGAACTTCAGCTGGCCTAGGTAACCTCATCCAAATCTTCCCAATACCAAACTTAGTTTCAAGGCCTTTGGCATTATCTTTCTCAGCTTTGATTCTCTCGGTGATTTTGTCAAAATCCCAATTGGAGCATATTGGGAATTGCCTTGAAACTGTTCTTGCTTTGAAGACAAGCATGTCCAGGTAGCATAGCTGCAAAGTAATAAACAGAAAACAATATTACATTGTCAAACCAAGAAGATTTTATTGTTAAAGTTAGTAGTATTTATTCATAATGTCAGAAGAATTTAGTAAAAAAGCATACATTCGTCAGAATTAATCTAAAAATGCTAGAAGAATATTACAGAGTAATAATATTTTCAAGATTTCTTACCAACAGGAGGGTCACAGGTCCGGTGAATGTCGAACATTGACCTGATCTCCATAACTCTGTTGCGCTGACTAGTGACTTGATAGTGAAGTTGCACCAGTCCAATTGTCGAATTTGATTTACATTTTCAGCGAGTACAAGACATTGTAGTATGCTAGTTGTCTTGCTTACCTTTTACAAGGTGCTGATAACTAATACTAAAAAATCTTGTTTGAACCGGTCTCCACTATCATTTCGGCCCCTCAGTTCGTTTGCCATGGCTAGTGTAGAGGGTCCCGCTGTGTAATGAAAAAATAAGTAGAATTCATTATCCACATGCATATGAATCAAAATAGTTTACATACCTCCTCTTCCACCCCATGTTTGCCTCCAATCTTTCAGGAATTCTGCAAATCCATCGTCATCGTCTGTTTTTTTCAAACCTACATCAATGAAAATCGTTATAGAATCAGTGTATACGTATTATAGATTCCAGAATAAAAAATTATAGAAATGAAATCAAAGTTCATTTGTTTACCTGTTGATTCTACCACTGGGAGATGGCCCTTTGGCAGATCGAAGACTGAGACGACATCATCTTCATTTATATCTAAATCTCCACTTTGGAGAATTATCGAACCTGTACAAATATCAAAATTTTCAATAAAAAATGTTGTTAATTCATTCTTATTCAATTTAATGTTCAGATTAAGTAATCCTCCGAAACCTATGTCTCGGACAGCTTGTCTTTGTTGTTCATTCAGAGAATCAACAACATTAGATACATGGATCGGTGCCATGCGAGTTGCAACATTAGGACACTTCTTCTTCTTTTTCTTTTCTTCCTTCTCATCAGAAGTTCTTTTAGGAGCTTTCTCTTTCTCCTCCTCTTTCTTCTTCTCATCCTCTTTTCTCTGTCTCTTTCTCCTTCTCTTTTTCTTTCTGTTGTAAGTAAAATCAACAAAAGTTATCAATCAAAACAGTGGATTATAATAACAGTGATAATTACTAGCCACAAATGAACATATCAAACATAGCAGAATCATATTACTAGTAAGTGTAGAAGCTGTTCAATTACTTTTTTCTGAGGAGGCTCCAATTCATTTGAATTAGCCTTTCTCTTTCGTGGAGCCTTCACAGCTTGCAGAATTGCATCAGCCTTTACAATACAATTTTTAGTTTAATCTTTTGTTTTCAATTAAGAAATATACAGAAGATACCGCAATGAAATAATTAAGGATGAGTATACCGTTTTCGTAGGATTTTCAGCCTCCCTTCTCGGGCTCTCTGGGATAACTGCTGCAGGTTCATTCTCTGGGATTGCAGCCTCCCTTCTTGGGCTCCGTCTCACTATCTGAGCCTTTTGATTTTGTTTTTTTTGCTTCTCTTTTCATTATGATTGAAAAAGGATTATGTATTAGTGCGAGAATATTATAGTTTACTATTATCATAAATTGTAGATGAATTGAGTAGTAAGAAGAATTCAAGAACTTACAGCAGCAGCAGTTGGTTGAATTGGTTCAACCACTGGAGTCTGGAAGACATATTCATCATTCTCTTGGATGAGAGGCTCCCTTCTAGGGCTCCTTCTTACCATCTGAACATTTTTAGTCTGTTTCCTAGTCTTCTTTTGTTCATTATGATTGGAAAAAGGATTATGTATTGGATTTTTAGGATTTAGAATATAGTAATAAAGGGAGTAGAATTCATTTATCAATTCAGTGGAATATACTAATAAAGACAGTAGAATTAACTAACTATTTCAGTAGAATTCGTTAATATAGTAAGAACAAACTTACAGCAGCTTGTACTGGAGTCTGGAAGACATCTTGTTCATCCTGTGTTGGTGTTGGTTGCCTTGGTTCAACCACAGGAGTTTGGAAGACAACTGGTTCGGCTTCTGGGATGGTTGGACTCACCCTCCTTGGGTTGGTTCTTCTTGTCAGTATATCCGCAGAATTCACTTCTTGTTTCTTGGGCTGGTTCTTCTTTTTCTTGTAAATAACTTCTTGTTTTTTGGATGTCATTTCCTAAAAAGCATAAATAAAATATAATGAGTTTTTGTACATAATTAATCCTCCCCCCCCCCCCCCCCCCCCCCCTCTTAATTTCAATTAAGGGTTGACCTTCCCATGTGTCTTTCTTACAATACCCAACTTCACCCGCTGACCATTGATTATTGCACGAACTAATTGTATTTTTCCCATATTCTGTCTTTAATAAGTAAATTTTGTTAATAGTTATTTTCTATTATGTTAGCATTCCATAATAACTAAATGTGATAATTACATTTCCCACTCAAATCAACATAAATCAACATAATGTGATAATAACAGAAACTATAGCAGAATTGGTCACAGAATACAGTAGAATAGAGGAAATAACTGAGATGAATCAAACTTCGATTTCACATTTTGAAATCAACAGTTCAAACAGAAAATAATTACACATCAATCACTGGATTACAGATCAAAATACCAAATACAGCAGAATTCTGCAGAATTCACAGTAGAATCTAGCATATAACTGAGTTGAATCAAATTCTGATTTCACATTTTTTTTCTTTGTTTATTGTTTTTAACTCAATTCATGACAGTCAAAATGTTCCAAAACAACATGCAAATCAGAAGAGAATTGTTTCACAATTCAGAGTAGATTCTTGCATAGATCCAACTTAGTTGATATTACATTTCTATTTTGCTTTTCCTTTTTATATCTCAATGCATACAGATCAAATATAGCAGATGAAATAAGACAGTAGAATAGAGCATATAACTTAGATGAATCAAACTTTGATCTCACATTTTGAGAAAAACAGTTCAAACATAAAACAATTACACACAAATCACTGGATTGTGAACCATGCACAGAAAAGTGTAATTAGATGAACCAACACTACCTAATATAGCAGAACTATTCACAAAATACAGTAAAATAGAGCATATAATTGAGATGAATCAAACTTTGATTTGACAGTTTTGCTTTTCATTCTTATCTCAATACATTCTACTGAAAATGTTACAAATAGAACAAACACACATACATAACACACACACATACAGGACAAACAGTAAATTGTAATTTGATCAAACAACTATCCCAAATAGTGTTTCAATTTTAGCATGCAATTTGAGGAGAAAATGAAATCGGAAAAAAATATGGTTTCTATGCCTGTTGTTCGAATTTAGGGTTTCTGAGGGTAACAATTATACCAAATATTGTTCCTATTTGAACATGCAATTTCAGTAGAAATTGAAATCGTAGAAAATAGGGTTTCTACATACCTTGTTCGATTTTAGTTTGATTTTAGGGTTCACAACTTTTTTTCTGCTTCTGTGGACGTGTGGAAATCGCGTACAGTGGTTTTCTCGCCGGAAGTGGTGGAAGGTGCTTGTGTCGAGAAGTTTTGCGGCGGGAAATCGCGAACAGTGGTTCGGCGAGTGCTCTAGTGGTCGCGGATGAACAATCGTCGCGGCTGAACGGTTGTTTTGTTGGCTTGTTTTGTTGGCTGAACTGTCGTCGCGGATCCGGTGACTTTGGGGAGAGAACGATTTCCGTGCGGTTTTCGTTTGGGAGTTGTGTTAAGGGAGTTGACAGGAGAGAGAGAGAGAGTTGTGGGTATGAGTTTTGATTTTGGGCCTAATTTGGTTTTGTTCATGGGCTGATACCATATGAACAATATGGTACTAGTAACCATGGTAAAGGGCCTTTCAGAATTGAAAACAAATAAATCAGCTCTAACAGGATGATAAATCAAAAATAACGTTGACATTTAATTTTATAAAAAACTACAGTACAATTTTATAAATATGATTAAATAAAACTAAGAACAAAAATTCAAAAAAAAAAAAAATATCCGTTTACATCAATACAATTTCACACAAAACTTGGGACTCGCCAAGCTCCGATGTTTGTCCGAGTTGTAACCCTCAACCACGACATGAAAGCTTAGTTGATCTTCCCCGCCTGCTGACTCGACATGCTTGTCGAACATCTCTTTCAAGGACTTGAGGGCTCTTTTTCCGCAGCTGATCAAATTTATAGTCTCGAGTGTATTAATGCTTCCAAGCTCAAAAGGGATCTTCTTCAGTTTGTCCACGCAATCAAACTTAAGATGTTCAAGGCGTGGAAAAATGGACGACGACGACAAGTTTGAGAGACCCGAACAATTCTTTATTTCCAAGTACTTGAGGCTGGGGAATTGTCCTTGCCCTATTTCCCACTCCTCTCTCTCGAAGCACCCCTTAGATAATTTCAGCTCCTCAAGAAGGGGCAACGAACCGATCTTTTCCAACATTACGTCGTCAAATTCAAACGTGTGCTTCAAGCAAAGGGTCAACTTCTTGAGGGAGTGGGGAAAGGTAATCAGCCTTTCTCTTGGTGATAAGTGTACGATGAGGACTTCCAATCCACACATATATTTCATATTGCCCGCCTGATACACGTCTTCGTCGTCGTCACTACCATCACTATCGCCGCTATCATATTCCACTTTCAATTTTTTGATGTTGGGAATTCTCTTCACCACCCCTTCACTACACTTGAAATTCCTTATTCCTTTGAGTGTGTGTAGATTTTTCATGACGACGACCACCGCATCTCTGTCGCGGCTCGGGGGCTCCGGGAGAGGGGCACAACTATCAAGGAACTCGATGTGCCTAAATTGAGGCATTTTCCACAAATCCGGGAGCAAGGGAGACCGATACCAGTCATCGTAAGAAACAACGAGCGTCTGCAAATTCCAAAGCGAACTAAACGAGGGAAGGACTGACGACGACGACATGTAGCTAGCTTTGATAGCGAGGTGTCGCAGGTTGACGTAGCGAGACACGACGGATTTCAGGGAAACTTTGGAATGTTTGCATGCATGCAACGTCCTCAACAATACAAGATTCTCGCACGACGCGACATAGCCGTGATCGCAAATGATCGAACGAGCGCTTGACATTAATCTCAAGTCGCCGCAAGCCTTTTCTTTTGAAGTGGCCTTGGAAACAACGACCCGACGTTGGGCGTTCATGCATCGAGGAAGAGGCCGAGGATTGCGTTGCTCTATGACGTGATAAAACCCTTCTCTCCGACTTTCATTCAAGCACATGTCCATCACCAAATCGTGAATCTTACACGACTTTAAGATCCCGGTGGGCCCCAACCGATTGATGAGGATGAGATTTCTATCGACGAGGTCCTGCAAGAACCCTCTAGCCGTAGTCTCCAAGGTTTCCCCGTTAGTCGGTCTTAAAAATCCTTCGGAAACCCATAATCGGACAAGCACAGCGACGCGAATCTTTTTGTCTTCCTTAAACACCCCCATGTATAAAAAACACGGCTTTAAATAGACCGGCAAATGATTATAGCTCAGCTTCAACAATTTCAAGCAATGGTTATCTTCGCTCATATTCACCACCGAGGAGAAGTTGTGTCGTATCGATTCCCAAGATGAGCGATTGCCGTCCAGCTTTCTCAAAAGACCTCCAACCACAGCTATCGATAAAGGAAGCCCTCTGCATATTTTGACAATCTTCTTTCCGATTTTCACCAATTCGGGAGGACATGAACTCTTGTCACCAAACACCGTTTTCGAGAACAGATCCCAACTGCTAGCCTTGTCTAGGAAACTCATCTTGAGGTTGTAGTCGTTGTTCAGCTCCAAACTCAGTTGCGAATCCCTGGTCGTCACCAGCACTCGGCTGCCGTTATTGTTGTTAGGAATGTAGCTTTGTATCGCGTTCCACGGGTCAATGCTCCACACGTCATCCATCACGATCAGAAACCTACGACGGAATAAGCGTTGGTGGAGCATCAATCCCAACTTAGCCGCGCTCGTCCCGCTCAGTTGCTCCTTTGTCTTAGTGGCTTGAGAGAGAAGCTCGCAGAGGATTTCTGTCTCGTCGTAGTTTTGAGAGATGGTAGCCCAAGCACAGATGTCGAAACGGTCCTTAACAAGTGGTTTAGCGTAAATAGTTTTGGCAAGAAAAGTCTTACCTATGCCGCCCATTCCCACGATCGGGATGACCATGCAATTGAGTTGGCCCCCGACGAGCTTTTCCAGGATCTCGAGCAAGACGTCATCGGACCCCACCATGGTTTCGTTGGAATCAGGGACGACGTCCACGTCATCTCTCATGGTCAAGTCCACCAGCGACGTCGTGATCTGTTTCGTCGTCTGTGTATCGACCGATAGCACCACTTTCTTGATCGAGTCCATCTCTTCGATTACAGTTTGCAGGATGCCAACACATCGGTTGATGGACTTGATCTTGTCATCAACATAATTTGTCTTGTTATCCCTCTTCCGCTTAATGAAGTCCGCAATATGGTACTCAATGGCATCTTCGGCCTTGTGAGCTGCGGCTGCAATACGCATCTCCAGTGGATCGACAGCTTCTTCTTCGTCGTTGTTGCCGACAGGGGGAGGACGACTATTGTAGGATTGGAGGAATTCTTGAAAGTATTTAACGCGTTGAGTGATGGAGTCGACTAGTTGTTTATCGAGGGTAATCGGTGGGGAAGGATGATGTTCGAGATCATGTACGATGTGCATCAGAGAAACCAAGGATGCATAAGCTGCAGCTGTCATGTTTTTGAACTTGTTTTTGTGTTCGGAACTTTGGATCATGAAATGGAGAAAATTGTGTGTTCTTTAAAACGATTAATTTCGGAAGCATTGACTTTTTAATACCTTGACTTTTAATGAAGTCAACTGTCTAAAGGCTAAACAATTAGTCCACTAGCATGCACCTATTAAAATATAAGCTGCTTTCCTATGTCAAGCTGTCCATAAGAAATAAAAAATTGTAATAAGTAGCGTGTAGTTTATAACGACTGGTAGTGATGGGGTAACTTGTGTGGAGACTCGAGACGGAAGTGAAACGAGAATATTTCGGGAAATATTTTATACATGTGACTTTGAAAGGATAATTTTGTATTTTAAAATTTTTTGAATAAAATTTCTTTTAAAAATAAATAAAAAACATATTATTTACATTAACATAGTTTACAAACATCATTTCTGACATCTTCAAGCATTTTCTACCAGTCAAGGATTGTTAGCTTAATTGGTTGAACACTTGAATTGAGGATTTGAGGTCTTGTCTTCGAATCTCAAGACACTGCAATTGACATAGACAAAAAAAAAACATTTTCTACCAAAAAGAAATTTACAATATTATTCCAGAATTTAGACAAAAAATAATCAAAAAATTAGACGCCGAGAATTTTTTTTTGTGAAATTTCCAAGAAAATCATATTTTCGAGTACATTAGAATCAAAACGAAAAAAGAACAATATCTCCAATAGACCATGGTACTTGGTGAAATTGTGTTAGAAGGCCTACAGTGTTTCGAGTACATTAGAATCAAAACGAAAAAAGAACAATATCTCCAATAGACCATGGTACTTGGTGAAATTGTGTTAGAAGGCCTACAGTGTTAAGAACTGTAAGACTAAGTAGACCCGTAGTATAAATCGCGTTGGGTCTATGTACTTTGGTAAATTGTAAACACAATAAAGAGGTTCTTGAATGAAATCTTTATATTCAAAAAGGTATGAACACTTCAATCAAAACATCTACAAGTCCTTACGAACTTTTAAAAATGTCACACAACCAAAAACAAGTCTAGTAGTTCAAAGTCCTAGCGGCCTATGAACTTTCAGACTACACAAACACACTATGAACTCCTTCTAGCGAACTCGTTCTAAGTGTACTAAAAGAGTGAACTCCGGGAGCGTTCTAGCGAATACTCTCGGATTACAATATTTCTCTCTCTAAGAAATTCCAGATAAAAGTATTGAAGTCTACAAACAATCTAGCGACTATTTATAGACCTCGTGGGTGAAACCCTAATGGGCTTCCGAAAATTGCGCTTAATGGGCCGAGCCCAAAGCATATTCTATGGAATCTCGAATATTCCATCACCGACATAGTTCTCGATTATTCGTCTCTAGCGAGCCTTCGAACTTAGAGTGCGTAGCCGTACTTTGATTTTCAATCAATGAGTTCGAAGACCCTTACCAGTGCCTTCTCACTCTTCGCGCTCTTGTCTTCAAAGCCTTAGCAGGATGAACCCCGGGACTATCAACTCCTACAGCACTCCGTCGGTGGATATTGAACAAGGAGTTCGAACCCCAAAGACTTCGAACTCCAGGGACATGAGACAGCCAGTCTTCCAAGTCCCACAGTGCAATTTGCACTTGCGTATGGATAGGCCTTCCAAGTCCTAGCAGACTTAGAAAAACTAAACCTACACAAATAGCACAGTCACATAAGAATGAAGTTCATTCAAAACATATAATGTGAAGTTCAAGCTAGTTCACGGGAGACCGAAGACTCCACTGTGAACGAGAGCGAACTACACATTAACAATCTCCCCCTTTTTTAGTCAACTTCATAATCGGGGATTCGAAGTGAATCTCCCAAGTTGTATAATAAAAAAACAAGTGCAAAAAGAGATGAAAAACATAGAGCGGGCATAAGCATAGTAATTCGAACTAGCAAGGGAGTAAACAAAAAAACATAGCATGGATAGAATATATAATAAGAGTATCATGCTCAAACCGAGCTCAAAAACAAATTTTAAAAACAAATTTTTTAAAGTAGCAATTCGAAGTAACGAGAGTTATCAAAACAGTAAAAGAAGTAGGAAATTCGAAGCTCCTTAGTCCTCTTCTGTAGCAGAATCATCAATAGGAGTATCTGGCCTTCGAAGATCCTTCTCAGACAGGTCCTCCTCGTCTTCGCTGAAAGTGATATCAACATTGCCATCATCAATCTTATCTTCTTCTTCACCTTCTTCTTCTTCTTCATCTTCAGACCCAGGGGTAGGAGTAGGAAACTTTTCCGTCTTCCTCTTCGAAGGCCCTTTGTTTGCTATTTGTTTCCTTGACACTCGCTTCGTCGTCACACCAGTCTTTTGATTTACAATTAGCCGCGTGGTGTCTTTTGACTTCAAACCTACAACATATCATAATTATTAAGATTTATGCAGCTTAGGCTGTGGCAGCAGAGAATATCTCTGTGGACCTCGTTTGAGGTATTTGGCTTGATAGAGTGAAGATAACTATTCTAGCCTAATTCACCGATAAGTTTTCTGGACTGCAGGCATCGGTTGGAGACATCCAGAAGACGTTGATAGAGCACAGGGCGATGTTCAGCGCTATTATGACAAAATTATTATTAATAGCGCCTGCCCAATTAACAAGTACGAGAAGTAACTTGACTTCAGGGAAGGTGACCGCGGCTCCGTCGACCACCGTATTACCTCGAATGGAGTTGCCCTCGTTTGAAGGGTCTGACCCAATCGCGTGGATTGCTCAGGCCGAGCAATACTTTTTGGTCCACCGCACTCTGCTTGGTGATCGAGTCCAACTAGCCCTCATCGCCATGTCAGGAAAGGCTATGTGTTAGGCGCAATGGGTACTTCGTAGGGCAGCCACCGTCACATGGGATCAATTCACACAAGAATTGATTGAACGATTCGGGGATAGTTCGGCCATTAATGCTTATGAGGCCATGCACATCACTCGGCAGACGGGGACCTTGGAGGATTACCTCTCACTCTTTGAGGAGCGCGTCGCGCAATTGCCTGAGTTATCGACAGCTCAATATTTGGGTATGTTTCTTGGAGGGTTACAAGTTGATGTTCGAGATCGCATTCCAGATTCGGAATTGACAGATGTTTTCTCAGCAATTCGGTCGGCCCGACGAATTAGTCGTACTCATCGTCCGTCAGGAACACCTTCACGGCCTATTGCGATCGGAGGAAACCAGTGCTCTCCAAATTCCTTTCAAGGAGGACTGCATTATGGGGATAAATTTTCACATCAAAGACCAAGCCAAGATTCTCCAAATTCATTTCAAGGACTACATTCAGGGGTGGATTTTCCCCGCAAAGCCCAAACCAGAATAGCTCAACCGTTGAATCAGTCTCAAAGCTTTGTAAGCGGGACGACAGGTGCACAATATAATCGTAATGTTCGACACTTCACGGCAGAAGGAGCTCGAGAATACCGAGCGAAAGGAAAATGTTATAGATGCAGCCAACCGTATGGATCATTGCATAAATGTTCGACTAAGTATTTGAATGTTATGATTCAGTGTGAGGAAGAGGAAAACGAAGAGCAATGCAACCTAGAGCAGAAGGAAAATAACTATCGACAAGGTCCTGCAAGAACCCTCTAGCGATTGCCTCTAAGGTTTTTCCGTTCGTCGGTCTTAAGAATACTTCGGAAACCCATAGTCGGACAATGCAAGAGACGTGAATCTCTTCGTCTTCCATAAACACTCCCATGTATAAAAAACACGGCTTTAAGTACAGACCGGCAAATGATTGTAGCTCAGCTTCAACAGTTTCAAACAATGCTTATCGTTGCTCATATTCACCACGGAGGTGAAGTTGTCTCGTATCGGTTCCCATGATGAACGACTGCCATCCAGATTTCTCAAAAGACCTCCCACCACAGCTATCGATAAAGGAAGCCCTCTGCAGTTGTCCACGATCTTCTCTGCGATTTCAATCAATTCGGGAGGACATGAACTCTTCTCACCGAACACTGTTATTGAGAACAGATCCCAACTGCTAGCCTTGTCTAGGAAACTCATACGGAGGTTGTAGTTGTTGTTGAGCTGCAAACTCAGTTGTAATAGCCTGGTCGTCACCATCACTCGACTTCCATTAGCGTTGTTAGGAAAGAAGCGTTGTATCGCGTCCCAAGAATCGATGCTCCACACGTCATCCATCACGATCAGAAACCTGATCTACAGAATAAGTGTTTGTGGAGCTTCAATCCTAACTCATCAGCGCTCATCCCACTCAGTTGCTCCTTCTTTGTCTTAGCCCAAGCACAAATATCGAAACCGCTCCTTAACAAATGGTTTAGCGTAAATAGTTTTGGCGAGAAAAGTCTTACCTATGCCGCCCATTCCCACGATCGGAATGACCCGGAGATCGGGTTGGCCCCCGGCGAGCTTTTCCATGATCTCGAGCAATACTGCATCGGACCCCACCAGCTCTAAACAATGCATGCTAGTCCACTAGCTAGCATGCATGATGCACCTGTTAAAATATAATTAGCTGCTTACCTCTGTCCAGCTGTCCATAAGAAACGGAAATTTATAATAAGTAGCGTGTAGTTTGTAACGCCTGGTAATGATGTGGTAACTTGTGTGGAGACTCGAGACACAAATTATTAGTACCATGAATTTCGTTTTGAATTGAAACATATTAGCTCGCCAACGATCTATATTTTACAATAGAAATTAGAAAGTTTTTATGTTGTCGCCCGGATCCTGCGTTGAGTCATATTTTACATTTACTCATAGTCATACATTTTTAATCAAACCCTAATCATGCGGACAATGTCAACTATATTTAGACAGAAATTTGTTCCTTTATTCTCTCAGCTTCCCTGTGCATATTAGTATATAATATACACTCGACTCGAGGAAAGCAATTACTTTACAGAGTTGATCATCCTAATTTTGTTTCTGTGAAAGGAAGGAAAAAGAAAATGGCAGGAATCTTGCATAAGATCGAAGAGACGTTGGGGATCGGAGGGGACGACGACAAAAAACATGACGAGAAAAAGCACGACGACAAAGGAGAATCCCATGGCGAGAAAAAGCACGAATCGCATGGCGAGAAGAAGCATCATGACAAGGACGAAACTTATGCCGAGAAGCTAAAGGAAGGGATCCACGGCGAGGACGGCAATCATGGCAAAGACGAGATAGAGATGAAGAAGAAAAAGAAGAAGAAAGAGAAGAAAGAGAAGAAGCATGATCATGAGGATGGAGATGAACATGGTGGTCATAGCAGCAGCAGTGGGAGCGACAGTGAATAATTAATTACTACTATATATTAAAGCTATTTATAATTTTATTTATATACATATATATACCGGTTGCATCCGATAACCAAAAATAGAATAAGAAAAAAAATAGATAATTATATTTTATTTTATATTTTCTTTTTGTTCATAGTTAAGATTTTTTGACTGAGAGTTATATATACTTCAAATCATTAATATATAGTTGTAATGTATTTGTAGCAAATCCATTTTTTGCTTAATAAAATGTATTTTTCATGCTATTCTATTTTTATTTTTCTCATTTCGCAGGCAATAGATGAATTTTGGCAATATGTCATGATAAATAATGTTGCGACCTCGCCAATTTATCAGTGGATAGTATGTAAGTTTTGTATTTTAATAAATACTATATTTTATTTATATATATATGCGGTATAAACAGTGGCGGAGCCAGTACTAAACGAGGGTGGGCCTTGGCCCACACTGAGAAAAAAATGTTTCATATATATAATATTTTATATTTGTATAATTGTGTAACTTAAAGTAATTGTAGCGTAAAGTAAGTAATTGTTTGGGGCAATTTATATTTTACTCCTCCTACCAAGATGCTCATCTTGAACCTGGTCAATATTATATAACTATCGGTCAAAATTTGCTTAAATTTTTTTCCCTTTTATTTTTCAATTTTTTTGTTTCGTTCTCTCTCTCTCTCTCTCTCACAGCAGAACAATAACCCTAGTACTCGACGCCTTTCTTCGATTGCATCCACCGCCCCGCCACGATTTACCGTCGCCGTTCATCGCCATCATCACCGCGATCTTCGATTCATCTAACATCATCACTGCGATTTTCGATTCAATTCCGCGTTTGCCTGACATCGTCGTTGTTCCCCGTCACCATCGTTGTTTGCTTGAATTCTGAAGTTCTTCCCTTTGCGTCGTCTCTCCATCTTCTGTTTGATTCATCGATTATGGTCGAAGGTATGTCGATTCTCTCAATTCCATTAATCCTATGACGATGGGTTCTTAGATACACACAGGCGTAAACTTTTATTTATTTATTTATTATTTATTATTTTTCGACCTGGACTCCGCGCGGAAGGTGTTCGACGAAATGCCCGACCGAGACGAAGCTTGTTTCTCCTCCATAATCAATGGGCTCGCGCAGAACAAGAAGTCCGTCAAGGCCTTGCTGTGTTTCGCATAGATGAGGAGGCGGGTCGTGCTCTCGACTCTGTACAGCGTCTCCGGGGCATTGTCGCTTCGAAAATGTCCATGCTCGACCACTGCTCGATCGTGCACGGGCACGTACGCGGTGGTTATCAGGTTGAATCGGGATGTTTACGTGGGAATTGGATTGATCGACGCATACGGGAAGTGTGGGGTCGTGGAGAACGCGGGCAGGGTGTTTGAGGAGCTCGAGACGGAGCTGAACGTGGCGGGGTGGAACACGATGATATCAGCGTACGCACTGATGGGGGGGTGTAAAGATGACATCATTCGTCTTTTCAGGGGGGTGGAGAGTCGAGGGCTGGAGCACGATCGGTTAGGGAGAGTCGGGAAATTAGACGAGGCGGAAAGAGTGGCTTTAACGATGCCGTACGAGCTCGATGCAGCTGTTTGGCGTGTTTTGCTTTCGATCTGCGTGAATAACTGAAACCCGGATTTGGCTCGGAGGATGAGCGATAATGTCATTTTGTATAATTTCAACCTTCATTTTGTATAATGTCAACCTTTATGTTGTAATGTGTCAAACTTCATTTCAGATTAATTTATAGCTAATGAGTTTATGTGTTTTTTAGATGCCATAGAGTTGATGGATCTGATGCTTTTGGAGCCGACGCAACTCGTCCAAGTCATTATAAACCAAGATACACCAATCATCGTCAAATGATGAACAAATCAGTTTTAGCATATCTAAAACTCTTGTCTAAGACAAATTATCTACCAATTTTGTTCAACATTTACCATTTAATCATCTACAAGTCATCATACATTGGTGTATGATACCAATCAATCATCTACGGTCATCTACCATCAATCATCTACCAATTATATATACCAATCATCCACCATTTTGGTCTTAAGTTCATACATCATTGATGTCCAGTACTTCATACATCATTTTTCAATACTTTTGTGAATTTTTTGGCTTTATCCAGTACTTGAGTCGTGATTTCATTGTTGTCCATCAATATTACAGAAGGCGCATATCTGACGCTAAGTTCTTTCAAGAAATTAGTCTCCTGTAGAAAAACAAAAACCATAGTTATAAACAATACAAACTATAGTGACTAATATTGATTAATGTGTAAAATCATCATTATAATTTGGCTGTTAAATTCAAAATAAACTTTAATGAATAATGTGTAAAATTAAAAAAAAAATACAAGTAACATTAAACTAAGATATATGAAGTATGACATACTTATATATGAAGTATCACATATTTCTATATGAAAGTTGAGATATATGAAGTATGATATTATGAAATATATGAAGTATTATATATGAAATATGAAATGTTTATGACTCATCTAAAATTTTAGAGAAAATGAGCCCATTGCTTATCAACTAGCATTACACATTTACAATCGCAAAAATCATCCCGTATTTTACATACTTCACTAAAACCGTATCGCTGATCACCTTCTGATTCAAGTGCATCACTATAATACGACACATATATCAATCATCATGTGGTACAACCTTGGTTACAACTTCTACGTGCAACATATTACGTTAAGGAAAATAACTTCTGCAAATTCTTATTAATTGGTAAAGTTATTCGCCAAGAGTTAACTTGACGAATTTTTTTTGGAAGAGTTCTTTTTCTTCTTTTCATCTTACGGACAACATGTTTTTTAAGGGCAGGGCAGACAGATGGTATGTCTTAAGTTAACAATAATCAGACTATCTGAGTCATCTCAATGAATATCTATCCCACAAACTTTCAGAACTTCTTTTCACAAGAAGAAACCATCCATTTTGCTGAAAGATTATGTCAAGCAATCGAAAGTGGTGTGGAGGGTACATTTTGGTAATATTATGAAACCCTTATCGTTGGCAGATTACATGTTAATATTTCAGTGTTTAAGTGTATTTTTGGGACCCTAACAGAATATTGAAACATCTCTCTCTCTCTCTCTCTCTCTCTCTCTCTCTCTCTCTCTCTCTCTCTCTCTCTCTCTCTCTCTCTCTCTCTCTCTCTCTCTCTCTCTCTCTCTCTCTCTCTCTCTCGATCTCTCGATCTCTCGATCTCTCGATCTCTCGATCTCTCGATCTCTGTTGGAGTTTAATCTAACTCGTAGAGAGCCTTTATTATTTTTAATAAATATCGCTCCTATCAAGAAACTTCAAGTAAAAAAATTTATAAAAAAAAAATTAGAATTGTGAAATCTAACTTTGAGCATATGCTGACGACATCATTCGCCACAGGGGAGAGCTCGGGTAGCCAGTTCTTCCCAACGGACGGAGAGTCTTCCGCATCTTCTTCGAATATGCTTCGCCTCTTAGTCAACCACTTGAACGAGTCGTCTTTCACCAGAACCTCCCACATACTTTCGGTTTTGCTGGCCGTACCAACCACCATTCACATAGGTACCAAGCACCATTAGCATAGGAATAAATTAGTAATATAGCTAGTGAATCAGTAACGACGATGAGCATGAATTAGTTGTCCGCGGTAACTCACCAGGTCAAAAATACTCAGAAGCATTTCCTAGAGGTAGCAGTTGTTCGTGAACTCGGCCCGACAACGGGTTTATGATCACAGTAGTTTCAAAATCGCGATTCAGGAAAACAAAATTAAATAAAAAAAATCAAATTAAATTGAAAGGGTAGAAATTTAGATGCAGCAGATGAAGAACACAGTACGAGCGACGGAGGGTCAGGTGGTACCTTGAGCTATAATTATAAAACTTCATCTCAGAACAAATAGCTATATACTTGCAACAATAATAGTTTTCAAATAACACTGTCTTCCGCATAAATAAATTAATGAAGGAAAAAGAAAAAAAAAAAAGCAAACCTTCTGATGGAGAATGCCCAAAGCACCATTGCTCAATTGACTAATTAACGGATTGAAGTTTATAAAACTGAAACATATAGAAGGAATGGAAAAATCTCAAACTCAAACTATGCTAAACTCAAACTTCAAAATTATTGAACCAAATCAATTTGACGGATCAAAATTCAGAAATTTAATATTTACCTAGGGTTTCGATCGATTAGTTTCCAGGCGATAGCGAAGCTTGAAGGCGGCGAGGCGTGGAGGAAGAATCGATGCTTGAAGGCGGTGAGAATCAACGACGAGAATCGATGCTTGAAGGCGGCGAGAATCGATGTTTGAAGGCGGCGAGAATCGATGCTTTCGACGGCGTCGAAGTTGGGGCGGTGGAGGAGGGCGGAGATGCTTGAAGGCAGAGAGAATCGGCGACGAGAATCAGTGATCGAAGGATGAAAGTTACAGAAACGGGATGAATCCATATTGTATTCGAGAGAATGAATTGGAGGTGGTGATGACGTATGCACATGTAATTGGGCTGAAATATTTTTTTTTATATGTTGGGCTTGGAGCAAGATGTCCATCTTGCTCCTATGGTGTAAGATATAGGGTCTCGTTGTTTGGTTGATCTTTTCCCTAATTTTATTTTATTGTTTTATTTATGATATTTATCTCTTAAATATTTATAATATTCTTTGTTAATATTTATTTATAAGTGTACAATATTTGTTTAAATAACTATAAAAAAATAAAATAGATAAATTTTTAAAGACCGGAGATAGTATATTTTTATGTGCTAGCTATTTTGAACTGAAAATGACTAAATTAAATTTAATAAATATAAACAACGGAACTGAATGAATCGATCTAAACTAAATTAATTTTATTTATTTATTTTATTTTAATTTATTTTAAAACAAACCTAATCTATTTGAAAGAGTATGAACTAAACTATTTTAGTTACTATATCACTTTTATAAAAGAAAAATGGAAAAAAAAATTCGAATACATTTATCGAAACAAATACTAAACGAACCGAACATAAAGTCATCACCTTTTCGACATTTTTTTAGCCTAAAGTCATCACCTTTTCGACATTTTTAGCCTAAATTTATTACATTTTCGATTTTTTTCTTAAAAAAAATTAAGTATAAGATTTTGGCCCACCCTCGTTGCAAAAGCTGGCTCCGCCCCTGGGTATAAACTACTATTTTTGTTCCGGACCAATGGTCACAAGTCCTTTTTAATTACAGTATTACAAAGGACCTAGTACCATTGGTGGAAATATGAAATATAAATTAAGAAAAATGTAGTGGATTGATGTAGTACTTTATGAGTTAGTGAGTGAGGGGACTTGATCCCCAATTTTAAAACTTAGATGGATTATAAAACATTATTCTTTTCGTCCCAAATGAATATTTATTTTATAAGTCTAAAAACATATTTGCACTCTGAGAAAGTGTGAACATTCTTTTTTGGGACAGAAATATAGAATGGACACGCTTTCTTTAGTATTTGTAGTCTTTATTTCAAAGACATTTTTCATTAAGAGGAGGATGAGAACTTCTCCTATTGTTTAACCGAAGTAAAAATATATACACTAGTACATAAGAATAAAACAAATAGGTGAAGAATGTGATAAAACATTTTCAATTTCATCAAACAATAGGAAACATAATTATAACATTTTAATAGCTTTTCCACACACATTACTAACCAACAATACATAAAAATGAAAGCCAAAGAAAGCCTAAACCCATTTCATAAAAAACTTCCACGCACAATTATTCCATCAACAATAGGATTAAGAAATATATTCTTCAAAAACAAAAAACCAATTTCTCAAATGTCTCATTAAATGATTCTTCATTTGGCACTGGCGAGCTGGGTCCTGAGGAGCTTGCAAGCAGAGACCATGTTCTCGAGGGCTGGCTTCACCTCAGTGTACTTTCTGGTCTTGAGACCACAGTCGGGGTTCACCCACAAGATGTTAGTTTCGAGGACAGCAAGCATTTTGTTGATCCTGTCTGCAATCTCCTCTGTCGACGGGATTCTAGGGGAGTGAATGTCGTACACACCGGGACCAATTCCAGCTCCGTACTTGACTCCCTCGCGGAAGACGGAAAGGAGTTTCTCATCAGATCGCGAGTTCTCGATGGTGATGACATCAGCATCCATGTTGATGATGGAGTGGATAATGTCGTTGAAGTTGGAGTAGCACATGTGGGTGTGGATCTGCCGACAAAAAATATTAGTTACTCTATGTAGGTATTAGCAAACAGAGCATGTGCCACTGGGCCAACGTCAAATTAATAGGTACTGTAATTTTAGGGGTAATTACCAACAAATCATACTGTATTCACATCTAGGTTGGGTATTTGCAATTTTAAAAGACAACGGGAATCTTTTGTACAAAGAATACACCCAAAGCCTGGATTACATTGTAATTAAACTACACTTGGAATGGTAATTTTGTAATTAATCTTAAACACTAAGGGAAGTACCTGAGTGGTGTCCTGGACGCCAACATTGGTGATTCTGAAAGAATGGACAGCCCAGTCCAAGTAGAAAGCGTGCTCAGACTTCCTAAGAGGCAAACCTTCTCTAAGGGCCGCCTCATCGATTTGGATGACTGTGATTCCAGCCTTCTCAAGATCCTCAACTTCATCCTTAATGGCCAAAGCAATCTGGTAACAAGTCTCAGACCTGTGAACCGAGTAATAAACGGTAAGTATTACTCCATATTATTATTATTATGTTCCCTGAAATCAAATAAGGCAAAAAGAAAACAGTTATTTATACCTAGGTTGGTCATTTCTAACAAAAGACCAGTTGAGAATGGTAACAGGGCCAGTAAGCATTCCCTTCATTGGGCGCTTGGTCATGCTCTGAGCAGCTGTGGACCAGAAGACAGTCATTGGCTTGGGACGGCTCACATCACCGTAGATGACCGGCGGCTTCACACATCGAGATCCATAGGATTGCACCCACCCATTTGCGGTGAAGGCAAAGCCAGACAATTGCTCTCCAAAGTACTCAACCATATCATTCCTCTGGATATACATCACAAGTCAGAATACCATAGATGAAAAATATTAAATTCAATATTTTCATTTAATTAGCATATTCCAATATCTATACCTCTGGCTCTCCGTGAACAAGAACATCGATATCGAGCTCTTCCTGAAGCTTGACAACCTTATTGATCTCCTCCTTGATAGACTTGACGTACTCCTCCTCAGAAATCCTAAACAACACAGATAAATTCAACTTTAGAATGAAGAGCGCGCCTATCAAATAGATACAAATATAAGCAACAACTAAAAAAGAGCAACTCACTTCTTGGCCTTGTACTCACGGCGTACTCTCCTGAGTTCAACGGTCTGGGGGAAGGAACCAATAGTGGTGGTGGGAAGGATTGGGAGGTTAAGCTTCTTCTGCTGAGCATCAAGTCTTGCACTCACATTCGTGGAACGGCGGTGATCTGAATCCTTTAACGCAGCAGCCTGTTGATTTAACATAAGATATTAATTTATTGGTTAGTAGCAAAAAATGATGAAACTTCAATCTCAAACTGACAATATGAAGATTATTAAAACACTTACAGCCTTCTGCACAGATTCATTATTCACTCTGGGAGACGATTTCCTGGAAGCCTGAGCAGCAGCGTTGGCAGAGAAGAAAGCCTGTGAAGTAATGAATAGCAACCAAGTGTCTAAAGTTAGTAGGAAATAATTAATGGAAAATAATTTTCTGGTACGTATTAGTTTGTGAAATCTACCTCGTCTTTTCCACCAGACAATGCCTTAGCCAGGGCATTCACTTCAACAACCTTTTGGGCAGCAAATGCGAGCCATGACTTGATTTCTTGGTCCAGCTTAGTTTCATTAACTAGATCAACCGCAGTGTGAAGAAGCGAGGAAGAGGTAGAGACGACAAGCTTGTCTACATAAAAAAATTAAAGAAAATAAAATGAGGGGACAATCATGAAATCAAACTTAAAACCTATTAAATAAGTGTCAAATATACCCTTTCCGACGACGCCTTCAAGAGTCTTTAGGATGTCCAGAGATGCAGCCAAATCATTGGCCCAGATGTTCCTTCCATCAACAACTCCAGCAAAAAGGTACTTCCCAGAAGGGAATCCACCCTTTATCAGATCAAGAGTTCCCACGGATTAAATCAAAACCAAAACCAGAAACTGCGCTCAACGAGGTCAGTGTCTTGTAAGCAGGCGCTGGGATATCAGCAAAATAAGTCTCAATTAGAACATTAATGCCGGACAAAGATGATTCAAGCCCAGCATACGCCTTTGTAAATGCTTCCAACTGGTGAGATTCAAGATCCAAAACTAGGGTGGGCTCATCAAACTGTATCCATGAAGCACCTGCTGCCTTCAACTCAGCAATCACTTCCCTGCCATGATATTTATGCATTTAAATACCAAATGCAAATGTGCAATACTAATATAAAAATGGTGAGTGTGGCATTACTTACTTGTAGATGGGAAGAATTTTGTCGAGCAGAGATAAAAGAGAGAAGGTTTTCTCAACACCCTTGGCAGGTTTTGAGAGCAACAAGTACGTGACGGGGCCAACAAGAACTGGAACAGTGTCAACTCCGAGCTGCATAAAGAAGCGATAAAATCACATTAAAAAATCATTGCCATAATTTGTAGCAAACAAGAAATTCACAGTGAGAAATTTGCATTGCTCATACCGCTTTAGCCTCCTTGTATTCATTAACTGCCTTGTGGGAAGCATAAGAAAACTTAACATCAGGGCTCAACTCAGGAACAATGTAATGGCTGCATTCAGAAACCAAAATCATGATCAGCATATTATATAATCGTCATTAATTACATAGAACAAACAATAAAAAATGAATCAGTCACTTACTAGTTGGTGTCGAACCACTTGGTCATCTCCATGGCAGGGACAGAAGCATTACCTCTGGCCATGGAGAAGTAAGTGTCGAAGCCAATCTCAACACCATTCCAGTTGTATCTTGATGGGACCGCACCGAGCATGGCGGTTGTATCAAGCACCTGATCGTAGTACGAGAATGTATTGCTGGGAATGTACTTGGTACCAGCTTCGGACATCTGCTTCCAAATGGAAGACCTGAGATCAGCCGACACCTTTTCCAAATCTTCGGCACTGCTCTTGCCATCCCAGAAAGACTCGAGAGCAAACTTCAGCTCTCTCTTCGGTCCCATACGGGGATATCCAACAATGTGGGAAGCCATTAAATCTGATAACATAATCCAATAAATTAATCAAATCAAATCAAATCACCTACTAAATAATCTAACTAACACCAAAAGTCAATTCCAACGATTGGCTGAAAATGCATGGATCGCACTGAACTAATCAATCCCAGATCCACAAGCTTTGAACATAAACAAATACAGATCCAAGCACATAATTAAAGTAAGCACATGTTCATATCACGAAAGCGTGTCGATTAAATTTCGACTGAATAATCAATACACAACAACCCCAGATCTAATCAGAACGAAATTTCAAAAACCCAGATCCAGAAAAGCTACACGTCCCAATATCTACCATTTTAAGTTCATCTTTCAGATTTCCACAGAACACACACTCAACGAAATCGAACACCGAAAAAACCAGACGAACTGATTCGTTGGTCCGATGCAAAAACGGGTTGAATCAAATCAACAGGGGGACTTACATCAACAGGTCACAAAACGAGGTTACAGATCAAACAAAATACGAACAGATCTAAAGCAAATCAATTATATTTACTTGACACGACCACAAGAAAAAACGGTGAAAGATCAGTGAATAAGTGTGGTTAGCGAATAGTGAAGATAAAGGACAGCAGCGACTGAGAAATCGCACCTTTCGGGAAGGAGACGATAGACTCAACACAGAGATCGGATTCAGTTAGAGAGAAAGAGAGGGAGGGCAAGACACGGGTTTGAGAGGCGAATGAGTGGGCTTATTTATAGAAGGGAAACTGTGTGGGTGGCGAGGGGTAAATTTGGAAATCTATCTTAGCCTGTTTTGCGTGCAGTCCATTTCTTCCATTTTCTTTAAATTATTCAGTGAAATTTAACAGGGCAGTGGAATTGACGCGCCTCCCTAGGAGCGTGAGTTGGGTCGATAACTTGGTTGGTGGGTTTACCAACCCTACAAATTGAATGTCAAATGTTAATACTCTTTTTAATGTTTATGATTATACTCCTTAATTATGATTAAATGGTGAGCATGGTAAAATCTACTCAACAAGTTGGGTAATACGGAGTATTAATATTGATTTATATTTTTTGAATATTAATTCATATTTTTTTGAGCATTAATTATATTTGATTAAATAAAATGATGTAGAAATTGATAGTAAGATTCAAATAATTTATGGATATATTTATCATAAAATTAATTGATGATGATAGCAAAATTTAGACTCTACACTTATAAATAAAGCTACTTTTTTCTGATAAAAATTCAATGTTCCAACTCAAAAATACATATATACTCCATATAATAATATGTGGATTTATGACTTATTTGTTTCTTATCATATATGGTCACAATTTATTTTTTGTATTATAATAAATTTTAATTAGGAATTCTCTTGTATTATACTTAAACATGTATTAAACATTTTTTTTTAAATATAAATTATTTATAGTACAATTTAAAATTATACTACTTCTATAACAAGTCTGATGTAATTTACAATATTGAATATGTAATTTACAATATTGAATATGTGATCATTCATACGAGAAGAATATAATTGAAATGTTGCCTTTTTCATAAAAGAAGAATTGATTTTAAAGAATAGTAGACAACTTAAAATAGCTTAGATTTGGTAATGTATCATTTAATTTATTCATCATTCATATATAGTTTCATTATTTTGATGAAAAAGACTAAACAATTTGAGGAAATTACATTGTTCTAAAATTCTCTGATTAGCTCTGCTCAAACCCCGCTTAAGCATGAGGTTGAAGTCGATCGCTTAAATTTTAATTCTACATAGACTGTAGGTCTCTTAGCCGTCTAAGCACCACATACACTTTCATTGATCCGCCTAAATCCGACTTAACCTACTCATAACCCTAGTAAGTTTAGTCGGATGACTCAAATTTGATACAAACCTTGATGAATCAAATAAAATAGATGATATTACGATAAATTGCAAGTATGAAACCAATATTTAATTAATAGTATTAAAAAATAATATAAATGATGTGAAATTTTAAATTTGTAAGATATTTTGATTTTATTTTTTATGTTAAGATTTGAATTAACAGTATATTTAGATTATTTATAAATTATTTTAATTAAAATATTGTATTAATATACATAAAAATTATTTTTAAAATATAAAATTAATTAAGTTAGCAGTGGTCACCACTCCACTGTCGCCTTTTAGAACATGAGAAATTAAGAGTCAAATATAAGTTCTTGCCTTTTATTATGATTATGAAGGCATTATGATCGATGAGTGAGTGTAGAAAAGAACAAACAATCAAATGAGCACATGTGCAGCGTCGGTGCCGTGTTTAACGGGTACGTAGCCAAGTTGAAATCATTGGCTGGCTTGAGGGAGTCACAATAGCAACGTGATCACATGTTCCACACCACTCTCTCTAATTTAATTTAAATAAATTATATAAAAAATAATTATTTTCATTTTAATAAATTCAATATTTTTACTTTATTTTCTCAATCAACTTTTCAATTAGTCATTGTAATATTTTTTAATTTAAATTTACATCTCACATTTTTTTAGATAATTAGGAAAAACGAAAATTTAATTTTCGAAATTATGAAAAAGATACAAGACGCGTAGTTTTCATATAATTTTAATGTGAAACTAGGTATGAAACTAGTAAATGTAACTATGTATAAAATTATGTACGAAATTATCTTCCAATTTTTAAAAATATTCCTTTTTTATTCTTATTTCTAACAAAATGTAAATAATGTTAAAAAAAATATTATATAGTTAAAATTGAATATTAAATATATAATTCACTCATTAGATTTATGCATATCTTATAATATTGAATGTAAATTATTTTTCAGGCTTTCTTGCGATTTTTAAAAGGTATTCGATGAAGATTTTATTATATTTTTTTAAAATTTTTAAAAAATCATAGATTTTATGTAGAATTTTTTATTCATTTATAAAGAATTTCATTAAATTTGAGAGAATTATGAAATATAATTTTTTATTGATTTACATTGAATACCTTTTCAATTAATCATTGTAATATTTTTTAATTTACATTTTACATCTCACATTTTTTTAGATAATTAGGAAAAACGAAAATTTCAATTTTGAAATTATAAAAAAAATACGAGATGGGTAGTTTTGATATAATTTTAATGTGAAACTAGGTATGAAACTTAGGGGTGTTCAAAAAAACCGTCAAACTCGTTCCGCCCGCAAAATCGGTCGAAATCCGCCTAAACTCGTCGGTTTAATTTTGAAATAATTACTCGTCGATTAGAAATTTTAGCACCCGCTAAAAATGGGTGGATAACGATTTCGTTAGATATTACCCGCAAATAGGCCGACCCGCTCGTATAAATATATATATATATATATATATATATATATATATATATATATATATATATATATATATATATTAAATAAATAAATAAATATTATATAATAATTTGCTAAATTTATTTATTTCCTTATTCTTTGACTTCTCTCTCTTTTTTTTTTTTTTTTTTTGAATTAGACAATATATGAGTAAAAGTCCTACAAACAACACAATCATGGAGGAAGTTGTTTCTCCTAAACTTTTAAAGACACCAAAGTTCTTCAAAGCCTAATTCTTCCAAGAAAACAAAATACTAGTATTATAATATTTTACCAGTAACAAATATTTGTAATGGTGAGAACACAAACGACGATAAATTTGGAAATCGAAAATCATTGTGTGACAACATTTCAAGAGGTTCAAGAAAGACAAAAAATTAAAGCATCTTGTAATTATGCTTCCGTGAATATGTAGCTCATCCAAAATTGCATGGTACATAAAATTTGATAAATCACTTTAATTCACATATTTAAACCGGCTATTTCGCCCGTCATCCGCCCGCACCCGTTTTGGCCCGACCACACGGTTAAAGTAAAAATAAAGGTGAGTACGGTTGATAAAAATGACAACCCGCCATCATTGGATCGGGTCATTATTTAGAGATATACCCGTCCGTGAACACCCCTAATGAAACTAGTAAATGTAACTATGTATAAAATTTTGTACAAAATTATCTTCCATTTTTTAAAACTATTCCATTTTTATTCTTATTTTTAACAAAATGTACATAATGTTAAAAAAAATACTATATAATTAAAATTGAATATTAAATATATAATTTACTCTTTAGATTTATGCATATCTTATAATATTTGATTGTAAAATATTTTTCTAGGCTTTCTTGCGATTTTTAAAAGGTAATCGATTGAGATTTTAATATAATTTTTTAAAATTTAAAAAAAAAACCATAAATTTTATGTAAATATTTTTATTCATTTATAAAGAATTTCATAAATTTGAGAGAATTATGGAATATAATTTTTTATTGATTTACATTTACTTATAAGACTTGATAAGTGTTCAAAATTTAGACCAAATAAAATTTGAACTTTTTTTTTGAAAGGTATATGAAATATGATTTAAAAAAAATTAAATATAAGAAAATACACTCAGGTGTAACATATACGGAATATGCCTATGTGTTTACTTGTTTTATTTTTTTAGTATCATGCTAAGTTAGTGTTGGTGATTTAAGTGAAATCTTAAATCATTTGTCATTTAATGTGATTGGAATCATTCAAGATTTTTGTGTTGAACTTAAATCACTAATTCACTATAATATGACGTTGGAGGTGAGGAGTGCAAAGTCATATAGAAATGATACGGAACAATGAATTGGATAAATAAAAATATGCCTAAGTTTAATCACGTGGCTGCATGGATATGCATGGTATAATATGATTTATTATCATATTTTGCATGGTAAATTCGTAATTACATGAATAGACATGCCTGATTATCCGTAAGGGTAATTTACGAATAGGTGATTTTACCAAAAGGTACTTATCCAACGAAAATGTGTGTTCCTCTCTAAAAGGGTGTGTCCATGTACATGGAGGTGTGTGTCCCTTATGAAAGGGTGTTTTATACTATATAAAGAGATTGTATATTTCATTCACCGACAACATAAAAATCATATGCATATGAACACACAAGAACACCTTTGTTTTATCAAAACCCTGATAAACAAAAGTATCATAAACTTTCATAATTAAGTTGCTTGATTTCTAAGCCTTAGAAATCAAGTGTGATATTGAATATTTCTGCGAGTGATTTCGTGTAACCTGGGCTACATATGTCGAAAATTTCTTTAAGGAAAGCTTGTTTTACGCGATTCAATTATGTATACAAGTCTCTATACTAGAAACAAACCTAGATCCTAACACTTAGTTATTTGCTTTGATCGATGTTTGTTTAGTTGATCTAGAGATTTGAATTAGTTACTTTGAAATCTCGTGTGATCGATCCTTGATTGATTATAATGTGATCTTGTTATCGACATTGATATTGTTGAGATTGAGATTTTCTACAAACGTTTCATTTTGTGATTTCGTCGATTATCCAATTTATTGGATAAAAGACATACTTAGTGATCCTCGTAAAACATTGATCCTTCGATCAATCGAGAAACTAGATGGTGCGGTCTTAGAACCGCGAAAGCATTTGAGCAAGTCAAGAGATGTAACTACTTTGAATTCTTGATCAACCTAAAATCGCGAAAGCACAAGGTTGGTCGAGAAGACATTGTGGTAGATATACGCCTACGACTCATAGTATCTCCGTAGAGAATATATTACATACAAGCCTACGACTCATAGTATCTCCGTAGAGAATATATATTACATACAAGCGCAACCCTTACAGTCCCAATCTATAAGCAAAACCGTAGGCATTCACATACCTAATGACTTCCATACTAGAATGGCCATAAAGAATGCCTGATATTTTTGTAGTGTATGTTATGCTCTTTACGATCCTCTGACATCACTTGTTGCGATATTGAAATTAAATCTCTCACGACTCTCGAAATATATATGAGATGCGAAGAAAAAGATAAACGAAAGAACGAACACACAATTTACGTGGAAACCCGAAACACGGGAAAAAACCACGGGAAGAAAGAACCACTCGACTACATCGTTGAGGCTTACAATAATTCACTCTATTGCACTCTATGATTTTTGTCTACCGGAGAACCCCAATTTATAGGTGTAGCAAACCTATCAAATTGGTAACAATTAGAATTAGGAATAAATTCTTTTTCCTAATTTATGACTCCTAAATTAATAAGGAATAGAATTATAATCCATATAATTCTAATTCCCTAATTAAATAAACCCACGCAAAAATCCCAGTGCAAAAAGCCACGCAAAAAAGCCCAGCGCAAACTCGGAAAAATCCCCGCTGCGGAAAACGGCGACCGCCATTTCACATTCGGCGGTCGCGGAAAACATTTGGCGGGCGCCGAATCTCATTCGGCGGGCGCCGAACACCCCGAAAATTGCCCAGCCCCGATTCTTGATTTTCGGCGGTCGCTGAAACTTCTCCGGCGCCCGCCGAAACCTCCTTCGGCAATTTTGACCTCTTTTGCGTTCCGATTCGAGTCATAAACAACAAATCTCCACCTTGACGAGAATCCCCGCGACTCCAAGCCGCCAACCTCCAACGATCATAGACCAATTTTTTTTCTTCCTCCCAGCCCCGCAGGACTCACTCAAAACATGAGCAACCTAAGTTTGAACCACACCAAACTTAGTACAAGAATGCGAAGATGCACCGATCATCCCTTGGGTACCACCAAGCTCTATGACCTCCACGCAATCTCCATTCTCAAATCTCGCCTTCCCACTACTATCAGCACCACCTGCATTCGCCAATACTCCAGTGCTATCCATAGTACGCCTAAGCTCGATTATCCAAATTTTGAATACTATTCGGGTTAGTATTCCCGGTGTCCCCGACACCAACACACATGCGCATGACTTTTAAAACAAGGTGATCCCGACTCACCTTCCAGCGAATGACTTCTTTGGACAGAGGCAGTTGTCCACTTGGTAATTGTGTTGCCGCATAGCTCATACAATCCACCAAATCTTTCTCTCGCCTCGCAAAATAAGTCGCCCCGACTTACTATCAACACTCCACCTTTACCGAAGTTGGTACCTATTCGGATCTAAGGTCTGAGAGAGATAAGATTACCATTCAGGACCGGAACGTACCTTGCAGTACCGAGGGTTCGAATATGCCCATCGACCATCTTAATTCTCACAGTTCCCGTGCCGCGTATCTCACACGATGTATCATGCCCCATGACCACCGATCAACCGACACCATCGAACATCTAGAATCCAAGATCCACCCCTCACACGTTCCCCAAATCAGAGACAACCAGGAGTTCCCTATCGATGAAACCTCCTTCTCCGGAATCGGCCACCTTCGATTCCTTTCTCCGATTCTTCAGGGCCTGACAGTCCCCCTTCACCTGGCCTTTTTCTTTGCAGTAGTGACAAATCCCCTAGAATTTCTCCCATGCTCCACCTTGGCCATTAAGAAATTCACCTAAATTTTCACCACTCCTTTTTTCTTTGTAGTAATGACAAACCCCCTGGAATTTCTTCATCTTTGCCCAACTCTGGACACTAAGACATTCCCCGGATTTTCACTACTCAAAACTTCCTTCATCGTCTCCCTTGATCGCAAAGCCGCGACCGCATGAAACAAATCACCGGAGGGATAGAGTGCAATTATACCTCACCTTTCTATTCTTCCATACCTTCTCTTATGGCTCCATCGCGCTTGACATCGTCCATGCCCCAGCAACGCATCATCAAGATCCATGTTGGTTAGAACCACTAAACCAACTCCACCTTGAATCGCCATGAAGAGAACCACGTGTTCCGATCTAACACCGAATATCAACCATCGTCGCCATCTCCCAAAATATTCTCGAGCTCCACCTGGATCTAGAAACACTGAAATTACGTCTTCGACGTAAGATACCAACTTTTCGCGAAGTCGGTCTTAAACACTTAACACTTCAGCAACTTCGTTCGCACACACTCAGCAAATGTAAGGTAAAGTTGTGAAGACAAAGTTATGTAATATTTTTCATTTCATTGATCACAAAACGAAAGCTATTACACGTGGAGAGAAAGGTAGACGGAATGATCAAAGGTCGTATCCCAAGTGACGCAGCACTCCAACGAACCAGATACCTAGTACTACTACACCTAGAGCTAAATCACATAACCCTACTAGTGGTGCACAGCACAAAACAACTACCAAAACTCTAAGGCTCAGCGCCAACAAACAACGATAGATGATACTAGATATCGGATTTCGTTCTCTCAAAATCGTCAAGTGAAGTCTTCAGCTTCCATGGGTTTATATAGGCAGTCCGCACATGTGAGATGATGACGTGGCACACTCTCACTGGTCACATGCTTGGCTGACGTCACAGATCCATGGATGACATCACTTTTTGTACTTGGATTCTAGAATCTTGGAATCTTGAATCTTTGATTCTTGAATCTTCGAATCTTGAATCTTCAATTTCTTCAACTTCAAACTTCAACTCTATCTTGACTCCGTCGATCTCAATACTTCGTCTTCAACTTCATCGTGATGAACACTCGTCGTTGAGGCTTCAGCATTTCATCGTCTTCATGGTCGTCGATAGTATTGAAGTAGTAAAACGTAATCCCACACGTCGTTGACACTTGAACTCAAAGCACTTCGTTGACGTTGTAGGTGGGATGAACAAACATACAGTGCGACTCCGTTCGCAAATGTAGAGGGTGCAGGTATTGCGACTCAAGTCGCAAAAGTGGAGGTGCAAGGATTTGCGACTCAAGTCGCAAAAGTAGAGAAGCAAGGATTTGCGACTCAAGTCGCAAAAGTAGAGAAGGCAGGAATTGCGAACTGGTTCGCAATTGTTGTGAGCTGGGAATTGAATTGCGACTGTAGTCGAAATTTGGTGATATAGATAGCCCTTGAAGTGTGGATTCAATAGCATCTTGAATCAAGTCAATCGGAGCTCGCACGAAGGAGATATGGATAAAATCGACGGACTGCGCATATGATTTGCGACTCCAGTCGCAATTTCCGGAGGGGCATGATTTTCGACTCCAGTCGCAATTCATGATTTGCGACTCCAGTCGCAATTTGGTTATGGAGATAGCCCTTGAAGTCAGGATTCCATATCATCTTGAATCATGTCAATCGGAGCTCGCACGAAGGAGATATGGATAAAATCGACGGACTGCGCATATGATTTGCGACTCCAGTCGCAATTTCCGGAGGGGCATGATTTGCGACTCCAGTCGCAATTCATGATTTGCGACTCCAGTCGCAATTTGGTTATGGAGATAGCCCTTGAAGTGAGGATTCCATAACATCTTGAATCATGTCAATCAGAGCTCGTATGAAGGAGATATGGCTAAAATCGACAGACTGCACATATGATTTGCGACTCCAGTCGCAATTTCCGGAGGGGCATGATTTGCGACTCCAGTCGCAATTCCTGATTTGCGACTCCAGTCGCAATTTGGTTATGGAGATAGCCCTTGAAGTGAGGATTCCATAACATCTTGAATCATGTCAATCAGAGCTCGTATGAAGGAGATATGGCTAAAATCGACGGACTGCACATCCAAGCACTTGCAGCGCAAGTTTGTGCGACTCCAGTCGCATGCGACTCCAGTCGCATATTTTTGACATTACTTGTAATATATGGATGCGTAGCTCTTGAAGTTTAGATTCCAAAGAATTTTGAATCAAGTCAATCGGATCTCGCACCAAGGAGATATGCCCAAAATCGACGGACTGCGCATGGTGAAGTCTTGTAGTCGCCGAAACCAAATTGTGGCGACTCCAGTCGCCGGATCCAAATTCGGCGCCTCTAGTCGCCAAATCCATTTTGTAGCTCTTGAAGTGTGTATTCCATAGAATTTTGAATCACCGCAATCGGAGCTCTCACGAAGAAGATATGACAATAGTCGACGGACAGCGCACACCTACCCAACCACTCCTTATAGTAGTCCTTACTAATATATGGGTAGTGACAGCAGTAGACATCAGCCACCCTGATTTTTACACACACCCTGCAAGAGTTCTAGTTCCAGTTGGCACTCATGTTGACGTGATGCATTGGACATCACTGATTCCATATCACCATGTTATATGCTATTCATCAATTCATTCAACACCTGAAACAAAACACAAACACCCAAAACATGTGTTGTCGCCAAAACCAACATTTACAAACACCAATATCCGCAACACCCGCCTTGTATGGATTCCCAGTCCGGGATCCCCACGAAAGCTCTTGATAACAGGTCACAGGATCGTAACCTAGCTCTGATACCACTTATTGCGATATTGAAACTAAATCTCTCACGACTCTCGAAATATATATGAGATGCGAAGAAAAAGATAAACGAAAGAACGAACACACAATTTACGTGGAAACCCGAAACACGGGAAAAAACCACGAGAAGAAAGAACCACTCGACTACATCGTTGAGGCTTACAATAATTCACTCTATTGCACTCTATGATTTTCGTCTACCGGAGAACCCCAATTTATAGGTGTAGCAAACCTATCAAATTGGTAATAATTAGAATTAGGAATAAATCATTTTTCCTAATTTATGACTCCTAAATTAATAAGGAATAGAATTATAATCCATATAATTCTAATTCCCTAATTAAATAAACCCACGCAAAAATCCCAGTGCAAAAAGCCACGCAAAAAAGCCCAGCGCAAACTCGGAAAAATCCCCACTGCGGAAAACGGCGACCGCCATTTCACATTCGGCGGTCGCGGAAAACATTTGGCGGGCGCCGAATCTCATTCGGCGGGCGCCGAACACCCCGAAAATTGCCCATCCCCGATTCTTGATTTTCGGCGGTCGCCGAAACTTCTCCTGCGCCCCCCGAAAATTGATAAGATATGAAAAACCAAACACACTTAGTCAAAACATCAATATATCAAGACATATGCATGCAAACGGAATAGTTCAAGAGTTTCAAGAGTTATTCAAAATAGAGAAACCATGCATTACGCAGTCCTTTGCCAGATGAACCAGCATCATCGCCTAAACCTCCCCCTTGATGGGTCATCTGGTGAAGATAGGCAAACGTAGTACTGAGTGACACCGGATGCTGCTGCACCCATCTTACGCCATAAAGATTGAACTCCACGAGATGCTGAATATGAACTACAAGAGTACCAAATCAAAACAACACATCCCGAGTTAGTATTCAAGCGTTCAACACACTGCAAACATTCAAACACATTTTAGTGGAGATTCGAGGGGTGATATTAGGCAATGAAGAGCAAATATTTTCCCAGAAAAGAGTCCACTTTTCATCATTTTCCAAAACAAAAAATTTCACACAAGGTGATAGAAACTTTGAGGTAATGAAAATCTCTCATATTAAAAACCGGTGAAAGGGACCGAAGTATGTTGATAGAAGTTTTACTTGTCCTTCGTCACAATCACAAGGATGCTGTCGTGTTTCGTCGAAACATATTTGATGAGTTAGCACCGCACAAGAGATTTTAATTCATAAGTGCAAGGTGAACACTTAAGGCACTCCAATCAGGAACTAGCATTACTTCAATCAGAGGGGAGTCGGGGGAACCGACGTCCTCCAGACGAGTTTTTAGCTTTAAATGAAATGCAACAGACATTCCTCCCATATTACATCAGTCAAAGGGGAGCAAGGTTCACTTGCGTCCTCCGAAGTGTTTTTGGAGATCGTCTTAAAGTTCAGCGTCCATGTACGACCTTTCGAAGAGGGGAGCCGGGGGTACCGGCATCCTCCGTTACTTGGCTTTATGGATCTATGCAAGATGAAGCGAGGAGTTATGAGCCATGTTCACATGTCTGCACCCAGAGGAATAAATACTCTTGGGTCCGAAGACTAAAGCGGCCTCGAATCCATGTTCAACTGATTAGACTAATCCACGACGAAGCCAAGTGCATATTCAGAAGTAAAGAAAATAATCTTTCAGACTTCAAAATTTTCGTGAACTCTTAGAGAGAACACATGCAGAGAGAATTTCTTAGAGTTTTAAATCTCTCAAAGTCAAGAGGTTTGGTAAAGATGTCAGCAAGCTGTTTTTCTGTTGAAATATGCTGTAGACTGACTATATCACGATCAACCAAATCTCTAATGAAATGATGTCGAATGTCGATGTGTTTAGTGCGAGAATGCTGTACAGGATTTTCGCTGATTTTGATAGCACTTTGGTTATCACAATACAACTCCAAGGGAGCACTCTCAATAAGATAGTCACCCTTCATCTGCTTTAACCAAAGCAATTGAGTGCAACAACTCCCGGCTGCAACATACTCAGATTCATTGGTAAAGTGGATAAAGTTTCCAATCATGGAACTGAAAGGTGTTCGAACAACTCCTTGATTCTTAGTGAATTCAGAAAATCGCTTAGTTTTGGTAATGTGGGTCGTTGTCGATTCAACTTCATGCTTGTCAAACTTTTCTTCCATATTTTCCGCGGCCTTTTGAGATACAAAGATAGAAGAACTTTCATAAGTACGAATCTCAAGAGTTAGCTTAGGAGAAGAAGTCTTCGAAGTAAATATCAAGTCTTGAGGCAAGTCAGATGTAACTTCAGAGATTTTGGGCGTTAGAGCCTTAGGTAGTACTGTCTGCGCAAGAGTGTCCGTGATGGAATCCAGAGCTTCTCTCTCAGTTGAAACCTCTGATTCTTGATTGACATTTTGACAGTTGCCATAGACGTAACAATTGTTCTTAGCACGTGGACACTTCAAAATGCACTTCCCTTCACTATCAAAAACATTGCAAGAGTCTTTGTCAAAACTGACATTTAGCTAGTCATCACAAAGTTGGCTTATACTTATCAGATTGGCCACTAGTCCTTCAACATGGACAACATTCTTGAGTGGTGGCAATCCTTTGAGATGGAGAGTTCCTTTTCCCAACACGATACCTTTTTCTCCCCCTCCAAACATAACGGGGGTGTCAGTCACAAGTTCGTAATCTTTCAGAAATTTCTTCGTTCCAGTCATGTGTTGGGAACATCCACTATCAAGGTACCACACTCCTTGCGAGTCTTTCTCATAAGCGTTTAGCAAAACATTGCAGAGAATCACTTGTCTCGGTAGCCAAATTTTTCTTGGAGTGGAGTCGGGAATAACTTCACTCTTTTTCACTTTTGGCACCCATTGAGTAGTGCTCTTAATTTTTGGTTTCCAGATTTTTTGATTTTTCACTTTAGGCAACCATTGCTTCTTTACTTGCTTCGCAGAGCCATTCTTCTTTTTCACAGTCACCAAGCCACGATTCACATCATCCTTCATTTTGTAACAATATGGCCTAATATGCCCAGGCTTGTTGCAATAGTGGCAAACATTCTTTTTCTTGTGCTTTACTTCCTTTTGTTTGATGTTTTCAACATTAGTAGAGATAGGAGCAATAATTTTGGGTGTCGACCTTGAAGATGAGGACTCCGTCAAATTTTTCATCGAAGCATCTTCATGAAACGGAGTTTGAAGTCGGACTCTCTTGGAATATACGTTCATTTTCTCAGTCACTATCCCTCGGTTCACATCATCTCTCAACTTGTAGCAATAAGGTTTGATGTGTCCGGGTTTGTTACAGTAGTGACAAACATACTTCTTCTTGAGCTTAGCTTCCTTTAGCTTTGGCTTTTCAATCTTAGTAGAAGAAGAAGTGGACCTTTCTTTCATAGAGACACTTGGAGCCAATTTCTTTAGCTTATTCATGAAGGCGTCCTCATAAGATAGAGTGTTTCTAGGTTTCTTCATGATAGTCTTTGGAGGCTGATATAACTTGGCATTGAAACATTTTGAGGAGCTAGCTTCAGGAATCTCAACCTTGGACTCTGAAGTCATAATTTTCTTTCCCTCTGCAATCTCCTTTCGCTTAGATGTTTCATTTTCGATTTTTCCATCATTCTCAACTTTGGAATGTTCATCAGAGGAAGCCTTGACAAACTTCATTTGCTTATTCTCAGGAGTTGAGTATATGGAGTTGAATACTTTTTGGAATCCTAGACCATATCGATTTGGATTCACTAAGGAGGTAGCATTATCAAAAACTGAAGAATTTGTGTTCATCTTCTTCAAAAGCTCATCTGTCATGTGCAATTTAGCTTTCAGGTTGAAGCAATCTTTGACACTCATAGCAAGATCTGCCTGAGTCTGTGTCAAAGTCGTTTTTAATTCATCATTCTCATCATCGGAAGTTCTGAACAAATTTTGAAGCATTTTGACTTCAGCAATTTCCTTTTTCAAGGATGCTTTTAACTTGGAATTTTCAGTATTAGACTTTTCAAATAGTGATCTCAACTCAACTGCTTCCTTGAAGAATTTGTGCTTCTCTTCAAAGAGATCATCAAACTTTTGTTCCAGATTTTTACGAGAAGCTTTCAACTTTAAATTTTCAGAGTTAGACTCTTCAACCAAGTTTCTCAACTCAATAGCTTCTTCGGAGAGTTTTTGTTTTGCTTTAGAGAAGTCATCAACGCACTCCTTCAAACATTTTAGAGACACTTCAAGTGTTCCTTTCTCAGTGATTGCTGCTTCATAAAGTTTTTGCAATTCAAAGAGATTCACCTTCACTGCAAGCACTTCATCAGACACTACTTCATTCTGAGACACTATTGGAGTTTGAGACACAACTTCATTTTGCTTCATAACGTTGACAGTCGTCGTGTCCTTCATACTTTCATCAATTTTGTGATCATCATCAAATGATCCTTCCAATATATTGTGATACACATGAAGTGCTCCTTTTTCAGTATTAGCTGTTTCAAGCTCCCTTTGGAGTGCTATGATGCTTTCTTTCAAGTCCAACATTTTCGTAGACTCAACTTCAGCTTGAGGTGTTTTAGGAGCATTCTCTGTTGATTCTGATTCACACTCAGAATCGGTGTTTGAAGTAGATTCATCATTATAAAGATTTTGAAGCTTTGGAAAAACTTCCTTTAGATTCACAATTTCTTTTGAGTCGACTTTTGCATGAGACGTTATAGGAGTAGCCTCTGTCGATTCCGACTCATACTCAGATTCACGATCTGAAGAATTTCTTCCAGAATATGTTTCACTGTTTTTGTCGTCTTCATGCTCTCCCATCTGAGGTTTATGAACTAGAGTAGTGAGAGTGCAACTCTTAGATTGGTTGACATGTTTGTGTCCTCCACAAGTTCTCTGGAGAGTATCCCAAGCTTCTTTGGCTGATGTACAATTTTTGACAAGTCGATACATGTTGAGCTCCAGCCATTCACAGATGAAACGTAAAGCTTTGTTGTTGGCAGTAGAAGCTTCAAGCTCTTCATTAGACCAATGTCGTTCAAGTTTGAGAATTTTGTTGCCTTTAGAATCAATAGTAAATGGGCGTTCCCAGCCTTCTAACACTGATCTCCATGCACGACAGTCATGTCCTTTAATTCTAGCTGATACTTTAGCTTTCCAATTTGAGTAGTTTTGATGAGTAAGCATGATCGGTTGATGTGCGAACATAGGAGACTCCATTGTAGCGGAAAATATGAAGTCAAGATTCGGATCACGTCTTATATGTATGACGTCCCGCTCTGATACCAATTGAAATTACGTCTTCGACGTAAGATACCAACTTTTCGCGAAGTCGGTCTTAAACACTTAACACTTCAGCAACTTCGTTCGCACACACTCAGCAAATGTAAGGTAAAGTTGTGAAGACAAAGTTATGTAATATTTTTCATTTCATTGATCACAAAACGAAAGCTATTACACGTGGAGAGAAAGGTAGACGGAATGATCAAAGGTCGTATCCCAAGTGACGCAGCACTCCAACGAACCAGATACCTAGTACTACTACACCTAGAGCTAAATCACATAACCCTACTAGTGGTGCACAGCACAAAACAACTACCAAAACTCTAAGGCTCAGCGCCAACAAACAACGATAGATGATACTAGATATCGGATTTCGTTCTCTCAAAATCGTCAAGTGAAGTCTTCAGCTTCCATGGGTTTATATAGGCAGTCCGCACATGTGAGATGATGACGTGGCACACTCTCACTGGTCACATGCTTGGCTGACGTCACAGATCCATGGATGACATCACTTTTTGTACTTGGATTCTAGAATCTTGGAATCTTGAATCTTTGATTCTTGAATCTTCGAATCTTGAATCTTCAATTTCTTCAACTTCAAACTTCAACTCTATCTTGACTCCGTCGATCTCAATACTTCGTCTTCAACTTCATCGTGATGAACACTCGTCGTTGAGGCTTCAGCATTTCATCGTCTTCATGGTCGTCGATAGTATTGAAGTAGTAAAACGTAATCCCACACGTCGTTGACACTTGAACTCAAAGCACTTCGTTGACGTTGTAGGTGGGATGAACAAACATACAGTGCGACTCCGTTCGCAAATGTAGAGGGTGCAGGTATTGCGACTCAAGTCGCAAAAGTGGAGGTGCAAGGATTTGCGACTCAAGTCGCAAAAGTAGAGAAGCAAGGATTTGCGACTCAAGTCGCAAAAGTAGAGAAGGCAGGAATTGCGAACTGGTTCGCAATTGTTGTGAGCTGGGAATTGAATTGCGACTGTAGTCGAAATTTGGTGATATAGATAGCCCTTGAAGTGTGTATTCAATAGCATCTTGAATCAAGTCAATCGGAGCTCGCACGAAGGAGATATGGATAAAATCGACGGACTGCGCATATGATTTGCGACTCCAGTCGCAATTTCCGGAGGGGCATGATTTTCGACTCCAGTCGCAATTCATGATTTGCGACTCCAGTCGCAATTTGGTTATGGAGATAGCCCTTGAAGTCAGGATTCCATATCATCTTGAATCATGTCAATCGGAGCTCGCACGAAGGAGATATGGATAAAATCGACGGACTGCGCATATGATTTGCGACTCCAGTCGCAATTTCCGGAGGGGCATGATTTGCGACTCCAGTCGCAATTCATGATTTGCGACTCCAGTCGCAATTTGGTTATGGAGATAGCCCTTGAAGTGAGGATTCCATAACATCTTGAATCATGTCAATCAGAGCTCGTATGAAGGAGATATGGCTAAAATCGACAGACTGCACATATGATTTGCGACTCCAGTCGCAATTTCCGGAGGGGCATGATTTGCGACTCCAGTCGCAATTCCTGATTTGCGACTCCAGTCGCAATTTGGTTATGGAGATAGCCCTTGAAGTGAGGATTCCATAACATCTTGAATCATGTCAATCAGAGCTCGTATGAAGGAGATATGGCTAAAATCGACGGACTGCACATCCAAGCACTTGCAGCGCAAGTTTGTGCGACTCCAGTCGCATGCGACTCCAGTCGCATATTTTTGACATTACTTGTAATATATGGATGCGTAGCTCTTGAAGTTTAGATTCCAAAGAATTTTGAATCAAGTCAATCGGATCTCGCACCAAGGAGATATGCCCAAAATCGACGGACTGCGCATGGTGAAGTCTTGTAGTCGCCGAAACCAAATTGTGGCGACTCCAGTCGCCGGATCCAAATTCGGCGCCTCTAGTCGCCAAATCCATTTTGTAGCTCTTGAAGTGTGTATTCCATAGAATTTTGAATCACCGCAATCGGAGCTCTCACGAAGAAGATATGACAATAGTCGACGGACAGCGCACACCTACCCAACCACTCCTTATAGTAGTCCTTACTAATATATGGGTAGTGACAGCAGTAGACATCAGCCACCCTGATTTTTACACACACCCTGCAAGAGTTCTAGTTCCAGTTGGCACTCATGTTGACGTGATGCATTGGACATCACTGATTCCATATCACCATGTTATATGCTATTCATCAATTCATTCAACACCTGAAACAAAACACAAACACCCAAAACATGTGTTGTCGCCAAAACCAACATTTACAAACACCAATATCCGCAACACCCGCCTTGTATGGATTCCCAGTCCGGGATCCCCACGAAAGCTCTTGATAACAGGTCACAGGATCGTAACCTAGCTCTGATACCACTTGTTGCGATATTGAAACTAAATCTCTCACGACTCTCGAAATATATATGAGATGCGAAGAAAAAGATAAACGAAAGAACGAACACACAATTTACGTGGAAACCCGAAACACGGGAAAAAACCACGAGAAGAAAGAACCACTCGACTACATCGTTGAGGCTTACAATAATTCACTCTATTGCACTCTATGATTTTCGTCTACCGGAGAACCCCAATTTATAGGTGTAGCAAACCTATCAAATTGGTAATAATTAGAATTAGGAATAAATCATTTTTCCTAATTTATGACTCCTAAATTAATAAGGAATAGAATTATAATCCATATAATTCTAATTCCCTAATTAAATAAACCCACGCAAAAATCCCAGTGCAAAAAGCCACGCAAAAAAGCCCAGCGCAAACTCGGAAAAATCCCCACTGCGGAAAACGGCGACCGCCATTTCACATTCGGCGGTCGCGGAAAACATTTGGCGGGCGCCGAATCTCATTCGGCGGGCGCCGAACACCCCGAAAATTGCCCATCCCCGATTCTTGATTTTCGGCGGTCGCCGAAACTTCTCCTGCGCCCGCCGAAACCTCCTTCGGCAAATTTGACCTCTTTTGCGTTCCGATTCGAGTCATAAACAACAGTGCATATTTTTTAATTGTAATTTGGTAAATCTCTTCCACAATGATTTGGTGATTAGAGAGTTCTTGTATTACAATATAATTCTATCATTGAGAGAGATTTATGAAATTATTATTAAAGAATATATTCTATACTAAATAAAAAATCAAAATTATTGATTATAATATTAATCATTAATAGAATTCTTATAAGTTATTAAAAGCATGTTTGGACGAGCTTATTTAAAATATCTTATAAGATGTTACATATTATAAGCTGTTGTCTTATAAGATGTTTCAAGAGCTGATAAACTGTTATGTTTTATTTAATAAATAAGTTGTTAAACTGTTTAGATAAAATAGGTATATAAACTTGTTTAGATAAAATATGTATATAAACTTATAAGATGTTAATTTGTTTGCTAAGATCTTATATAATTAAAATTACAAAAAATAAATTTTTATAAATGAAAAAAAATTAAAAAAAATTATATTAACTAAATAATAAATTTTGGAATTTTTGTATATATATAAAAGGTAATAATTTTAAGGGTAATTTGGTCTTTTATTATTTAAGTTGGAAGAGCTGTTTGAAAAAAAGAGACTCCTATTTTTTTAAACAACTTATAAGCTATTAAACAGTTTATTTTAAAGTTTTTTAAGATAATTTTTTAAAACATTACCAAACAAACTTTAGGCCATCTCCAACCGAACACAAAAACTCAAACTCAAAAATAAGTTTTATTTTAAGTTTACAGTAATTTGACTCCAACCGAACTCAAAATTAGTTTAAGTTTACGTTTACAGTAATTTGACTCCAACCGATAAACTAATACTCTAACTTAAAATAATTTTTTTTAAATATTCTTCTTATATAATTATTTATACTATTTATATAAATAATCAACATCTTTACAAATTTACAATTTTATCTCATAATTTTTTAAATTAAAAAATATAATTAATATTATTTTCTTTTCAAACATAATAAATATAAATAATACTAAATAAAATATTATTTAATTATTAAAAAAATTACATTAAAACACAAAAAAAACTAATTATTAATTATTTTTGTTTTTGTAATTGGTAGCATTTTTTTAAATATCTTGTTTATTATTATTTTATTTTTAATGTTAATTATATAATTTAATTATTTAATTGTATTTCATATTGTGATATGTATTTTTATTTTATTGTTAAAAATATTTTTATTAAAATTTATTTTAATTATTAATGATATGATTATTAAAAAAATTACATTACAAAAGATATTAAATAAGATACTAAAAAATAATTGATAAGTTATTTTTATTAATTTGTAAAAAAAAGAATCATTTTATAAATAAAAAATAGTTTTTGGTTTGAGTTTACGGTAAACGTAAATATAAGTATTTTTTGTGTGGGTCCCACCTATAAACCAATAATAGGTTTATGTTTTGGTATCGGTTGGAGCATCTCCTTTACTCCAAAATAAGTTTTTGGTATCGGTTGGAGATGCTCTTAGGAGCTTATAAGCTCTTAAACGGCTTATAAGATATTTTAAAGTGCTCATAAGCTCAGCCAAACAGACTTTAAAATGCTCTTGTATTTGCTTTTATTAATTAAGGTTCTAATCTATGTAATATGATTTGAGAATTAGCTATCTCAGAACGAATTTATGGGTTAGGGTTCGCTAATTAGGTTCAAATGAATAGGGTGAATTGCGCTTGTTATTTAATTTTCATTTTTAACATTTCAGTATAATTTAATTAAATGAGTTTAGTGACATGGCTGTGCTACATTAAAAAGATTTTTTACTATATAATTTTTAATTACATAAGATTTATAACATATAGCCAATTCATATTAAGGATTTGTTATTTTGGACTGAAACCGACTGAATTGTACTAAACAATTTGAACTTAACTGTATTAAAGCAATCTGAACTGAACTAAATGATTTTTTTTATAAAATAATAATAATTATTATAAATTATTATTTAAAAAAAATATTAATAATATTGTGAAATTAACTAAATTGTATAATTAAAATTATTAATTAAAAATATTTTTTATTTTTTTAATTTTAATTTTTTTTTAAACGAACTTAATAACGAGAACTGAACTAAAGCGAACTGAACTTTAATTAACTGAAATTAAGTTAAAAAAAAAGTTTTTAAGACTAAGGACTTGTTCTTTTGAACTGAAACCGGCTGAACTGAACTGAACTGAAGCGATCTGAACTGAACTGAATTTAAGCGATCTGAACTGAACTGAACTGGTTTTTTATAAAAATAATAATAATTTGTATAAATTATTAAATATTTTTTAAAAAATATTAATAATATTACTACGGTAACTAGATATTATATTTAAAATTATAGATTCAAATTATTTTTCATTTATTTTATTTTAATTTATTTTGAAACGAACTGAACTGAACTGAACTGAAGCGAACTGAACTGAACTGAACTGAAGCGATCTTAACTGAACTGAACTGAACTGGACTGAAATTAAGTCCAAAAGAACAGGTCCTAACAAACTTTTAAGTAATTTTTTTTTAATTTTTCAACCGAAACATTATTTTTTTGTTTGTGTAAATAAATTAAAACCGAATCAATTTTTTTTAAATAAAATTGAGAAGGGTAGAACAAACAAAAAAAATCCTCAATCTTAAAATGAGGGTTGTGCGCGTCCCTTCTACGCTCGTGGTAATTACCTGGGCTAACTAATTACTACCAGTAATTGTAATTTGTAACTACAGCACATTATTATTATTATTCGTATAATGTAAAAAGTTTGTGAAAGATAATACTCCTGTATGAGAGGAGTTGGTGGCTGTGGTTGGTGGCATTCCACCTCGGCCACTATGGGCGTGTTGAATTGACAGAATTGCCCTCTGTTTAATTTCATATCAAATCAAATGACTGCGGTCCACGGTGGATGAGTTTGTTGAGTTATTAGTAGGTAAGTGGGACCGACCTCACTTTGGTCTTTCAACTTAACAATTAAACCTAACCATACCTAATTAAAATGAAGCAAATCAATTAGTCTCTAAAATCATGAATTGATTCAATCAATCCTGTTAAATCAATAAAATTAATTTATATTTACTTCTTATAAATGAAATCATTGAAAATGCATGATATATATTAAGTTTAAAAAATCATAAAATTAAACAAAGCAAAACATTAAAATTTCAATTATAAATTCGGCCATTAGTTTTTTTTAATTACAAAGTACTAATTAATATGATAAATATGATACTATTAATAAAAAATGCAATTTTTTGTATATTATGCTCTTTTAAAAAAACTACTATTACACTGATTTTGTAAAAATTTACATATTATAGAGTCAGTAAATTTTAAAAACATTAAAAAAAACATTGTTTTTTATAAAATTGATAAAAATGCAAGATAAAATTGTATATTTAAATAGAAAAATTAAAAATAATTTTGAATATAATTAAAAAATAGATAAAAATAATAATTGTATAATTATTAATTATATTAATTTTATAGTGAAAGATTAAGTATAAAAATTTATTTTTGAATGTTTGTGTGTGTATATATGTATACATGAATTGTAAATAAAGGCACATTTTAAAAAACAAAATTACTCTATACCTTCAATCATCATGTACAGTATAATACTACATCTTTAGATAAAAAATTATTTAAAGCATTTAACCTTACCATGTAATTATGAATTAGTGTGATATTTAATTGTATAATATGATACAGTAGAAACTCTGTATAGGAATAAACTCCCTATAGTAATAAAAAATTCAAGTCCCAACTTGGGACCAGTTATAAATAAGAATAAACTTCACATTGTCATAAGTCATACATTTTTTAGGTACCGTCTTAAGGATTTATACCTCTATATAGGAATAAATGATTAATATATAATAAAAATATTTATTAATAATGTTTTTATTTATTAAAATCAATAACATATTTAAGATGACTTGAAAATCAATAACATATAACTATATAAGTATATGATCAAAGTTTATAATCCTTAGATTTATTAATATTTTATTCAATTTGTATGTTAAACTCAATTTTTACTTATATATTGTCAAATTTTATTATTCAAAACTATTAAATTAATTTTTTGAATTTAAATATAGATAATATTGTATTTATATTATTTTTATATTTATATTATTTTTTATAGAAAAAATTATTTTTATTTTGTAAAACTCTTTATAAGAATAACTCTATATAGTAATATTTTTTCCCAACGATATGACTGTACGGAGTTCCTACTGTAGTATCAAAATGTTCCATTTTAAAAATCACCCTAAATATATTATTATTGTACATTTTGTTTTACAATATTATTCATATTGTTTTGAAGTATCGGTATTATAAAAAATGAAATACATTATTGACTTTTTTTTTTACTAAAATATATTTATTTATTTGTTTGTATCATATTTTTTAATCAAAAAATAAAAATATAGTAGTAATTTTTTAATTTTTTTTCATAGAAATCTCAACAAAATATAATTTGTTTTTATTTTTGGAATGAGTTATAAAATACTCCTACTATACAGTAGGAGTATTTGTAAAGAGAGCACCACAATACTCGGATCGAATGTCAACAACAAAAAAAAAAAAAAAAACACCACAAAGATTTCACTTTGGAGATCTAGCCCGTCTCTTCGGAATTATAATTTCCTTGTTCCGTAAATAGGCTACTCGTTCATCTCTCTCGGTCGCTCACTCCACAGAAACCGGTCTCTGTGTTGAGCCTCTCTTATTCCTGAAGATGCGCTTCACCACTCAATTCCAGGTATCCTCTACGCTCACCTTTTGCTTTTTAAGTGCCTCTTCATCTGCTCTCTAATTCAACATCGCATTTTCTGCTTCTTCAATACAGTACCTTTTTTGTGAATATTCATCCGTATTATATATATCGGTAATTTCCCAAATCTAACTGCGTTTGTATTGATGTGTTTTTTCGTGCTCACATGTCGTTTAAACGGTAGAAATTCTCATTCGGCCGCTGGAGCTTTTCCATATCTGCTTATCGATATTGGATCCGACATGTTTCTGGGATGACGACTCTATTGAGTGTCGTTCATTCGGTCAAATCGATTTGCGTTGTGTCACACGTTCGTGTGATGAACATGTACATTGTTATGTATCTGGTTTTTAGATAGTATTTATAATTTTTGTTTGGTGGTTAGTGTCCGGTGTTTATACATCATCTTAATCATCGACCCATATTATATGTTTATCCTTGGCTATTCCTTTTTTCTTAATCTGTATTTATATATCTCTTTTGATTTTATGTGATGTAATTGATTGAATTTTGGTATACCAGAAGAATGGCATCCCACATTGTTGGATATCCCCGTATGGGCCCCAAGAGAGAGCTGAAGTTTGCTCTCGAGTCTTTCTGGGACGGCAAGAGCAGTGCCGAGGATTTGGAAAAGGTGTCGGCTGATCTCAGGTCTTCCATTTGGAAGCAGATGTCCGAAGCTGGAACCAAGTACATTCCCAGCAATACATTCTCGTACTACGATCATATGCTTGATACAACTGCCATGCTGGGTGCGGTCCCATCAAGATACAATTGGAATGGCGGTGAGATTGGTTTCGACACTTATTTCTCCATGGCCAGAGGTAATGCCTCTGTCCCTGCCATGGAGATGACCAAGTGGTTCGACACCAACTAGTAAGTGACGATTCATTTCTTATTTTAGTTTTGTGTAATTAATGATGATTATATAATATGCTGATGGTGATGTTGGTTTCTGAATGCAGCCATTACATTGTTCCTGAGTTGAGCCCTGATGTTAAGTTTTCTTATGCTTCCCACAAGGCAGTTAACGAATACAAGGAGGCTAAAGCAGTATGAGCAATGCAAATCTCTCACTGTGAATTTCTTGTTTGCTACTCAAGTATTTGATATGGTGTTTGAATCTGATTTTTGTTGTTATGTCATTCAGCTTGGAATTGACACGGTTCCAGTTCTTGTTGGCCCCGTCACATACTTGTTGCTCTCAAAACCTGCCAAAGGTGTTGAGAAAACCTTCTCTCTTCTTTCTCTTATGGACAAAATTCTTCCAGTCTACAAGTAATGCCCTACTCACCACTTATATTAGTATTGCATATTTGCATTTGGTATTTAAATGCATACGTATCATGGCAGGGAAGTGATTGCTGAGTTGAAGGCAGCAGGTGCTTCCTGGATCCAGTTTGACGAGCCCACCCTAGTTGTGGATCTTGAATCTCACCAGTTGGAAGCATTTACAAAGGCGTATGCTGGGCTTGAATCATCTCTGTCCGGCCTTAATGTTCTAATGGAAACTTATTTTGCTGATATCCCAGCGCCTGCATACAAGACACTGACCTCGTTGAGCGCAGTTTCTGGTTTTGGTTTTGATTTAATCCGTGGGACACAAACTCTTGATCTGATCAAGGGTGGATTCCCTTCTGGGAAGTACCTTTTTGCTGGAGTTGTTGATGGAAGGAACATCTGGGCCAATGACCTGGCTGCATCTCTAGACGTCCTAAAGACTCTTGAAGGCGTAGTCGGAAAGGGTATATTTGACACCTATTTAATAGGTTTAAGTTTGATTCATGATTGTTGGCTCATTTTTTTTTTTATGCAGACAAGCTTGTTGTCTCTACCTCCTCCTCACTTCTCCACACTGCGGTTGATCTTGTTAATGAAACTAAGCTGGACCAAGAAATCAAGTCGTGGCTCGCATTTGCTGCCCAAAAGGTTGTTGAAGTGAATGCTCTGGCTAAGGCAATGTGTGGTGGAAAAGACGAGGTAGATTTTACAACTAATACGTATCTACAAATTATTTCTCGTTAATTATTTCCAACTAACTTTAGACACTTGGCTGCTATTCATTACTTCACAGGGTTTCTTCTCTGCCAACGCTGCTGCTCAGGATTCCAGGAAATTGTCTCCAAGGGTGAATAATGAAGCTGTGCAGAAGGCTGTAAGTGTTTTAATAATCTTCATATTTTGAGTTTGAGGTTTAAGTTTATCTTTTTGCGACTAACCAGTACATTAATATCTTATGTTAAATCAACAGGCTGCTGCTTTAAAGAATTCAGATCACCGCCGTTCCACGAATGTGAGTGCAAGACTTGATGCTCAGCAGAAGAAGCTTAACCTTCCAATCCTTCCCACCACCACTATTGGTTCCTTCCCCCAGACCGTTGAACTCAGGAGAGTGCGCCGTGAGTACAAGGCCAAAAAGTGAGTTTCTCTTTTATACTTGCTGCTTGAATTTGTATCTATTTGATAGGCGCACTCTTCATTCTAAAGGTGAATTTTTTCTTTGTTGTGTAGGATTTCTGAGGAGGACTACGTCAAGTCTATGAAGGAGGAGATCAATAATGTTGTCAAGCTTCAGGAAGAGCTCGATATTGACGTTCTTGTTCACGGAGAGCCAGAGGTATACATATTTGAATATTATAATTAAATGAAAATATAGAATTTGACGTTTGTTATCAATGGTATTCTGACTTGTGACGTATATCCAGAGGAATGATATGGTTGAGTACTTTGGAGAGCAATTGTCTGGCTTTGCCTTCACCGCAAATGGGTGGGTGCAATCCTACGGATCTCGGTGTGTGAAGCCGCCAGTCATCTACGGTGATGTGAGCCGTCCCAAGCCAATGACTGTTTTCTGGTCTACAGCTGCCCAGAGCATGACCAAGCGCCCAATGAAGGGAATGCTTACTGGCCCTGTTACTATTCTCAACTGGTCATTTGTAAGAAATGATCAACCCAGGTACAGTATAAATAATTTAATTAATAGATTGTTTTTGCTTTCTTATTACGTAATAATAATACTTTACCGTTTATTTCTCGGTTCACAGGTCTGAGACATGTTACCAGATTGCTTTGGCTATTAAGGATGAAGTCGAGGATCTTGAGAAGGCTGGAATCACAGTCATCCAAATTGACGAGGCTGCACTTAGGGAAGGTTTGCCCCTGAGGAAGTCTGAGCACGCTTTCTACTTGGACTGGGCTGTCAAGTCTTTCAGAATCACCAATGTTGGCGTCCAGGACACCACCCAGGTGCTTTCCTTAGTCTTAAAGATTAACGACAAATTTACCCTTAAACTGTAGTTTAATTACAATGTAGTCCAGGCTTTAGGCGGAGTCTATTTACAAAATTGCAAATATCCATTGAGGTGTTAATATGATTTGACTGAACTTCAATGGTGTATTAATTTGAAGTTGGCCCGGTGGCACATGATCTGTTTGCTAATACATACATAGAAGTAACTAATATTTTTTGTCGGCAGATCCACACCCACATGTGCTACTCCAACTTCAACGACATCATCCACTCCATCATCAACATGGATGCTGATGTCATTACCATCGAGAACTCGCGATCGGATGAGAAGCTCCTTTCCGTCTTCCGCGAGGGAGTCAAGTACGGAGCTGGAATCGGGCCCGGTGTGTACGACATTCACTCCCCTAGAATCCCATCTACAGAGGAGATTGCAGACAGGATCAACAAAATGCTTGCTGTCCTCGAGACCAACATCTTGTGGGTGAATCCCGACTGTGGTCTGAAGACCCGCAAGTACAATGAGGTTAAGCCTGCTCTTGAGAATATGGTCTCTGCTTGCAAGCTCCTCAGGACCAAGCTCACAAGTGCCAAATGAGCCATTCAATGAAACATGCACTTCTCAATTTTATTGAATGTTTTTTTGTTTTGTTTTTGTTTTTGTTTTTGTTGTTTTAAAGCATTGAATTCTGTTTTTGTTTTTTGGAGAGTGTATCCCGTCCCAGTGTAGGCAAATTTCAAGAGAGATTTTTGTTTTCGGATTTATTTGACCAGTTATATCATTTATTTATTTGTTGACCAAGTTTTCATTTGTCAAAGCATTTTTTCGATGTTAAACTCATAAATAAAATATCTGCAACTTAATTATGATTGATTTTAATTAAGAGTTAAAAACTTAATTATTTGGATCAAAAAAATATGATTGATTTTAATAAGAAAAAAAAAATACATCTTTATTTATTAATTTACATTAATTTCATTACTTATTTTATTTGTTTATTGATTTATTTCAAATGTATTTTTTTCGTCAAACACCTCTTTATTTATTAATTTACATTAATCTCATTACTTATTTTATTTGTTTATTGATTTATTTCAGATGTATTTTTTTCGCACAATCGAGAACTCAACGAGTACATATCAATTACCATTAACACAATCACTCTAGTTTCTTGTCATTTGATGGGATCACTATGTGATATGAAACGTAACATACATCATTCTATAAAACGAATTTTTCGATAGTTAACCGGAAATTTTCGATTGTTGACATTGATTTACGTTCGTTCGTGTCGACACTCTCAAACTCAATCTTAAAATTTGATTTTCCTCAACCAAAACTTAGAAATCAATTACTAATATACTCTAGGAATCCTCGACCAAAAATTAGAAATCAACTACTAATATACTCTAGGAATGAAAGGAAAAAAGCAAACAAAAAAAAATCTGAAGTGTTCTCATTTCTCCCCTGTTCCGTAGTATGTTAATTCTGATTTTCACCTTCTTTATCCTGAGCGGTTGGGGAGGGAGGTGAACAGGTTAAGAGGGTGTTGTCAACGGCAACATAACCAATTGTGCACCCGGCCCGTTGAGTGGAGGGTGAATTTTCACTCCGCCAACCGTTGACCATGTATGACGGGCTGGTAAAGCCCACCGAGTAGCCCGAGTGATTTTTATTTTTTTTTGGCAACTCACCCAAAAAACAACCTTAAAAAATGCATAATGGAAACTGATCTGGTGAATATTATTTTCTTGAAGTTTTAATCTCACTTGCCAGTTTCCCATATATACATACTCCACAAAAAAAGGATGAGCAAAACCTAGCACAAATACATTATTCATTGTGATTGGGAGTGAGTAATCCTGTATTTTCACTAATTTCTGACATTTCAATGTCCTTACCACGAGGTAAACTCGCAATTACATTAGACTTCGATCTATGGCCACATTTACGCCTCAAACCAAGCAGAATACTGACACCGACACCTTCGGTTTTACCTCCGTATGACGACTTAATCTGTACAAACAAAAACTTCATTAACGGGCATAAAAGACATCACTTCAACAACTCATTTACAACATGATTTAGGTATACATGCCCATTTGTAAAAGCTACAGATCAACAGTCTTCATGGAAATATATATAAAGATCAAAAGAAAAACACCAAAAAACATAAAGCAAAATATTCAGATATTATAGAAATCAGTTGATTAACTCACATCTGGGGTATAGGTTACTGTCTCTATAGTAAGGAGGAGGTTGTTCTCTCTCCTGGAAAAATAAAATAAATAATATTAATAATTCAATATGTGATATATTACCTGAGATGAATGCAATAAGGATACAAGAAACATAACTATATACCTGAAAATGATCAGGATAACTCCTCCCAATGGCTGATTCTGAAAGACAACATAAAACAGAATATGTAAGCTTCTAGAGAACTTATTAACAAAGGAGAAATCATACATGACTACATGAGTCACTTACCCGTTGCAAAGCCCAGCCTTTGTTGCGAATAATAATAGGGTACGGATAATACATCAACCTCACGGGATGATGAACTGAAATTTGTAAAATCAAGAATTAGCAAAGCATAATCAATCTTATACGTTGCATCAAGCAAGAAATTCTTTAGTTGCTCAAAATAACATAAAAAAACCTTGGGCCCAAAATTTGATAAGAACTTTCTACACCCACTCTTGATATTCTCTGGGGCTCGGCATTGAGTGGGCCATAACCCTGAATACAAGGATTAGAGTATTACGTGTAGCTGTAACAATGAAAACTAGTACAACATTAAGTAGCAAAGAAGGGGAAAACAGATTTATTTTAGTAACACATACCACTTGTGAAAATGGACGTTTGCTTCCAGAGATGGGCAAATGAAGGTCTGGAGCATTGGTTCCTATTAGAAAATAAAGTTGCACACATTTAAACCTTAATCATAAATCTGACATCACAGAAGTCCCCTGTGTAGATGTTGCACACGCAAAACTTCAATAATGCGGTCCAATGTCCTATTAGGGTATTTTCACTTTATATGTTTTATTACATGTACTTTTGCCATGAAGTTCAGATTTTTTTTTTACAAAACAAAGGGAATATTTATGTATATTTCTTCTAAATGGCATATTTGTACAATTGTCTCCCTATTTGCGCTATCAAACCTAACATGATGACAAGAAGCCGACAACCAAATCCCAGAAGCAGGGTCCATAAAGTATCATAGCTCTATAGTCTCTGACATTGATAGTTGGGCTGATTTTTTGCAGGAACTTATTCAATTTGAAAGGAACTTTTAGGATTCAATCGAGAAACTAAGTGGGCACAGATTGCTCATAATAAAAACAAAATGCTGTAAAGGTCAACAAAGCAGAAGTGCATCAGGTTAAACCTCCAAATATACAACCATACAAACAAAAACTGCTAGCGAATAGAAAACAACTACTGATACCTGTCCTGGGACACGGATGTGGATGGAGATGCTTATTTGATGCTTGTTGCCTCAATATTTGTACGAGCTCATCTGTCGTATTATGCCTGTCATCAACCATTACATCATTATAACTACTGCTGACAGGCTTCCTCTCGTCTATAGGTTTGTGCAGCTTTCTGGAGGCTAGACATCCAAACAAAAATTAAAAAATAAATTTAAACAGAATATGATCCTCTTTACGAAGAAAAATGTCCTCACTTTTCTCCCATCGATCAACAAAATATATTATCAATATTTTTTCACATGCACTATGAGTTAATTTGCAAAACGGAGTAAAAAACTACAAAAAGACTTCAATGGATTTGGTTAGTAATGAACTAGAGAGCTTAGGGAGATAAAGAAAGCAGCTGGCCCTATGTGTAAAACCTGGTCGTGGAGCTTTCAAAGATATACCGACAAAACATGTGCCAAACATGCAAGTCTTTTACAAATGGACTTCAATACCTCAAAGTCAACTGAACCGGTGTCCAGACATCCTTTTAAACTATAACAACACAATTTGTGGATTAAGAATCAAACAACCACTGAGAGGTCAAGAGTTCGATCTCCACTGCCAACACTTTCTCGGTTGAGCTTGTCACACAGGACTTGCCTAGTGTGGTTTACCTGGTTGGGCGTAGTTTGCAGGCTACTGCGTCCAGCCCGAGGGTTTACCCAGAGCGCACTCAACGAGTAGCGGCTGCGGGTTCCCTCATCATCATAAAAAAAAGAATCAAACAACCGACTCATTTTCACTTGAAGCATAACTTTACAATTTCATGAACTAAATGTGCCCATATCTTGCCCAAGTGATATGCCTCCACACCATTCATAATCATATCATATTTGTCTCCTACGATAAGCATAGCTTCACCATATGTGTCTTAAACTATGCTTGCAATAAAAAAATCCATAGAAAGCCTTCAACCACTTTGCAGGTGGCTACATCTTCTACAGAGAATCCTAAGATTATTTTTCTTGGTTTTGCAATTGGCCATGCATCAGAACATCTTGTTCTATTCATCCATAAGAAGCACAAGTAAATGATAGCAACAAAGAAGATTAAAAAACCAATCCTATAAAGCCAACTTTGAATGCAGAAGAAGTACTTCATCAAAGTCAATAAAGCAACACGGAACTTCATCTTTTCATCTCACACAATTTTGAACTAGTGATACAAATACAAGTAAGCAACGATGATAAGAGTGCTAATACTCACATCGTATAGGCTTTGGCTTTGGTTTGGGAAGTTGCTTTCTAGTCTGATCAGCCGCACGTTTCATTTGCTTGTTTGAATTTGCAAGAGAGACAGCTATCTTAAACTAAAAAAAATTAAAATCGACATTAATTCTGATAAAAGTCGTCAACTTTTACAGTGTAAGCAAAACAACATCAAGCTATTGGGGAAATGAAGAACCTTTGAGCCGTGACCCTCCAAGCTCTCCCTATTGACACATTCGATGCAGCTGATAGCAGCGTAACGGTTTTTAAAGTGAATAAAGGCAAAATCTTTCCTCCTTGCTGAAAGAAGATCTTTTGACAGGACAACATATTCGATTTCACCGAACCTTTGGAAGTATTCTTTCACCATTTCTTCATCCCATGAAGATGGTATATATTGAGCATAAACACATTTCACCTGAATGGAACGATACATTAGGTGTAGCCACTAACATAGAGTTTAAATGAAGAATTACAATATAACTAACTAAGAAACAAAGTCAACAACAGTATAAGCATCAAACACTGAGAAATATAATAATTCTTGCCTTTAATTTTTTTTCTTCATCTGGTTCATTTAATGGTTGTGCCCATTCGACTTTCACGGACAGATTTTTCCCAAAAATATCCTCCTTTTGGAGTTTACTGAAGGCGAATTGAGCATATTTACACGTTTCAAACTCAACAAAGGCGAAACCACGATTCTTTGCAACATTATTGGGATCAACCTTAAGCGTAACCCTATCTATTTTCCCAATGTCAGCTTTCTCTAACAACGTCACCACCTGCAATAATGAAAAATAAAACATTGTTATACCACTCTCGAGGGCCTTCGTGAACATGTTTAAACCAAACCAAGCCATGCTTACATCTTCAGTCTTCCAATTCCTGTCTATGTTGCCAAGAAATATTGTATCGTTGCCCCCAACCGGTGCTACATTACACTTCTTCCCACATATCTAAGTTTGAAAATTACAGAACATAAGAAACAGAAGAAGTCCCTAACATGTGAAATTGAATATCCCAAGAAAACAAAATACTACGCCAGCAAACTACCTCAGCATTAGAGCATTTTGCCAATGCATTTTTGGCATCAGCAGCTGTAGAGAACCGAACGAAGGCAAATCCTCTGTTCCTTCCTGTGTTACCCGACATAATCAACCTTACATCCAAAACTACCCCAGCTTCTTCAAACACTTTCCTTATGTCATCTCCCTTTGTATTGCAGTCCAACCCACCCACAAAAATCTCTGTTTCCTGCCTTTTCTTCTGCTCCAAAGTCTCCATTTCGCCACTTAATATCAGGCCTTCATTCAGCGTAATACAATCATTATCTCCCTCCATAGGGGCAATTTCGGGGTTTTCCCCAAGTGTACTCCCATTTGTCCCCCAAAGCAGTACCTCACATTGATTGATTATGCATGTGTTCTGATTTTCCAAAACAGAATCCTTTGCCTGATTCTCGGCCACAGAACCAGCCGCCTCCTTTGCTTCTATAACATTCTCAGCAATAGCATTAACCTTTTCAACTTCCACTGAATCAGGAACATGGGTTATGACATCCATACTCGCAGCACTTTGGTAATTAGCTGGCACTGTTAGTTCAGTAGCATTTGCACTGGAATCGAGAACATGTTCCAATTTTCGCAATTCATCCGTAATATTTTCCTTATCAATAACTCCATTAATAATGCCGGTTCCCTCACTTACCCCATCCACAAGATTAGACTTTTCAATCATATTATCATTCACAAGATATGAATTCTCAGAACCGCAAACTGTTATGTTCGGTATATCCTTCGTCTCATTAGAGATATTATGTTTCTCTATCAGCTCATCAACAAAATTAGATTTTGCGATCTCATCATTACGAAAACTTAAAATATCCGGTGCTACCTCACTCTCTAATCCTCGATTTTCAGAATCATGCTTCAAAATTCTTTTGGGCACTCTCTTCTTTATCACCTTCTTCACAACTCTCACAACCTTCTTCACTATTGTCCTCTTTCCATTTGCAGGCTTGGCCACTACATCAGCCCCAGATACGGGCTGAACAGAACCCACTATTTCCGGGTGTGATCCTATTGCCGGAACCGAAGATATATCAACACAGCTATTTCTGCTTCCATCTACAGTACCCTCCACGACAGTTGCAGTTTCGCCGTGAACGAATTTCTCAGGCCCGAATTGTGCGATATCTGGATTCTGAAGCTCCATAGAAAATCCTGATTCCACGCTTTTGTTGCCGTCGATGTTCCCCAAATCAGAGTTTCCGAGACCCGATTTAGGAATTAGGGTTTTCTGCAATGTTTGGGATTGGGTATGAGAAGCAGTGGCTGTTACATGGGGTGGGTTTTGTAGGGCGTGTTCAGCATGAGATGTATGTATAAATCGAATTTCTGCAGAAGCGGGGGGCGACGGCGGGATAACGGCGGCTTCCGCCGCAGCGGTGGATGTGATTGAATTAGAACAGGCTATGAATTTCCGAGTGGTGGCTGGTAAGGTCTGGTCACTCCACCTAGCAGCGGAGACGGGTTTAGGTTGCATTTGCCGATCTGTCTCTCTCTCTCCACCGTCTGAACTTTGAAGTGAATTGTTGTTCGGAATTTTGTTACTGTTTTTTTTTCTAACAAGTAACAAGTAATAAGATGAGGAAGGGATGAGGAAGGATGAATGATGTCAATAAGAATACTTCTAAATTTTATTTTTGGTCCTGAGAATTCTATTTAATTGATTGGTCTCTTTTTTTCTCATGATTTTTTCATAAAAAATAGTCATCAAAAATCAATTGAGAAAAAAAAAATAGCACTGTTAATATTTCTTGGTAATAATTACTGGGGAAATAAATAAAAATACACCGAAGCATATAAGTTATAGAGTCCTCCCGATTTTTGAACACAACCATAAAAACCCTATTTATTTTGTCCCCTCCCATAAGTTTATATTTATTTTAGTCAAATTGTAAAGCAATTGTCCTCTTTACCCTTACCTTTTCCAAAACAAAACAAAACAAAATAAAAAAGAACAAAAAACAAAACAAAAGTCCAAAAGCATTAAAAAAAATCGGTCCCCCAAATCTTTTCTCTCTCTTTCTCTCTACGTTTTCGGTCCCCCTCAAGAACAAACCCGCCGCCGGATTCTTGGAGAATCAAGGAACAAATCGGCCACTGAACTTTCGGCGAATTGAAATGGCAGATAACAACGAACACAATGACGAGCCACAATGGCCAATTCAAGCTCCGGTTAGTGCCAAAACCTAGCTTTTTTCAATTTCGAAAATTCGATTTTTTTCAATAATGTGTTCAATTTGATGCGTTAATTGTTAGTATTTGAGTGTATTATAGTTCCTTATTGTGTTTTCGTTGATTTAGAATCGAAATTCAGTGTTAAATTGCTCGTTAAAATGTCTGAAAAATCTGGATTTTGCCCGCTGTTCCAAGCTACACGGTGGCGCTACACGGTGGCAATTTTCTCGGTCACCGTGTAGCTTGGTCACCGTGTACCGGTAACGTGACCGGTAAAATCTCGCTTCACGGTGAGATTTTCTCGGTCACCGTGTACCGGATAACACCGTGTACCGGATAACATTCTACACGGTGACCGAGAAAATCACGCTTCACGGTGGATTTTCTCGGTCACCGTGTACCGGTTATCCGGTACACGGTGACCGTGTAGCAGAATCAAATTTTTTTTTTTTTTTTTTGAATTTTCAGTTTTATTATTTAATTTAATGTAATATTAATTTATTTAACTTCATTTTTGCAGGAGGGCTTCAATTGGAGGAGGCCAGAGTTCATACACCAGACGAGGAACATGAATTTGTACGATCGGCTCGAATTACTAGGGGAAATTACAAAAACGCTGATGGACGTCGACCCTACAAAGGCAGCTTTCCAGACATTCAGGGAGAGTTGTTTCGGATATTTGCTCTGGATCAAGAGAACCGGAAGGTCCATTAAGGCGATGCAGCACCTGCTAGCTCGGGAGATCGTGGGTCCGACGATACCTCCGTTTGAGCATTGGTTTTTCGTCGGGGGCCGGACTATTCGATTTCGAGCACAGGAGTATGCCCTGATTACCGGACTTCGATTCGGTGGTCACGCTTTTGATCCTTCGGCCACCACCCACACTATTTCTGAGGACTCTATTTACTATAGACACTTCAGACAGCCGACGGTTATTAAAGATTTCCGTAAGGTGTTCTCGTCTCTGAGTATGGGTCAGGATCCTGCCGACTACCTGAAGGCGGCCAACTTGTTGATTTACTATTATTTCTTGTTGGGCCGAGACGATGCCAAGATCGACACTTGGGCTTGGGTTTTGGTTGAGGACGTTGCCGGATGGGATTCGTTTCCCTGGGGATCCTACTCCTGGCAGATCATGTCGCACTACATCTCCATAGCTGCGACGATGCCCGGTCAGCTTAACTCGAGGGCATTCCACTTTTACGGCCCAGTTTGGGCCTTTCAGCTATGGTCGTACGAGGCTATACCGAGCCTGGGCAGATTGTGCGGAGCCCGAGGCGAAAGAACTTTGAGGCCTCGGTTTTTTAACTGGACTTCGGTTGCATGCAACCTCGATTTCACTGATTTCTTCGAGGACGCTCAGGTAAAATTTGTGAAATTAATGTTTTAAATTATTTTTTTCAATTCATTAATGCTTAATTAATTAATTTTCATTTGTTTTCAGCTTGTGGTCCTCTCGACTCTGGAGCCGACACGCAAGGAGGCGAAGACTGAGTACTACACTTCGTTCCTTACCAGAGGAGCAGACGAAGTGAGGTACGTTCCTCCTCTTAGGATTGGAGCACCGAGAGGAGCACCAGTTGTAGCACCGGTGAAGAAGAAGAAGAACTTGATTGAGCGCGTGGCCGGACGCGTGTCCAAGATGATGGGCGATGACCCTCAGACTAGCCGACGCACGCGTGATGACATCACACCCGATTCATCTGCCGAGCGGCGTGCATCTCAGCGTGGATCTCACCGAGCCCGACGAGAGTCCTCTCCTGTAGCTGAGGCACCTGAGGCACCTGAGGCACCTGAGGCTTCAGACGACAGTACTGATCGGCGCATTGATCGACGGCTCCACAAGATCCTCAACGATGAGTCTGAGACGGGATTTATGGGCCGATTGACTGCCCGGATGAGGAGGGTACAGAAGGAGGGCAACGACAGTCTGATGGAGCAGATTCGGGGCTTCTTCGGTCGCAGGCGATACTCCCGGCCTCGCCCCTGCCCTTCTGATGCATCTCAGGGCGGTTTTCCGGCTGCTCGGCATTCTATCAGCGCGCCTCCTCGCTTTCAGGACTCGGATCCCGAGGAGTTAGTTGATGTCAGGGTTTCGTGTGGGGACTGGGCACACGATTTTGATCGTTATCGCAGGTCGCCACTTATCGAGCCGACCCGTGCCGAGTCGTTCCATGCCGAGTCGACCCACGTCGAACAGCAGCCTCAGTACGAGCAGCAGCCTCAGTACGAGCAGCAGCCTCAGGTCGTTGGCGATAGCTATCGCACACCGACCCAGATATTCTCGACCGTTGGAGATAGCGGTCATTTTTCGCCACCGAGGGGGCTGCGTGATTTTCAGGGTCTCTTCGCTCCCTTCCCACCGATTCACACCGACAGCATCTTCGGTCCGACTCCTGTTTATCGGTCAGAGTATGATCGGCCAGAGTATGCTAGGCCAGAGGATGATCCTGGTTTTATTGTACCGAGGGGGGCTGATATACCGCAGGTGATCATTGATGAAGAGACTTATTTTCCTTCTGAGTCGCAGGTCGAGTTGTTCAAGGTGACGACTCCCTTGGAGGAGAATGAACACGAAAAGGAGATTGCATTGTCGGAAGAGGAGAAAGAACTTGGGGCTGATGAGGAGGAGGAGGATGTCGCCGAGAGTAGTAGTCTCGGACCCCGTGTGAGGAGGCCCTCGGCAGCTCTCCGGAGCCCGTACGTCTCGCAGTTCGCACGGTCTGGCAGCAAGAAGGTTAGGGGGCTCTATTCGATGTTCCGTCGTGACGGGCATGGAATGAGTATCAAAATCCCTTTCAACGGAGTCACTCTGGACAACCCCTACTTCGAACGGATTGAGTCACTACATCATTGGTACACAAGCATGGTAAGTTAATTAATTTGTAGTTAAACTTTGAACTTTATAATGTTTATTAAATTGTGCTTAACTGTGATATGTATATTTTTCAGGAGATTGACATGTACATTACGTACCTGCAAGACAAGATAAAGTCCGGCGAGGGTTTAAAAGATGAAGTCACTCCAAGGAAGACTATACTCTTGTGTACCGAGTTCTTCGTAAGATCCAATCATCCTATCAAATACAAGTTTTTTTTATCATTTTCCTAATACTAATCGTTTAAATTTATTTTTAATTAACAGAACGCTATGAAGACTCAGTACGATAGGATTTCGATCCCGAATGCACATGCAAAGAGAACGAACTTGGAGAGAAAATACGAGACCTGGGCACCGCCGGACTTCATGGTGAAATACATCACGGGAGACAGTAGGCACGAGAGTTGGGAACACGCACGAGAGGTAATTTAAAGAACCGTACATTTTTTTTAATTCAATTTAATATTTTAATTTAATTGTAAATAACGTTTTATTTTGTTTTTTATTTTTTTAGGTGATAACGGTCTGCAATACCGGGGAACATTGGATCACAATACGGATTAACCTGGATAGCTGGACTATACAGTTGTACGACTCGTGTTGGTGGCGTTGTCCGGAAGTAACTCCCAAGGCTCGTGTACTAGCCCCGTTGTTGGAGTTGTTGCCTCGTCTTTTGGTAGCTGCCGGATTTTGGGAGGGTATGAACTTTATTCGTCGGACCCACAAGAAGACTTCTATGATGGTCGAAGTCCCGATGGAGCAGTTTATGCAAATCGACAACAGCAGCTGCGGCCCGTTCGTGTGCATGTACCTGGATCGTCTCGTCAACAAGTACCTCACTCACCGGGGTAGAGAGATCGACGACGCGTACTTGATGAAGTATCGTCGATATGTCGCTCGGAAAATCTTCAGTTTGAGTCATCGAGTCGATTGATTTGTATTTTTGGATGATTTTAGACTTTTTCTTGCATGTGTTTGGACTGGTTATTATGTGTATTGAGATTGATTTGCAGGTTTAGCTTTGATATTAACTAAATAAATCCCGTCAAATTTTTTTAAAATTATTTATAATATATTAACTTATTAATTTAATATAATTTGTAAAACAATTAAACTATTTTAGGTGTGTTTTGGTGAAATATGTGTGTTTTGATTGATTTTGGTGAAATAGGTGTTTGTTTTGATCGATTTGGGTGGAAAAAATGTGAAAAAAAGGCTGTCTGCCTCTGCTACACGGTGACACCCGGTTACACGGTTGCCACCGTGTAGCATCCCGAGATCACCGTGTAGCCAAGAACTGCTCGGTGAATTTTCTGGGCAGTACTCGGTTACACGGTGGCTACCGGTACACGGTGCCCTACACGGTGCCCACCGTGTAGTTTAGGTCAATAATTCATTTTAATTGATTTTAAGGCATTTTTCGATTGTTAACTTGTTATTGTAGTATGAAACATCATTTTAATAATCAAAATGATTCAAAAAACACGATCAACTATTGAATTTGACGAATTAAGTGATTACGCATGAACAATGTATTACCTATGTAGTTATGATTGTCACAATATTAGTAGAAAGTTCGAAAAACGGTCAACATTCCAAGCATCTCCTATTTGTAGTCCTAAATTGGATTTGTTATGTTGTTTATTGGATGTTTCTAGTCTTTAAAATAATGTTTCATGCTTAACAAAACAACAAAAAAGCAGTAGAAATGCTTCAAAATCAAAAAAAACTACTTCAATTCTAAGCTACACGGTGGCTACACGGTGGGCTACACGGTGGGCTATGCTACACGGTGGCAAAATTAAGCGTTTTTTTTTTTCGATACACGGTGCTTTGCTTACCGGTACACGGTTAGTTTCAAATCCGGCTCGTCTACATAATAATAACAAACAAATTAGTGGAATCAACTGTTTAAAATTAAATTTAAAGGTAAAATGATATCATACCTCATAGCGGCACAAGCATGACGACACGGTATTAGGTCTAAGTCGAACTCCCGACATTCACAAGTGCGATTCGCGATATCCACAAGATAAGACCTGTCCTCCTCCTGAACTCTGTATCGAGCATTCGCACTGACCTCCCGAACGGTAAAATAACGGCTCAACTCATCCTGACCAGACAACTTGAGGAATGCCAGTTCGGTCAGCTCATGTCCACCATTCTGTCTCTCGTTATCTTTCCTTCGTTTCTCGTCAAACCATCTCTCAATCATCGCACGAATGGCCTCGAGCATCGCACAGACAGGTAATCGCCGTGGCCATTTGATAGCAGCGTTGAAGACTTCGGCCGCATTCGATGTCATGAAACCGTATCGTCGTGCAACACACTTTGACCTCGCCCAGTGCTCAACCCCAACATCAGTAAGGCGCCTATAAGCACTGTCACTGAGTTTCTCCACATCCGAAAGGTATTTTTCAAAATCATCAACCCGATAAGAATAAGCAGCATTGCATAGAGCCTTGATCAGCTGCTGGCCGTACCGTGCTAGATTCTTCGAGAGGTGGTGATAGCACAACGCACGGGTAGCGTGGGGATAGACACTCCGAATAGCATTCGCGATGCTCTTATGCTGGTCGGACACAATGAGCAGATCATCGTCGTCTGTATCGTAGCAAACTCTGAGGTGCTGGAGAAACCACGTCCACTCCTCGTCATTCTCTATCGGACCGATACCAAACGCAAGCGGGAAAATAGTCTCATTCCCGTCTTTTGTGACGGCGACAAACATCACACCAGTGTTTTTCCCTTTCAAATGGGTGGCGTCGACTACTATCACAGGCCTCAGAGTGCCCTGCTCAAATGCACGAATGCACTGCCCGAGCGCAACAAACATGCGGCAAAACACGCCCTGGTCGGTCGTCTGAATATCGTACTGTGTCCCGGGATTATTTTCTCTCAGCATGTACAGATATGACGGGAGCCTCTGATACGATCCCTCATAGTCGCCGTACGCTATTTCAAGCGCAAGGTTCCTCGTCCGCAGGGCGAAGTTGTAGCTGATGTGAACTCCGTACAATCTCCTCAAATCCTCAACCATATCTTTCGGAACCAGTTCCCGACTGCCGACTAACATACGTGCAAAGAAAGTAGCCGCAACCCTGCTCGACACCTGTCGATCCGCAAGTCGCCCCAAATTGTTTCGGCACGTATGATTCAAGTTCAGCTTCGTGATCCTCCAAAGGGTGTCATCGGAACCCGTGGAACACAATTTGAACGTGCAATTTTCACGCCCCGTCTTGCAAACGAACGTCACCCGATTAGTGTTCGAGCGATCAGTTTTGCACTCTACGTTATTCTCCATGTGATACATACCCACCATCACCTTCAGATCCTGTTTCTTTCGGAACGTGGCTCCGACTGCCATCTGACCATAAATCGGTTGGTGTTCGATAGACTGCAACGGAACAGCGGGGTCAAACCCCGGCAGTGGAATGATCCAATTGCGCTGTGGATTATTCTGCGCATTCTGAGAAGCTTCGGCTTGCTCGGCGCCTCCCGCATAAGAACTCGAGGACATATTACGGCGCGACATTATCTTTTTAACCACGCCCGGCTGTCTAATCCATTCGGTCCACTCCGTCGTCAAAGATTCCAAGAGATCGGACTGACGGGCTTCTTCCTCGTCCTCGGAAGTATGTACCACCTCGTTCTCGTTCTCTTCCTCTGACGGTACGCCCGAATCCCAAGCTTCTTCTCCGATATTCACCTCCGGCGCAGCTGGTTGTGCCTCTATTTGGACGACGAACACAAAACACTCATCCCCTTGCTCGTCTAACATGCGGGAGACATCCTCGTCGCAAAGCATAGGAGCTCGCACGCTTCTCGCGTCATAGCCTCGGGTAAAATAGTACAACATGTACTCGGCATTGGGCGGAGGGCGCAAAACCAAACGAATCCGGCTCGTAAGGGCGTCGAGTGTAAGTTCTTCCCTCCGAAAGAAGAGGCACATATCTACTCCGTCAACATAGGCCGCTCGATCCCAACGACCACCGTACCGTATCGTGATTCGTTGATTCGACATCTACAATTACAAAACACAGTTGAATTCAGTGGGGGAACCCAAAATATCCATCCAAAAGCATAAACAAAGCCATAATTAGACATTTTTTTAAAAAAAATTGAAAAAACGGCTTCTGTACACGGTGGCTACACGGTGTCTCACCGTGTAGCTTGTGTCACCGTGTACCGAGACACTATCCGGTACACTATCCGGTACACGGTGACCGGGAAGCACCGTGTACCGAGACACTATCCGGTACACTATTCGGTACACGGTGACCGAGAAACACCGTGTAGTGAGAGCACCGTGTAGTGCGTACCGGTTAATCTTCATAACTACACGGTGACTACACGGTCGGGAAAACCCACCGTGTAGCAACCGTGTAGTTATGAATTTTCACAGAAAATCGAAAAAAAAAAATCAGAATCGACGCGTTTCGACGTACCTTTCGGCCGGCGAACTCGGCTGCCCTTCTCAAGTATATTTAGACGTCGATTGTTGTAGAGGGAGGATTTTTGTGAGAGAGATAATTGAGTTTTTTTTTAAAATGAGTTTAGGGTTTGAGGGGGAGGTAGGGGAAGATATGAAGGGCATTCATGCATGCAATAAACACACCACCAACCCTCAAAAATCTGATTTTGTATGTCGTGGGCCCCACAGATTTTTGTTTTGATTTTTTAAGGTTTTTAAAAGGTTTTAAATGATTTTTTGTATTATTATTTGAAAGAAATTAAAAGTAAGGGTAAAGAGGACTTTTCCAATTGAGTTTGTCTAGAATAAATGTAATTTTATGAACTAGAACAAAATAAATAGATGTTTTGTAAAAATGTTCAAAATGTTGTATTCCCACTAAGTTATACGGAGTATAACCATTTGGTTTTATACACTATCACTTAAAATTTGTGGTTTTCTACACATAAAAGTCGTAAAATACCGAAAATGTCCTTCAATTATGACAATTTTATAAAGTAATCGAATTTACAATTCGATAAACATTCGACAATACAAAAACAATTCATCATTCGACAAACAATTCAAAATTTGACAAACAATTTGATATTTGACAAACAATTATTATTCGATATTTTAACTTTTTTAATTCAATAGAAAAAAATATTATATTTTCATTTCACATTTTTAAAAATTGTACAGTGTATCGAATTCTTTTTTTTTTTTCATTTCACATTTTAAAAAAATAGTGTATCGAATTCTTTTTTTTTTTCATTTCACATTTTCAAAAAATGAACACAATATATATATATATATATATATATATATATATATATATATATATATATATATATATATATTGCATATATCGAATACTACTGTTTATTTTTTTTATTGAAACTAGCTGAACTGAATAAATTTTAAATTAACATAAAACTACAGTTCTGTTCTTTTGAACTGAAACTAGCTGAACTTAACTGAATTTTAACTGAACTTAAGTGAACGGACTTGAACTTAACTTAACTGAATTGATTTTCTTAGAATAATAATAATTATTATTATTATAAGTTGTTAAATATATTTTTTAAATATTTATAATATCCTAACATTAACAAAATTGTATACCTAAAATTATTGATTCGAATTATTTTTTATTTATTTTATTTTAATTTATTTTGAAATTAATTTATTCGAGCTGAACTGAATTGAAACGAACTGAACTAAAACGATCTGAACTGAACTAGACTGAAATTAAGTCCAAACAATTAATATTTGACAAGCAATGAATATACATATTTACACAACAGAGAACAAGAATTTAGAATTACTATACATCATTACAGATTAAAATAATTGAAGTTCTATACAAATTTCTAAAAAATAAGTAATTCGAACGAGGATATTTATACATTATTGTCGATAAAATGCAAACCCTAACAAAATCTCTCATCTCGATGAACTAATCTGATGTCGTCGCTAGAGAAGATGTGTCGTCGCCATCGTCGTAGACCACCATTTACCGCCGCCATTACGTACTATGAAAGGGCATTTCGTGGTCGGATAGATGGCGACTACCATTCACCGCCCCATCACTATGAAGGGCATTTTGTAGTCGGAGAGTAGAGACGAAGACCGATGCCGACGAAGAGGGAAGATTTGTGAATGAGATATTAGGGTTTGTGGGTTACGGTGGAGGATTATATGTGGTTAGGGGTGTGCACCGTTTCAAGAACAAAACCGATTTGGACAGAGATCGGAATCCTTAAATTTTAAGGACCAGAGATCAGACCGGTATTAATTAGGACCGGACCGGTAAATTTCGATCTGGTCCGAATTTAGACCGATTTTTTTATATAATTTTATTTTATTTATTTTTAAGAATTATAATATTTAATATTCATTTAAATAAAAATAATAGATCAATAAATTTATAAATATAAACATGAAATACGAATAAACTTAATTAATAAATACAATTAATTAAATTATGCAAAAATAATTACATTTTAAATAAATTTTTGCAAGTTATTTCATTTGAAAATAAAATATTTAATATTAAAAAATTAATATATTAAATTTATAAATATTATCATATATATAAACCCACACACACACGTGTATATATATATATATATATATATATATATATATATATATATATATATATATATATATATTAAAAATCCGAGTTTTCCGCCCGAACCAAAAAATTCCGGTTTCAAATTGAACCGGACCGAAATCCAAAATCTCAAAAATATTTGGACTAAAGACCGGACTGAATACAATCGCTCTAGATCGGTTTCGATCCCATCTTATTTTGCACACTCTTATATATGGTGTAGAATCTTGTCTATTTAAGTTCAAAAGCAAGGGCAAACTGATATATTTGTGTAGAAAAACAGATTTTCTAAGTGATGTATAGAAAAACATTTTGCTATTTATTTGTGTGTATTATTAATCATTTTCACTAATAACTATGTAACTACTACAAAGAAGTAATAAAAAGTAGTTGTGAATGAATTTTAAAAAGTTGGTGGATAAAGTAAAAATTTAAAATGAAAAAGTAAAAATATTTATTTTCTTTTTTGAGGTGTATCGATTATTATGAGAGGGAGGGAGTAGAGTTTTACAACATAAAAATAATTTTTTTCATATAAAAAATAATATAAATATAAAAATAAATTACATTATATATTGTATACTATCTTTAAGTTCATGTAAATAACACCTTTAATAGTTTTGACTAAAAAAATTTCACAATATATGTTTAAAAATTGTGTTTAATATATATTTATATATATATATATATATATATATATAATTATTGATTTTGATAATTATATATTAATCATATTCTTATATAGAAGTATAAATCTTATGAGACTTAAAAATTATATAACTTATGACAATTTAGAATTTATTTTTATTTATACTAATTCAAACTATAGGGAATTTATTCTTATATAAAGAAGTATTATTATATAAAATTTCTATTGTAATGCTCATTTAAAGTGGTGACTGAGTTTGACATTTTATTTCTTCAATAAACTTGATTAAATTAAATATAAAAAAAATAACTACTATAACATGAATAACTTAAAAATACTCAAATATGATTTGATAATGAAACTCACAAACATTAATTTATATTTGAACTTACATAAATGCAAAAGAACGAAAAACAAACAAATGAGATTATTTCTTTTTTTATTAAACGAATAAAAAAATAATTGTTTTTTTTATTTAACGAATAAAAGATATAAAGTATTACAATTCCTCCCGTCATTCTAGAATCACATGTGTAAAAGATTACAAATTTAAATTCTAGTTGTGAGGGTTCACATATTTGTGTTGACGTTGGTTGGATCGATTTTGAAGAGCCTCATAGGTTCAAATATTGAGTACTTCCTTTACATCAGATATAAATGGGTGTTTGTATTTATTTTTAAATATACATAGTTATAAATTCATAAAATATTATTGTATGTTGGATGTCCCACATCCGAAAGTAGAAGAAACCCAGTTGATAGGCATCATCATAAGTACGTTGGTCGAGACAACTCAAAAAACTATCTTTGCGCTTGGGGCAATGACGCAGCTAGTGAGGTTCTAACCGAGGCGCGTCTATTGCTGGTTGAAAACTATTTCCAAACCCCCTCTTGGGCCTGGGCTTGACCTTGGCCCTCGAGAATTTCTGGAAGGGCCTTCCTCTTATGAGGTTAAGGCCCTACAATTTAAGTCCAAAGTTTTTGTAATGAAATTGCAATTTTTATAGTTCTGGCAATTTTTTCCATCGATTCGTTAAAGAAATTAATTAAAACATTCAATCCCTAAAATTTAATAGTTATATTATGGATCACATGCATATTATATTATTATGAAATACAATTTGAATTTTATTTTAAATTGAAATAATTACATTTTACAATTCGATTGTAAAAAGTTACCGGATGTGTTGTTAAAAGTTAAATCAAATATTTACATTTTACGGCACCGTCGGATCATTAAGGCCGACTTTCATGGATGTGTTGTTAAAAGTTAAATCAAATATTTACATTTTACGGCACCGTCGGATCATTAAGGCCGACTTTCATTCCTGCTCGACGGGATTGTAAAAAGTTACGACGGATTGTAAAAAGTTAAAAACCAAGTTTATCAAAAATAACGGATTGTAAAAAGTTAAAAACCAAGTTTATCAAAAAAATTGGGTTATAGATCCACCGAAGTGGGTAGCCTTAACCGGATGTGTTGTTACAGGTAAAGCCCAAAAGCTGTTCCCGTCCCTGTCGGGGGAGATGCCAACCATCTCTCCTTTCTACGAACACAACCCATCAATATGTGTGCAGTGGTTATAAACACTACAGACATATGTTAACTAACGATGTGGGACATGTAATTCAGAAGCTGGGAATTATTACAATTTACAAATGATAGGTTTTAGTGGTCCAAAGGTCATGATAACTATATGTTTGAAAACAACAAAATCATTTATGTTTCTTTTCCTAAAAAATAGAAATAACCTCAACTAAAGAAAATCCGATTGTCACAAGTTATTACACAGGACATAGTTAAAATGTTATCCCATGAAGTAAACTACAATTTGGACTTGTTACACATGCTGGGCATGTTGATACCTCCCGAGAGAGGCACGTACTGAAAGCATCAAGGAGGAAGCCTAACACCTCGGAAATATTGAAATAAAGTAGTAGTAATACTTATTTATGGAAAGAGATAAAATTACATCCCCACAAGTCGTAATTGATGAAGTGATACTATACAGTACAGTCGAAAAATAAAAATAAAAACAATTCAGAAATTGAAGAGTATTGTAAAATGGGCTGTGGCGAATTAAGACAGTTTTGGGTAGGGAGATCTATTTGACGGCGGAAGCCAGACATAAATGAGATTTCCTGTTGATGCAAGTGATTACTTCTGTTAAATATCATGGTTTGTGGATTTCGTGTTAAATATCCATAACAAAAAAACATTAAAGCGTACGTAACTCAGCTTAAAGCACTGAACAAAAAGTGTTGCAGATTATTCCAAAAAAACGCCATGTATCCATGACAAACTGTACCATCAGAGGCGAAAAAACGTGATCCGAGTCACTTATTAGAAGGGGTTATCCTCAAAAGGTGGTGGAGATCGAGTCCTCCAATCTTGGCCGCGAGTATGAAATCATTCTCTGTTAGTCCACCTATAGCATAAAACAAATTAATATCAACTTCTCCCAGAAACAGTTCGAGAAAAAGAAATCAAATTAGATGAATAGATGACGAGGAACTACTTTTGCTTATAAAATATACAAATGACTTCAATATTTAAAGAAGATTAAGGAAAGTGATCATTAATTCTAACGAAGATTTTCCCACGGCCCACTGGAAATAAAAGCATAGTAGTGGACCATAAGATTTCATATATATATACTTGTAAACTATACAAAATATGAGATTCATTCTAGATAGATAGCACAAAATGAACTAGTTAAGTAGGAGTACATTATATATATCTTTGATCAACCAGTGCTTTTGATACCTCTTCAATTAACGAAGACATAATCTTAACAAGCGAATTGTTCAGTCACAACAAATTGCATTATAATCTTCCCAATAACAAATATAAGCCAATGTAATAACGTTGTAATATGTAACCAGAGTCCAAAAAAAGAAAATATTCAGAATAACCAAAACAGCCTATTTGAACAAAAATAGAGCTTCTGATTATTACAAAGGGAACTCTCCACGTCTTCTTTTGTACACGTGACCGCCTTATTAACATGTTCATCAAACATGCAGGACAAGTGACAACTTCAAGCAAGATTGCAACATGTCCTCAAAAAGAATACATGTTGGTACATGAAAAATAGATTTGGCCAGCATGTCCTCAAACCAGCAGAAAACCCGACAAATGTAGTCTCAAAATCATTTGAATCATATTTGGAATTACAAGCACTAATTCCAATTAGCCACCCAACAAAATGAAAAACAACCAAGTAAACCACGATTGCATTTGCAAAGATAGTGAAGTAGTATATATTTCCAAACGATAATTCGAAAATCAATCATCTAGACAAATCCTGCAATGAGCTGCTAGTGCCTAGCTATGCGCCAAAGAGAATGCTCGACAGTGCCATAGCAAATATGAGAGTAATGCCAATGTACGTCCATTAAGCTTAGATTCCTATTCTCTCATTTTTGAGATAGCCACGTTAGCCATTCTTTTTTGTGCAGCGCTAGCCAAAAAGTTCATTGCTGTGAATAAGACAGATTGTCTCAAACGACGATCGGAAATATATCTTAGTCGTGATTTATTTGGTCGTTCTTGGCCTTTTAGTTTGGATGGCTAATTGGTGAGCAATTGTAACGAAAGTTTCAAATGATATTGGAGAAAACATATGTCATGGGAACACTATATCCCTGACCAAAAAGTTCTTTTAGGTCTTAATAGCAATCTCAATCGAGGGTGTTTCACAAAATTTTAAGTTTGACACGTAGGATCTACTATTTATCAATTTCTTCTTCGACAGTCAATCATGTAATAAGGAGGTTAGAGGTTCAACAGAAGGAGATGAAGAAGAGTTGTGGTTCTCTTTGTCATAAATAGATGGTTTTTTCTTTTGTTCAAACATGCTTAGATGGTTATTCTATTCTTCTCTAGGACCAGATTTTGATTACGACTTTAAAAGGCTGGTTTAGATGAGTAGTACGCATATCAGCATGGACATAGCTACCTACTCCCAGAGAACTTCTATTGTTATAAATATATACTGATAAGAACAGAGAAATAGAATAGATAGAAATAAGGAACAAAGAAAGAAAAAAAAATCAAACGGAACAAAAATAACCCTAAAGTCCAAACTCAACAAAACCCTAAAGCCCAGAAATAACTATAATTAAATAGACATAATTAATTAAATACTCCAGCCCATTACCATGCTGCTCCCTATCAATTCTATCCCTCCGCAAATCAACCTTGTTCCCAAGGTTGAAATTTGGGAACTAACGCAGAAACTTTCCTCTATATCCCTTGATAGCTCTATCGCGGTCTCTAGGTCCGCTGGCCGGAGCAGACGCAGCGAGTTGCTAATCGGAGTTTTCAGTCCGGACATGAAGTAACCCAAATAGTGGGCGTCCGTCAACCCAGGGACTGCCCGCAATGTTGTACAAACACGTTTACATATTCCTCTACGGTTCCTATCTGTTTGAATCGAGAATCAAACCTTGCCACCAAAGCTTCCGAAAACTTAGTCCAAGACATTGGGTTTCTGCCTTCGAAACCAGGTGATCCAATGCAGCGCCGAGCCATATATTGCTATCACAGCGGTGGTCACCTTCAAACCCTCCGGCGTGCCGTAGAGTTCAAACTGTTGGTTGGCCCGAGCCAACCATGCGATCTGGTCTGCGCCTTCAAATGTTGGTAACAGCACCAGTGCCGGTGTAGCGTGCAGTGCCGTCATGGCGTGTGAAACATCGTTCGACTCGAAACCCTCCTCATGCGAATCTGCTGCCGAACTCAGCCCTTCTTTGGGCTTCAAATTTGCACGGGATAGCGCTGCCAAGGTAGCAGCCATCTCCTTCAACTTCAACGTGTTCGCCGTCAATCCAGATTGCATCTCGGTCAGTTGTTCTGAATTTCACAGCGACCTTGTTCAACAAGTGAACCTGGTCCCTTTCAAGTTTCTCCAATCTGTCCGCGGTTGAAAGAGTAGTCATAGCGTTGGTCCAAGTCAACTTGATCCAAGTCCTCAAATACGGCAGGTCGGACCAATTGTTAAGAACAAAGAAATAGAATAGATAGAAATAAGGAACAAAGAAAGAAAAACAATCAAACGAACGCGAAAAGGCGGAAAAGCTAGGAAAGTGATGCCCTAAATTATCCGATCCCCTGATCTGTCTACTACGCGCTCACATTTCTCTCATCTCACATGGAACGAGCTGGCGAACTTGTGAGCGAAAGGATTGTGTTTCAAGTGCAGCAAGACTTACACACCAGGCCATGGTAGAGTCTGTCCTCTCAGAGAGAGGCGAGTGTTGCTCCTGGAGCAGAATGAGGCAGCAAACTTACAAAATTATGAATATTACGAACCCACCGACCTAGAGGAACTAACGGAAAGGAGGACGTTTCAGCGTTAGTTCCCAAATTTCAACCTTGGGAACATGGTTGATTTGCAGAGGAATAGAATTGACAAGGAGCAGCATGTTAATTGGCTGGATTATTTAATTAATTATGTCTATTTAATTATTTTTGGGCTTGAGGGTTTTGTTGGGTTTAAGCTTTATGGTTATTTTTATTTCCTTTTTCTGCTAGTAAGATTAGAATATAAAGTGTCAGCGTAGGGTTCATTTATATCATTCTCTTTCTCTGTTCTCTCTGTTCCAACATATACACATATACATACATATATGCTATGCATTTAACAAATTTCTTAATAACGACCCTAAATACATCTGGTCTGTTATCTCCCACAAATAAATTGAAACCTGCTATTATAATATATGTTGGGTATATAATGTACAGATTGGGTATAAAACTTATATAAAATATCATTTTTGTACTAGAATTGTACTAGTATTCAATCCTTTTGTTATTATTTAAAAGAGGAACATATAGCTTGTTTTCGGGAAATCTTACCCACTGCATGAGTCCATATATCAATCTTCACATTGTTCCATCCAACAAGATGAAGATCTGGGTGATGGCCTATATAAACACAATTACAAGTCCATAAAAATTTCGTTCAATACAGATATCTTCATAAGAAGATATCACGATACATAAAGCATCAAACTTGAAGAGCAAATACTATCTAGAGTATCTCGTTGCAAATTCGCAATAACATGCATATTAATATTGAAGTCATAAAATGAGCAGCAACCAATAAAGAAGACTAAATGAATTGAATAAAATTTCTATTTTCAGATGTACGGAGATAGTTTCACCTTCTGCTTCTGCAACTTCAGCTACTAACCGAAGAAACTCCATTCCTTTAACAAATGTCTTAACTTTCCATGACCGATGCAGCTTAAGGGTACCACCGTCATTCTCGAGAACCCATTCAGGAACCTAAAAAGGAAATACAGACTCAAATTCAACTAAAAAAGCAAAAAATATCAACATAAATATTTCCATACTTGATGGATCAATATATTGGCTGCCTCTTCGGACATAGGCCTCAGATCCTTGGTGTTGCATGGCACACACTTCTTACTAGACAAATCTGGGAGAACAGTAAAAAAAACAACTATCACACAAGTGATTGATATCAAATCCAAACCCAAATTCAAGAACATGTCTCAATATGAAATATCTCCTCTCCAAGGCCTTTTTCCATCATCTTTCCCCAAGTTTTTTTGTTACTTTACTTATTCAAAACACACATATGTAAGACTGATAATACTCAATGACTAGTGTGGATTATCTATTTGGGGATGTATCGAATTTGATGGACCACTAACCTTTGCCAGTACAAAATGCCCTAATCCCATTAAGACGGCTAACACTCGAGGAGCGTCCATTATCTCCCTGGTGTTTAGCAGTAGCTACACAATTACTTGAGCTGTATGAAGGATACAATTTTTGTTTTTGTTTTTCTCACACACAGAGGGCAAGGGCAATATGGTGAAAGGAAAATAAGCTACTATGGACAAACAGTCCCATCTTCGAATTCCGATCATACTGTAATTTTGATCTCAATTTCTCATACCATCATTATCAACTGAAATAAATTTCATAAAAACAGATTAAAAAAATGAAGATGGAAGAGAAGTACCGTCCATGGTCTACACAGTAGGCGACTCGCGGTGTCAATAGAACCTACAAAATCACAGAAAACGAAGACTCAGAGTTTGAGTGTGTGGAGAGAGAGAGAGAGAAAGAGATGGAGTGACGTACACGTGCGATGGAGATGGCGTAGAGACGAGATTGAAGCGTCATTACGATTTACGAGACCTGCGTATCCTTCACAAAATTGTTTATACAGTAAGTTACTACCATTCCCACCGCGTGTGTTGGCTGATAGTGGGCCGAGTCTGTGGGTACGAAATGGGCCTGAAGAGGGTTTTTTTCAGTGTGCTTGCTGAGGGTGTTTAAAATTTAAAAGCTAAACTATTTTGTTTTTTCTTTACAGACCTCTATGATTTATTTACACCATAAATATAACTAATACTTTAAAGCGCCTTCAGTTTAAAGCGTATCTGGGTCGTGTGAGTGAGGGTTGGGGAAGTCTCACGTGGATCGGAGTTAGTTTCTCGAAGAGCAGAACAAAGTTCGATTCTCGGTGATCGAGAGAGAGTCGAAAAGTTGAGAGCTGAGAAGTGACGTGAAAGATTTTCCGGTGAGAGAAGACCAACCGGATGAGATCTTGAAGACCAGTCACGATCTTTCAAGTCGAGAAGATGGGGCAATGTTGGCTGGGAAATCGAGCAAGTGGGAGCTGGCAATGAGAAACGAGACGACCTCGTTATTGTCACACGGTGCCTTGTCCGTGGAAAACAAGGAGATGCGTTCGGGTAAGCTTTTTTGCGTCTCTGCTGGAGGAAAGTTTATGAAAAAGTCGAAGTGCATGTTGATGAAGGCCTGGAAGAACCTGAGAAGTCGCGGTGCGTCGAATTTGGTTGAAACTTTGACTGGGCGACGTTGGTAAGGACCGGGGATGCCGCTGCAGTGGGAGGTGATCGAGTTTCGCCTCCAAGTGGGAGATTGTTGGGAGATGGAGTCGAAATCGAGGACGAATAAGGACGAAAACGAAGTCGGGAGTTTTGGAGCATTCGGCGCCCGCCGGAGAAGGTCCAGCGGTCGCGGGACCATGCAGCGGGCGCGGGAGAGGGTTCGGCGGTCGCCGAACCTATGGAAATCGGGGCAGATCTTGACGAGGCCTGGCAGCGGGCGCTGCCCAGATTCAGTGGTCGCCGATTTCATGCTGGCAGCGCAGATCGTTTTCTTGTTCGCCAAGTTTCGCGGATTTCGTGTCCTTTTCTGCGTGAACTCCTACCTAAATTGAGTTTAGGGTTTCTTATATGTCTTAGTCTATATAAGAAAGCCCCAACAATGTATTATGTAATCCCGAGAGTATTATTGTGAGAATTCTAGAATAGCGAGAGACGAGAGCGAGAATACTGGCGAAATAGGGTCAAACCCTGGTCGTTTAGCTGAAAATAGGGGGCATTTACCATTGAACTACTTCTGAAACTTGTTAAGATTTATAATTTCACTGATTATATTATGTCTGTTATTATTATTAAATATATTTAAAATAAATTATTCAATACATAATTAACTAACCAAACATTAAATTAAATAAAAATATTTACTACTCCTATATAATAAAATAATGACGTATTTAAAAAAAAGGTATTTAAAATAATTAAGTATTTAAAATAATAGTTACATAATTAAGTGTTATTTTTTAAAAGTTTTTTAATTAGTTGAGGTGTTATTAATTTTATAATTATAAAAAAAGTAAAATAATTACTAAAATACTCGGTTACTAAATAACTACCCACCTATGTTATAATACAAAAAGTATTTTTGAAATGCTACTTTAATTTATTATTTATAAAAACATATATATATTTAATTATAAGCAATTATTAATTTACCTCTTTTCCAAAATCTCCCTAAAATAATTCATTAACATGATAAAAATTATAAAAATATAATGTATTAACATAAATTAATAAATTCAAATAATAAAAATATAATTAACATAAATTAATTTAAATAATAAAAATATAATTAATTATGATTTATTTTTATTTTCTATATGTTAATGAATTATTTTATTATATAGGAGTAGTAACTATTTTTATTTAATTTCATGTTTGGTTAGTTAATTATGTATTAAATAATTTATTTTAAATATATTTAATAATAATAACAGACATAATATAATCAGTAAAATTATAAATATTAAAAAGTGTCAGACGTAGTTCAATGGTAAGAGCCTAAATGACTAGGGTTCAAACCTTGGTCCCTCTAATTTTGTATGTTTTTCTTATAAATGAATATGCCGGTCTCATCTCCAGCCTCCACCTTTCCAGCTCCAGGTAAGCACGCACGTGCGTCTCACGTGCGATTTCTGGCGGAAAAGTGGCAAAAATGATGAACAATTGAAAATTGCTGACTTATGGGTTTTTTGTGAGAATGAAATAATGAACAATTGAAATTTGCTGACTTATGGGGTTTTTGTGAGAATGACTTCCGTCAAAAGGACCATTTGTGATTCTAACTTCAAAATGGATGACTTTCTCTAAATTATTTTCTCTATCGATTGTGTTCGGACCCTTTTTCTCTAAATCAAACTAACACTGGAACGGGGGGTATGTAAAGAAGGGCACCAACATAATATTTATTTGTTTTGGGACAGATTATAGATCGGAAAATGTATGGCCGGAAATCTGGAAATGAACATGATGTTCTTGAGCTTAAAGCTCTTTATTTTCCTTTACTTAAAGTATTTGGAAATATAGAAAAAATGTGAAGTCCCCTTCCTCCTCTCTCTCTTCTCTCTTTTATACTCTCATTTGCATGAGCATGCAAGCTCTCCTACTGCCACCTATTAGCCTCCTATCACATCTAATCCCACTAATAAAGACTTTTAAGTCATTACATTAAATACCCACTAATTTTGTCTTCCACTTGCTGCATGTCACCAGAGGCGCACCGCCTCTTGCCTGGAGCCTTATCTGATGGATCCCCTAATCTGGCACGGGGCTGTCATCCTGGGGCTACTGTTAAGTTCGCCTGGTACCTTCTTCATACATGACTTCGATTCTGACTTTGGTCCGCCGTTTGACCACCTCTCTGATGACGTGGCTCTAGTCGTCTGGACACGTGTCGGTGTTGGTTTTTTATGGTGTAACATTGGCCCCCAGGAAAATTGATGGATTATAACATCTTTTTTTTTCTGAAGCTTGGTCTTGGATCTCCTGGTAATCGACTCTTGATACTCTTCGGAGTTGGCATTTGACTTGTGGATCTTGTCAGCAGTGGCTTTTGGCGTGGGATCTTCTTGGGATGTACTTGATTTTTGGTGGCTCTAGTGTGGTCTTGAAAGATAGTTCTGAGAGAGACGGAGAGGAGGTTGCGATTCTATCGTTCTGGACTTATGTACCTGCATTGACCAAAAATTTCTTTCGGGATCTTCCCCGATTAGTATTTTTGTAATGGACACATATAGTCCTTATAAGAGAAAATAAGATAAATAATTTCCTCTCGGGGTTATGGCTTAAGACTCCCCTGTAACAATGTTTACAATGGTACTGAGACCATGTACCTCCTTCCCCGGTGCGGACGGGGAGACTTTTCATGTGCCGATATAATTTCGGTCTTTAATTGATTAAAAGAAATCAGAAAAGAAATGGAAAAGATTTGAAAAGATTAGAATCTTTAAAGGTTACCTTTTTGCAGGTTTTTCTGGCCACGTGGCATGGCGGTTACAGGTCAAATTAATTAGGGTTCAGAGTTAGTGGGCGGTACTTGAGTGCTTTTTCCTCGGTAACCGCCCCTTTTCTCTCCCTATACGCAACTGCTGCGTCTTATCGGCTTCCTCATCATATTTTTGGATTTCAAAACTTTGAAAACACTTTTCTCAATTTACAGAGCTCACAATTTCGGGTAAGAAAAATTCGCTTTCGATTTCTCACATTTTCCCTTGTGAATTCTTTATTTTTGTTTTTATTTTCTTCGATCTGTAAATTGAATCATGCCGCGACTGCGACGAGGCCCTCGAGGGAGGCATCAACCACCCGAAGCTCCTCATGTCGTCTTCGGCAGAGAGTATAAATCGTTCATGGAGGGCGTCGTGCCTGATCTTCCGTCGCCGGAGGCGCCAGATCCGGTCACCGAAGGGCCTTACCAACCGATTACGAGAAAATCGATTCCGGTGAGTCCCGATCCGGATCACCAGGATTGGGGCGCTCACGGCCGGAAAAGTACAGTGGACCCTTCAACACTACTAGAAAATCGAAAGAAGTGGAGGATTCCAAATAATGTTCATTTGTATGCGCCGTTACCTGGGGAATCGGCGTGTTGTCCGCCGGCGGGGATGGTGGCTGTCGGAGAGGACGCACTGAACGTGGGGCTGCGGTTTCCGCTGCACCCCTCCATCTCTGGACTCCTCAACCTCTGGGGATTAGCCCCCCACCAACTGCATCCAAATGGATGGGGCCAACTATACGGGGTACTCACCGTGTTGGGCCAGGTGGGGCTTTCTCGACCCATTACCGGTGAGGAGTTCCATCAATTCTTCAGCCTCGTCATCTCCAACTCCTCTTCCCGCGGGGATTACACGGTTCGCCTCAGGCCGAACAAAGTGAAGATCAAGGAACCCAAGCTCAAAGACATTCGCTGGTTGGATCGATGGTTGTTTGTTTCTGGCCACTGGAAAACTCAAACCCGAGATGGGGAGATTGACATTCCTGTCACATACTCTGAAAAACCTGACTGTAAGCCTCGCAAACTCGTCATCGTACAATTTTGACTGATCTAAACTTTTTTCAATGATGCAGGTGGTCGATTGCCGAAAACAATAAATCTCCCGTGGGATTTAGAGACGGCGAATCTCCTAGCACTGTGTATACCATCAGAAAAAAGAGATTGCAATTTGTACAACGACGACGTTCGGGACGAAGCCGGTTTATACTACCCACCATACATCGAAGGTCGAGAATATCCAGGTACCTCTCTCTCAAAGTGTTTAAGTTTTCCCTGTGAGACTCTTTCAAATCCCATGGTATTCTGCTTAAAAACCGAGTTTTGGTTTCCCTGGGAATTTCTCAACTCCCTGGTACTTAGTCATTTTTTTGTTTTTTAAATGGTCTTCCCTGGGATATCTAAAAAGACTTCCCGGTACTCCATTGTGTTTTGTTTTTTAAATGGTCTTTCCTGGGATATCTAAAAAGACTTCCCGGTACTCCATTGTGTTTTAAACTAATACTGCCCTGGGATATCTTTTCAGACCTCCCGGTGTAATAGTTTAAGTGTTTCCTGTGCAGAGTATTTCAACACTATCTTCACTGAAAAACCCGACGGCATGGCTGACAACAGAGATATATTCGGCTCTCTTGGCATCGTGGACGCTGCAGTTTTCACCAAAGGGCGAAAAGCCAAGTCTCGCACATCGGCTGGTAGAGGGAGGAGCTCAGTGAAAACCCGGGGTGGTTCGTCAAACACTCCCGCAGGTCGAACCCGATCCCACACTCTATCCAACCCGGGAACGGAGTCCGATCCACTCGGGTTGATGAATGTGGTGGATTCTTACCAGGAAACTCCCCTCACCTCTGACACTGTGATGTCTGAAGCTGCCCAGAGCACTGGATTGCCACCTTCTGGAGCCACGTCACTGCTCAAAGTCAAACAGGAAGAAGGGAAAAAACGCAAAGGGGCCCTGGGGGCAATAATTGATGTGACAGACTCTCCTCCACGGTCCTCAAACACTAGCGAAAGCGCTATGTTCGGGCTCCATGATGAGTTGTTCACCAAGTAAGTTTTACTTACTTTATTTTGTTTATACTCTAAGAATAAAGATACTTTACTCTGAGTCTTCTACTTCTACACTCATTCTCTTACTGCAACCATCTTTAGGCTGTCTCTGTCCGATCCTCCAATTCCTCCAGTGCTCGTGTCATTCTATTCCAGTCAAAGTCCCATCCCTCCAGTGACTACTCAGGAGTGCCCTGTTGGTGAAGCTATGAATGCAGTTGGCCGGTGCTGGACTACTGAGTTCAATGACTTGATGGCCCACGACAACCATGCGCTTTCCCTGGCGCTCAAGCTAACCAGTCAAGCTACTGTGGCCGTCGCCGGAGCTCATACCCGTACAGAGAGGATGCTCGAAGCAATCATAGCACATCAGACCAACGCAAAAAAGCAAGATCAACACATCAAGGAGCTCACTGAGGCATACAAATCTGCAGCTGGGGACAGGGACTCTTGCCGGAAAGTGATTGATACCGAGCGCTCTGAGAAGGCAAAACTGAAGTCGGAACTGGAGGAGGCCCTGAAGACTGTCAAAGAGGGAGAAAAGATGATGGAGCAGGCACTGGACGAGACGTCCCGGGAGATAAAAGAGCTGAAAGCCAAGCTGGCCCAGACTGAAGAAGATCTGAAGGAGACTACAGACAACTTCGATAATGCTTGCGAGATGCTTGATTCTACAGCGCATAACCCTCGAATCTTATCTAACCTTCTTTATGTGACTGCTTATGTCGGAATGGTCAGGTCAGCGGCTCAGGAGCAGAATGAAGTTGTCAAAGACTTTGCCCTCAAAACGCTCAAAAACTACATGAAGGCGGACACACTCGATGACCGGGTGCCGCAGCCATTCAAGGATCTTGAGGTCGAGTTCGGCATAGACATGAAGTGGTGGCCCACTTATGACAAGCTCTGCATGCCTGGTGAACTGCCCACTGCTACAACACAAGAAGAAAACAAAGAAGATAAAGAGATGAAGGACGGGGAGGCACAAGATCTGGTTGGTGACGGGCCCAGGGGCATGCCAAAAGATTCTATCGTGACTCCTCCCCGTGATGGTAATTCCACCTCTTGAGTGTCAAAACTCAAGAGTCTGCAAAATTTGAAGTCTTCCCTGGGTGTGAAAAACCCAGGGATATTAACCATTTTCATAAGTATTATCTTTTAGGCCTTCGGCCCCAGACAATTTCTTATTACTCTATGGTTTGTAATAGCTTAAAACTTTTAAGTTTTCGCTAGTTTTTTGTTAGGATCCTCTCTTGGGGACCTCTAAACAATTTGGATGCGTTTGCACCTCTTTTTATTTGCAAGTTTTTGTTAGGATCCTCTTATTGGGATCTCTGAACAATTTGGATGCGTTTGCACCTCTTTATTATCCGGCATGGCTCTTTTCACAATGTGTCAGCCTTTCAAAGTCCGAATAATGTGGCTCTTGTTGGAGTTGTGTACTTAATGTCTAGATTTAAGTAACGGAAACTCACGATCCATTGCCATTAATCTATTTAATTAAATAAACAATTATTTGCATTTAATTATTTATAATTAAATATATGCAAATCATAGTCCTGGATTTTATACGTTGTAGTTAGTATGGTGTTGCATGGGCGCACAGAAGATCATACTATCGGTTACTCGTATTTAATCGAACAGTTGCTCACGACCTAGATGGACACGGACCAATCCATCGGTATAGTCGTTGTGTGAGAGAGAAAATAATTTATCTTAATTATTTTATCACACTTGTACACTTGGTGTATTGAGCGGATCGTTGAGATTCATCGATTAGGATTGCCGGCGATAATCGATTCGAGTCTCAGTGTATTTTATTCTTAATCCCCGAAACTATTGCGGGTGTGTATATTTAATATAAGTGACTTTGATTTACCAAAGGAATTAACCGATTTAATTATTGGGTTAATTACCGGTTAAGTTGGGTCACTATATTTTATATATGGCATGCCGTGAATACTTGACGGGAAAGTGTATCCCGTAAGGGTTGATAATATCCCCGAGATGAGTTCATAAGGAATTATTATGTAAACCCTGCAGGTGGATTCGTTCCGCATAATAATTAAGGTTGAATGGTACTAGTCTCGGAAATAAGAGATGAATAAATTAATTAGCAATAAATTAATTTTATTCATGGATATTTATATCTTAAATACACGGAATAAATAATACTACCGGAGAAATATTATTTGATATAATATGGTTTAATATTGGGAGTGCAATTAATTTTATATAGTGGAAAATAGAATTAATTAATATTGATAAGGATTAATGGACTTGAGCATTGGGCTCAATTTAATCTTCAATATTGGAAGCCCAATATTCCACCTCCTTAAGATCCCCTACGTAGCCTATAAAAGCACTACATGGTCTTCTCTATTCTCATAACTTGAAGATCACAATTCTAGAGAGAGAAAGTAGAGAGGAGGATCCATGGAGTTCGGTAGATCGTCGCCCACACGACGTCCGGGCTAGTGCAAGGAATACGTGGGAAGATCCCAAGGTCATCAAATTGAGTTCTACGTTTTTCCGAACAACGAGAACAAGGTAAATCGTAAAACCCTCTTTATGATTTTATCGTTTAATTATCGTGAAAGTATCATGAACCAAGATCCGAAAGACGCGACCCATGACGAGGACGAACCGGGCAGTGGTGGTCGAAGACCACCGGACCGCCGGCGGATCGTCGGCTCGACTGGAGGGGTCGAGAGGGCGAGAGCCTCGGCTGGACGCCGAGACTCGATCGTGCCCTAGCTGGGCACGAACCCTTGCTGCCCGAGCAGCACCGCTCGCACGGTGCTGCCTCCGCTCACGCGGAGGGGCTGCCGCTCGCGCGGCTGGACCGCCGCTCGCGCGGCGGTGGGCTGGTGGTGATCGCAAGCCACGGTTTAACTGTGGCTGGTCGTGCGATCACCGGGGGCGGCTGGGCATGCACAAGGGGGCTGCCAAGGCCAGCCCTAGGCGGCTGCCTTGAACAGCCGCGAGTCCCACGAGGGGACTCGACCGAACAGCCGCGGCTTTGCCGCGGTTAGGGTTTTGGTTGAGTCCGGCGCTTCGTGGTGGTTCGTGGCGGATTGTTCCGGCAACCGGGAGTCGATTGGAGTTGTCGTTCCGCAATTTGACAACTCCGGATATTCGATCTCCAAAGGATTTCGGTCGGAATTAATTAGATAATTAATTTTAATTAATTTATTAATTCCGGGATATCGATTTCCAACAATTAGTATCAGAGCGTTGGTTTTAGTTCATGGTATTTTTCGATAAATTGTTCTACCTTGCAGGGTTTCCGATTATTATGGCTAGATTTAATTTTGTTAATTAATGCCCATAATATTGTTCTTGATTATTAAACTCTCGGTGATGTCAATATTTGTTCTTGTGTGGTGAATGCTTGTTCTTATTTTTCCGGAAATTGTTTGAGGTCGTTTTCATGTAGAGAATCGATACCGGATAGCGTAGTAATAAATTTGTAATTTGTTTTACGTTGGATCGAGTCCAAAACGACGACCGAAAAAGTGTGACGGAGGAGACGAAGAGAGGGAGGATTCCGGGGATCGATCAACCCCATGATCGACCCCAAGTAATGGATCAATCGAGTGGGAGGGGCAGCCATCGCACCCCTTGGCCGTGGGCTGCCACCGGTAGTGGTGGTGGCTGGCCGGTTGGGGTGGCGGCGGCGGTGATGTGCTCCTCTCGGCCTCGGTCGATGGTGGGGGTGGCGTGGGGATCCCCAACCCATGCTACTCCTGCCAAGATCCAACTTTCCTAAATTGATTCGGTTTTCCTATTTTGAGTATTCCTATTTTTGGGAATTCTCATGGAAATAGGAAAAGAATTAATTGGAATTAATTTATTTCCTTATTCTATTATGGAAGTCTTCTAGAATATTCTAAGTTCTACTTGGAATAGGATTCTAGAGATTTAATGGAATTAGAAAGGAAAATAATTAATTATTAAATTAATTTATTTCCTATTTGATTATTCCTATTTTATGGGAATTTTCATGGACATGGAAATTAATTAATTTTGGAAAGTTTAGGAGTCCTAAATTAATTTTTCCTTATTTAATTATTCCTTTATGGAATTTTTTAATGGATTAGGAAAGGAATTAATTTGGAAGGACTAGGAGTCCTAAATTATTTTATTTCCTTATTTCATTATGGAAATCATCTAGAATATTCCAAGTGGGTCTTGGATAGATTATTCTAGAGATTTAATAAAGTAGAAAGGGAAAATAAAATAAATTTATTTTATTTCCTTATTCTATTATAGATGTCTTCTAGAATATTCCAAGTGGGTCTTGGATAGATTATTCTAGAGATTTAATAGAATTAGATAGGAAAATAAATAAATAAAAATATTAATAATATTTAATTTTATTTTTGATTTATTCGATTGACTTAATTTTCGAATTAAGTAACTTTTGGATTTATTAAAAATAAATAAATTTAGATATTGGAATTAATATTCCCGTCACATGGAGCATTCAAGAACGAAGACTAAAGACTAGAAGATGCGTACGGAGATGCGATAAAGCCATAATAGTCGGAAAATAATATTCTAGTATTATTTTGATTATGTGATAATATTCTATGTTCTTTATTTCATGTATGCATGCTTATGTGTATTTAATTATGCATTAGATAGCGTATCCCTTTATTATAAAAAGCTAAGTGGGAGAGGGTATGGAAACATATCCATGGTCTCCATTGTTGTTCTCTTGGTGACTTTTATGAACTTTCGAAGTTCATATAGATAAGCCATTGGAGGAGAATTCTTGTAATTCCTTTTACGAGAAACATTGATTAAGTCTATCAAACAATGCCTAATTTGTCTTTCCAAAACTGACTTCAAGTCGACTCATTCTCACCCCGGGGAGTGGAATGGAGCCAAAGCCACTTGGTCATGTCGAGGACACAAATTAGAGGCAGTCGTACCATCTTTTGAAGGTGGATCGATTGTCTGCTCGGCTCCCTCATTTGATGAGAGATAGGGTCGTTCGCATGGTGAATCACTGGTTAGAAACTTCGAGTTTCACTTATGATTCTCCGCGTCTTGATTTACAAGATTGAATGGATCAAGTAATTGGGAGTCAATTATAAAAGTCTCTTGGTGTAGTAAACGTCCACACCACGTGGCTTGCTATGCTGACGGATTTTGGATTAATTGATGTAGACAGTTGTAAGAAATTGTGAAGAGTTGTGAAGTTGTCGTAAACGTCCACACCACGTGGCTTGCGGTGATGTAGCAATTCCAAACGATTTACTTTGGTACTGAGTAATGGTTTACACTTAGATACGCATTATAGTATTCCTCCCCACGAGGTTCCGCTATAAGTGATGTATGACCGAAGCAAATCTAATTGCTAAATCATTTGGATTGGTAAACGTCCACACCACGTGGCTTGCCATATCTGATGGGATTTTAGATGTGATTAGTGGTTTAATGATATTATTTAAGGGAGATAATATCGGAGATTAAATCGATTGTTTGTTGTTATATGTGCTCATAGATTAGGAAATGGCTTAGAACCCACTTTCTGTGATACCTAAGGATTATTTAAACTCACTGGTCCCTAAATGTATTGATTGGAATAGAGATCTAGACATTGTCCAGACTGTTAAAGAGTACAAGTTTGTACTCAGTGAGCTTTGTCCTCCCGAGCCTACAAATGTCTTAACTGATGAGGAAATGACTGATTTTGATATCATGTTCAAACTCAAGGAGATGTTTAGACATGACATAGGCGGCTAGACAAGAGGCGATGAGGATACTCATAAAGGCCAGTCGATTCAAGGGAACGCTTAAACACGTTTTTAAGATGATTGACCTTTTAGACGAGTTGAGACGGAAATCGCAAGCTCTTGTGGCTAATGCCAAAGGTTTCGAACCTAAGGGCAAAATCGGGGGAAAGGAAAAGCAAGCAAAGAAACCCAGTGGTCCTAAGTTTCTTGGACCACGAGATGGGACGAGAAAGCCAAGAGGCAAGAGTTCTCGATGCAAACAGTCTGGGTACTGGAAGTCTGATTATCCTCTCAAAGAAAGTACGAAAATTTTCTTTAGTCGTAAAACATAGTCAGTGGTATTATCTACCGGAACCTGGTGTGTAGATATGGAACCACTGACGGTATGTGCATTTTAAATGCAAGGGTTCCAGGAAACCCGACGACTTAGAAAAGAAGAAATCGTAGTCTACATGGGCAATGCTGTAGAGGAGGCAGCAGTTGCAGTGGAGGACATACTATAGGATTTCATTTTGGGTTATTGCTTTTATGTACCTTTCATATTAGAAAGAACTTTGTTCTGGATTTCTAATAAATGGATATTTTATTTCTTTTAATCATTTGATGGTTATAAGAAGAAATAATGATATTATCTATTTTGGTACATTGGCTAGCAATATATAAATGATGAATCCTGAGTCCACCACGATGCAACGAACCGTAGTATGAAACTCGTTTTACTAATAAGAGATTTCTTTATCAATTATACTTGTGGATTCTTATGCTGAGTCATGTTTATTCAAATAAGAAGTTCAAAGGTCGAAAATTGATATTTGATCAATTAAGTTGAGGGAGTGGACCTTCCGACCTAAGAATCTAATTTGGAAGATAATATGACTAAGCAATCCTTTATGGATATAAGATGTAAGATCCGGACAAGTATAAGAATTGATTGACTCTGATGTATGCAGACCTATGCCTACTCAGACAATTAAGGTACGAGTACTTCATTTTATGATTACTCGAAAAATGGATTAGAATACCTGATGTGCCACAAAAGCAAGTGTTTTGACAAGTCAATGGACACTAAGCAATTGTGGAGAACCATCAAGGTATATCCATTTGTAGCCTGCGATTTGATCGCGGAGGCAAGTACTTGTCTGAGGAATGCATGGCATACTAATCAGAGATTGGGATTTGATCCCAAATGACTACACCATACACTGTTGTGTAGAAATGGTGTGTCGATAATAAGAAATGGAACTCTTATAGAGATAGTAAAAGATGAGTTATACGGAACTACCTATGTTCTATGGATATGTCTGGAAACAACGGCGCATTCAAATGCAGTTGTAGAATATCCTAGAAGAACAAAAGATGTGTGTTCAATAGTACTATGAACCAGAAGGACGTTATAAGTTCTAACGCCCGGTTCTTAGAGAAAGACTATACGATGAACCACAAGCCCAAGGTGACATGATACTTTGAAATGAGAGAGAAAGATTAAGACTTAGAACCAGCCGAACCGAGTAGCGGTACACCACTAACTGCACCTACTGTTATCACTGTTTATACACCGGAATGCCGTTGTAGTGGGAGGTTGTGTTACAACCGGAGATATTCATAAGACTAGGAGAGTCTTCGGACTCTGGACCTAGTATACATGAAATCGATCCCTGGATCTACATGAAGGCCGTACTAGATCTAAATGTGCCTTCTTGGAGAGCAATAAGGATTATTGCTAAGAGGCGAGATCATTTAGAGTACAAGCTTAGTTGATCCATTTATGGATTGGAACAAAGCATTGAATTCGTGGTACTTGCAAATTGATGAGATAGTCCATTTTATGGATTCATCAAAAGCATAGACGAATTGTGTGTATTGGAAACGTGATGGAAAACAAGGTGGTGTTTCTCGGAGGTTTTATGTAGATGACACTCTTATCATTGGCAACAATGTAAAGATGTTATCAGACATAAAATGATGGTTGTCTAGATGAATCATTATGAAAGATAAAGGAAGAAGTTGGACATGTTCTTGAGATCTTGGATCTCTAGAAAGAACATTGTACTTTTCCTGGACATCTTACATATATGATTATGGTTCGTTTTAACATGCAAGATTCCGAGAAAGGTTTGTTACCTTTCAGAGACGGAATGCATCTATCTAAGGATATGTGTTTTGGAACACAAAAGGAGATAGAAGCAATGAAAGTAGTTTCCTACACTTTGAGTGTGGAAAGCTTAATAAATGCATTGTTGAAAACAAGAACCTGATATCGGCTATGCGGTTAGCATAGTGGGAGGATATCAAGGTAATCCTGGAAAGGAATATTCGACTGCCGTAAAAGTACTTTCGAAGTACTGTTCTAGACTACGAAGCAGACGAGTTTTTCCTTTGGATTACATTCTCTTAGATTTCTAATCAAATGAGGACCGGTGTAAGTCGATATCAGGCTATGTGTTTCACTATTGAAGGAGAAGGAGTTTTAACATGGAAGAGTGATAAGCACGATGCTTTTCGGACTCTGCCATGGGTAACCAAATAGCGGCCTCAGAGGCAGCGGAAGTTTTGGTATAACTCCGGGATAATCTCTAGGACTTAGAGGTGATTCTTAATTTGCCAAAAGGCTATGTGTATAGCGGTGCAATGGCAAATGGTAAGAAATCACTAGTCCATAAGTGTAAGATAACACATAGTGCAAGTACCACCTGATACGAGTCATCGTCGAGGGAGACGACGCTGTAGTCACCAAGATAACTTCAGAGCGGCAACCTAGAGTGCTCATTCACATAGTACTTCTTGGAAGTACAACTTAAGCACGTGATGAGTATGGGAGTCGGGAGTTTGGAGGAAATGACTAGACCTTAGTACAAGTGGGAGATTGTTGGAGTTGTGTACTTAATGTCTAGATTTAAGTAACGGAAACTCACGATCCATTGCCATTAATCTATTTAATTAAATAAACAATTATTTGCATTTAATTATTTATAATTAAATATATGCAAATCATAGTCCTGGATTTTATACGTTGTAGTTAGTATGGTGTTGCATGGGCGCACAGAAGATCATACTATCGGTTACTCGTATTTAATCGAACAGTTGCTCACGACCTAGATGGACACGGACCAATCCATCGGTATAGTCGTTGTGTGAGAGAGAAAATAATTTATCTTAATTATTTTATCACACTTGTACACTTGGTGTATTGAGCGGATCGTTGAGATTCATCGATTAGGATTGCCGGCGATAATCGATTCGAGTCTCAGTGTATTTTATTCTTAATCCCCGAAACTATTGCGGGTGTGTATATTTAATATAAGTGACTTTGATTTACCAAAGGAATTAACCGATTTAATTATTGGGTTAATTACCGGTTAAGTTGGGTCACTATATTTTATATATGGCATGCCGTGAATACTTGACGGGAAAGTGTATCCCGTAAGGGTTGATAATATCCCCGAGATGAGTTCATAAGGAATTATTATGTAAACCCTGCAGGTGGATTCGTTCCGCATAATAATTAAGGTTGAATGGCACTAGTCTCGGAAATAAGAGATGAATAAATTAATTAGCAATAAATTAATTTTATTCATGGATATTTATATCTTAAATACACGGAATAAATAATACTACCGGAGAAATATTATTTGATATAATATGGTTTAATATTGGGAGTGCAATTAATTTTATATAGTGGAAAATAGAATTAATTAATATTGATAAGGATTAATGGACTTGAGCATTGGGCTCAATTTAATCTTCAATATTGGAAGCCCAATATTCCACCTCCTTAAGATCCCCTACGTAGCCTATAAAAGCACTACATGGTCTTCTCTATTCTCATAACTTGAAGATCACAATTCTAGAGAGAGAAAGTAGAGAGGAGGATCCATGGAGTTCGGTAGATCGTCGCCCACACGACGTCCGGGCTAGTGCAAGGAATACGTGGGAAGATCTCAAGGTCATCAAATTGAGTTCTACGTTTTTCCGAACAACGAGAACGAGGTAAATCGTAAAACCCTCTTTATGATTTTATCGTTTAATTATCGTGAAAGTATCATGAACCAAGATCCGAAAGACGCGACCCATGACGAGGACGAACCGGGCGGTGGTGGTCGAAGACCACCGGACCGCCGGCGGATCGTCGGCTCGGCTGGAGGGGTCGAGAGGGCGAGAGCCTCGGCTGGACGCCGAGACTCGATCGTGCCCTAGCTGGGCACGAACCCTTGCTGCCCGAGCAGCACCGCTCGCACGGTGCTGCCTCCGCTCACGCGGAGGGGCTGCCGCTCGCGCGGCTGGACCGCCGCTCGCGCGGTGGTGGGCTGGTGGTGATCGCAAGCCACGGTTTAACTGTGGCTGGTCGTGCGATCACCGGGGGCGGCTGGGCATGCACAAGGGGGCTGCCAAGGCCAGCCCTAGGCGGCTGCCTTGAACAGCCGCGAGTCCCACGAGGGGACTCGACCGAACAGCCGCGGCTTTGCCGCGGTTAGGGTTTTGGTTGAGTCCGGCGCTTCGTGGTGGTTCGTGGCGGATTGTTCCGGCAACCGGGAGTCGATTGGAGTTGTCGTTCCGCAATTTGACAACTCCGGATATTCGATCTCCAAAGGATTTCGGTCGGAATTAATTAGATAATTAATTTTAATTAATTTATTAATTCCGGGATATCGATTTCCAACAGCTCTACCCTTTGTTCTAGGTAATTTGAGCTCTTAACTTCGTAGGGCGATTCAAAGGTAAATGTTCTTTTCCATTTGGTGCTCGCTTTCGGCCCTGGTCCCATTTGCTTACCCCGATCGCATACCTACGAAGTCCAATCTGGTTCCAGTGGACTTTATCTAAGCCTCTTGGGTTTGCCAGATAATTTCTTATTCTCTTCCCGAGGAATTCAGAGTCTTCTGAATTCTAATCCCCGAGAAGAGAATTCGTCGGCCCTCAAGTCTTATAGACTTTCACAGGGATGCCGGAAATTTATTTCCTGGTACAGGAATCATCCCTTATTCAGGGGTTGCCTGGGTGAAACTTAAAGTTCTTCCCGGCCAAGATATATTTATCACCTGGGTACAGCTCTAAGCCTCTTCCCGGGAAAATATAATATTCGTATTTGCCCCTTATAGAGGTCTTGCCTTAGTGAAGTTTTAACTTCTTGTAGGCTTGTTTTTATTTATCACATGGGTTTGACTTCAAGCCTTTTCCCGAAGTGATTATATTGAAAGAAAAAATAATGAAGGTAAGAAGAAATTGATAGTGGTACATTACCTCAAATTCGGACTTTAAAACCTTCTTTATTGATAGAGATTGCCAAAAAGCATTACATTGTATTTTCGCCAAAAGGCTTTACAACGTTTTTGCACCCAGGCTAATGATAGAATTTCTTCAAGTGTAACGCATTCCAGCGATACTGATCTTTGGTCCCGTTGAGCAGCTCTAGTTCATACACTCCATTCTGGAGGCACCGACTTACTCTAAACGGACCTTCCCAGGATTGACCCAGGGCCCCAGGATGTGCTCCCAGGATCTTTTTTAATACCAGGTGTCCCACTTGGAAGTCTCTGGCCCTCACTTTGGAGTTATAGAACTTTGCAATTCTTTGCTTGTTCATTTCGTTCAACGAGTCAGAAGCTAACCTCTTTTCTTCCAAAAGGTCTAGCTCCCTTCGGAGCGCTTCCTTGTTTTCACCGCCGGCTCCCTGGGCGGTTCGATGTGATAACACCGTAATTTTCGCCGGGATCACGGCTTCGGTGCCGAATGCTAATGAATATGGGGTTTCCCCCGTAGCCTTTCTGGCTGTTGTCCTGTAGGACCATAGGACTTCTGGGAGCTCGTCAGCCCATTTGCCTTTTCGCTCTTCGAGCTTGGCTTTAATGGTGTGTTTCAGAATCTTATTGACGGCTTCAACCTGTCCATTAGTTTGGGGGTGGTACGGAGTGGAGAATAATCTTCTGATTTTCCATCTCTCACAGAACTCCGCCACCTCTACCCCATCGAATTGTTTTCCATTATCGGAAATTATCGTCTCCGGTAAACCGAAGCGACATATAATATTCTTCCATAGAAATTTGATGACCTGTGCTTGGTCGATCTTGTTCAGTGATTCTGCTTCCACCCATTTGGTGAAATAATCAACTGCCACTATGGCGAATTTTACCCCTCCCCGGGCCGTTGCCAGTGGTCCTATCAGGTCGATCCCCCAACGAGCAAACGGCCAGGGACTGTATAGGGATCTTAGCGTTTCTGGGGAAGTTCTAAGGGTAGGTCCTATTACTTGGCACTTCACGCACTTACGGGCATAGCCAATGGCATCCTTCCGAAGGCTTGGCCAGTAATAGCCTTGACCCATTATTTTATGTGCCAGGGATCTCCCCCCGGCATGGTTCCCACAGACGCCGTCATGGATCTCTTCCAGGAGTCTCAGTCCTTCCTCTTTCGACACGCATTTCAGCAGTGGAAGGGAATAACTCTTCCGGTAGAGATCCGAATTTAAGATTGTGTATTTTGCTGCCCGGATTCGCAATTGCTTTCCTTCGGTTTTGTCTGGCGGCAGTTCCCCTGTATCAATGTACTTTAGGATTGGTGCTCGCCAGTCATCTCCGGTTCTGGGCAGAATTGGCAGTTGTTCTGCTCTTCGATCTACCGAGGGATTCAATAACTTGGTCAACATGATTTTTGAAAAATCTGCCGAGCCTTCCGAAGAGGCTAGCTTTGACAAGGCGTCTGCCTGTGAGTTATGTTCCCTCGGGATCTGTTCAATTATTACCTCTGGGATCTTTTTACAAAGTGATCCTACCAACTCCAGGTATTTGATCATTTGTTCTCCCTTGGCTTCATACTCACCAGTCACATGGTTTACAACCAGCTGGGAGTCCATGAATATAATTAATTTTTCCACACCAACGGCTATGGCTAATTCTAATCCCGCGACGAGAGCTTCATATTCAGCCTCATTATTCGACGCAGGGAATTCGAATTTAACCGCCTGGGTGATAGAATCTCCCTCGGGTCCAAGTAATACTATACCGGCCCCCGAGCACGCTGTGGTTGCTGAACCGTCCACGTACAGTCTCCGCGCGCGTGATTGATTATTGGACTTTTCCGGGAACGTTAGTTCCACTATGAAATCAGCCAACACTTGTGCCTTTATTGCTGTCCTAGGGCTGAAGGTTATGTCATATTGACTTATCTCCAAAGCCCATTTTAGGAGTCTCCCGGTGACATCGGACCGGTGCAATACTTGCCTTAGCGGCATGGTCGTTAAAACTTCTACGGGGTGCTAAAAAAGATACGCCCGGAGTTTTCTCACTGACACAATAAGGGCATAGGTTAACTTTTCTAACGGTGTGTACCGTGCTTCTGCTTCATGCAGGACTTGGCTCACGAAGTACACGGGGAGGTGTTTTATTCCGTCTGCTCTCGTCAGAACAGCGCTGATGGCATGTTCCGACGCGGCTAAATACAGATATAACTTTTCCCCGGGCTTCGGAGCCACAACCACTTTGGGACTGGACAGATACTCTTTGATTTGCTTGAAAGCTTCTTGAGCATCTTTTTTCCAGTGGAATTTATTCCCTTTGATGGATGCAAAGAAAGGACGGGTTTTGTCCCCCAAACGGGAGACATACCGGCTCAGGGCGGCCAAGCAACCTGTGAGGCGCTGCACACCCTTGATATCCCGGGGTTCCCGCATGTCCAGTATGGCTTTGATCTTGGCCGGGTTGGGTTCAATCCCATTTTCCCCGACTACATGCCCCAGGATCATGCCTTTCTTGATACCGAAATTGCATTTTTTGGGATTCAGTTTCATGTTGTAGTGCCCCAGAATCTCAAAGACTTCTGCAAGGTCTTTTATGTGATCCGCTTCATTCTTGCTTTTCACAATGATATCATCGATATATACTTCAACAGTTTTACCGATTAAATCTGTAAACATCATGTTTACTAACCTCTGATATGTGGCCCCGGCGTTCTTCAGACCGAAAGGCATTCTTTCCCAGCAAAACACCCCTCTCTCCGTGTAGAACGCCGTGTGCTCTATATCGTCCGGGTGCATCGGAATCTGATGATATCCTGCTTTAGCATCGATCATTGAAAATATAGCATGACCTGTCAAGTTATCGACAAGGTGATCAATGTGTGGCATCGGAAAGTGGTCCTTGGGACATGCATTATTCAGATCTGTATAATCTATGCACAGTCTCCAGGCGCCTACTGTCTTCGATACCATCACAGCATTGGATAACCAGGTGGCATTGCTCGAGGCTTGCTTCACCAGTTTATTCTCAATCAATTTGTTCACTTCCCCGGCCAGTGCTTCGCACTTCTCGGGCCCCATTTTCCTTCGCCTCTGGGCTATAGGTTTTTTCTTGGGGTCGATTTTTAACCGATGGCATGCATGTTTGGGATCTATCTTTCCCAAATCCGCACTTGACCAGGAGAAGGTACTCTGATTTCCCCTGAGGAAGTTGATCAGTCCACTCCGAGTGTGCTCTAACATATGTGTACCCACGAGTACTTGCTTATGAGCTTGCTCGGGATCCAACACTATGGAGTCTAAGTTTTCGACCACTTCCATGGCAGTTCCTTTTCGGTACTTGGCTCCCGTCCTGGGATCATAATCCTCGTGCTCTGGCCCCATGCAATCCTGAGTTTGGCTGGTGGAAGCTATTCCCGCACAGGGATCTTGCCCTAGGGAATTGGCTTCCTTCCCAGGAACCAACTCTAGGATTGCTCCGGGCCCCACGGTATCTATGACATCAGGAGCCTGGGGTTCCAAACCGGTACCAGTAACTTCAGACACTCGGGACTTTTTGTTTTGCTCATCCTGTGAGTCTTTGGTTTGCTCATCCTGTGAGTCTTTGGTTTGCTCATCTTGTGAGTCTTTGGTTTGCTCATCTTGTGAGTCTTTGGTTTGCTCATCCTGTGAGTCTTTGGTGTTTTCCGCCAGACTTTCCTGGGGATTACCATTCGCAATTATAACTAAGTTATCAAGATCACAGAAATACAAAAGACACTTCTTGGCCATTACTAGGTCACCTCTAACGGTGCCAACAGCACCGGAGGGAGTAGGGAATTTTACACAATAGTAGTAGGTTGAGGCTACCGCTTCGAAAGCGTCCAAAAAGGGCCTACCTAAGAGCGCGTTATAGCCGCTAGCTCTATCTACTATTACAAATTCCAAGTTCCTAACCAACATAAGACCTGGATTCTTGGCGTCTTTCAACTCCACCGGCAGTACGATCTTGCCATATGGATGCACCACGTCGTTGCCAAAGCCTTTGAGTATCAGATCGCACGGTGAGAAATAACGGGCCAGCTTGCCCATCTGATCCAGGGCGTTCGTGTACAGAACATTACAGTGAGCACCGTTGTCAACCAAAGTGCGAGACACATCGATTCCCAGGATCCTCGCCCGGATCACCAGGGGTTCATCCTTTGGGAATTTGGCTTTAGCGCGATCCTGTGGTGTGAAAGATATCACTACCGTATCACAGATCGTTGCGCTCTGTGTGGGCGCAGAAGCCACCAGAACTTCCCACATTGCCAAGTCTCTCTTGCGTTTCCGTTTGCTATCTTCAGTCAAGGACCTGACACCACCAATCATCATAACTTCCTGGGGACCCTGAGGCCCCGGAGCATTTTTAATTTGGCCCGGTGCAGCTAGTGGAGGGCCCTGGGGATTCTGTCCCCGTGGCTCATTCCCTGCTACCCCGGGACGGGGGAGGTACTGCCACAGTTTTCCCTCATTGAACAGCCTCCACAATTGCCTCAGTAACTGACGACACTGGTTTGTTGAATGGCCGTGTTTCTCATGGAAATCACACCATAAATTCGGGTTCAACTTCTCTTGGGGAGTGTTAATAGGCGGGGGCTTGGTTAACACATCTACCCTTTGAGTCAGGAACACCTGCAAAATGGCCTCTGGGGCCTTACCAGTTTCACGCCGAATGTTGGCTTCCAGTTCCCGTATTTCATCCATCCTGGAATCAATACTGGTTTTGCCGCTGGGTTTCTTACCAATATAGTTTGGCCTTTTCTCCGAAGAGAATGGGGCCTTCTTTTTGGTTTCGCCCGAGCCCCGCGGGGTCCCGGTCAACCTCTGGTAAGCTACTTCCGCAGCGGCTTTCACCCTGAATTCCTTATAGGATTTTGGGTAATTTTTCATCAAACATTTGAACAACTTCGAGTTCCTTCTCACACCAGTCATGGCGGTATGGAGCTTTAAATTCTCATTTATATCCTCTCCGCCAGCCAGGAGAATTTCCTCTACTCGATCCACATACTTCTCATCCGACTCCTCATCATCCTGTTTTACCCCGAGCAAGCGTTGGCTCTGTTCCAGTCTCACAGCCTTAGAGGCAAAATGCCTCACGAACCTTTGCACAAGATCACCGAAACATTTAATCGAGTGTGCAGGGAGGCCCGCGTACCATTTGTGGGGAACATCACCCAACGTGAGGGGAAAAAGTCTACAGCGCGTTGCATCAGATGCGCCGCGGCCGGACATGTAAGACCTGAACCTACTCAAATGAGTCTCTGGGTCAGTTTTACCGTCATAGACTAAGGATTGCATGGGGAGGATATCAGTTTGCATGGACGCATGTTCAATTTCTGGGGCCAGGGGTTCATTCTTGTAACCTGACGGCACATGCACACCCCGGCCCTCATTCATTCGTCTTTCCAACTCAGCATATTTCTGCTTCAGATCTGCGATCTCCGGGTTCTCAGTCCTAGCCCCTCGGGCCCCTGGCACTGGAGAACCCTCACGATACCGATGCATGTTGATTTGGCTGCCTTTCCTTCGACGATCCGTCGAAGTGGCCACAGATTCTGCATTCCGGTTCAGATCTATTACCGGGTGCTTCTTTCGCTCTCTCTGGTGGAGGCGTTTGACCTTCTCTGGAGCCACAGTCGTGGCTTGCCCAGGTGTCATAAAAGCACTGGTTGCATGTTTTACTGGAGTTGTTAAAACGTATTTTCTGTGCATAAGCGCATGCACGGCTTCATCGATTTTTTCTGGAGTGTCCAGATTTCCGAATTTGATTGGGGGCGGAGCCACAAAGGGCGTCGACGGCCCTCCCACATCATACGGGTGCAATCGACGAGCGCGGCGGCGAGAATGATGACGGCGATGAGGAGATCTTACCTGAGAATCGGTTTGCAGATCGGTCTCTGCATGGCCGTCGGCGGGGCTGTCCTCATCGGCAATCTGGATCAGCGGCGGTGGCGCGTCACGGTCGACGGGTTCTGGGTCTGCATCAGCCGCCGGAGCGTTGGGATCCTCAAGAGCCGCCTTGCCCATGACGTCGCGCCACCTGCCGGAATCAACAGAATCGTGGGATGCCGTCTCGCCTTCCTTCTCGTCTGCCATCTCTTCGCCGGTTGAACCTCTTTTTCCGATGCGTAAAACCTGATCTCCTTCTAGCGCCACTGTTCGGACCCTTTTTCTCTAAATCAAACTAACACTGGAGCGGGGGGTATGTAAAGAAGGGCACCAACAGAATATTTATTTGTTTTGGGACAGATTATAGATCGGAAAATGTATGGCCGGAAATCTGGAAATGAACATGATGTTCTTGAGCTTAAAGCTCTTTATTTTCCTTTACTTAAAGTATTTGGAAATATAGAAAAAATGTGAAGTCCCCTTCCTCCTCTCTCTCTTCTCTCTTTTATACTCTCATTTGCATGAGCATGCAAGCTCTCCTACTGCCACCTATTAGCCTCCTATCACATCTAATCCCACTAATAAAGACTTTTAAGTCATTACATTAAATACCCACTAATTTTGTCTTCCACTTGCTGCATGTCACCAGAGGCGCACCGCCTCTTGCCTGGAGCCTTATCTGATGGATCCCCTAATCTGGCACGGGGCTGTCATCCTGGGGCTACTGTTAAGTTCGCCTGGTACCTTCTTCATACATGACTTCGATTCTGACTTTGGTCCGCCGTTTGACCACCTCTCTGATGACGTGGCTCTGGTCGTCTGGACACGTGTCGGTGTTGGTTTTTTATGGTGTAACAGATTGATTATTCACGAAAAACTTAATAATGGCGACGAATCGTAGCTTCTTTTTAAATGAATATGGATTAATTTTTTACTTATGAATTGATACATTTTTGGCTCATCGAGTTTCTAGTTTTCTCTAAGTTACTGCGACTCGCCGACACGTGTCGGAGTGTAGGACTCGACATTTTTAGATTTTTAAGACACGCCGACACAGTCAACGAAGTGTCTGAACCTAACAAGTCGACACGACACTACACAGTCCAAAAATATATAAGAGCTTTTATGTTTTTTTATACATAAAAATAAAATAATAAATTAAAAAACATAAAAAGTAACAGTATAAATTGAATAGGAATTTAATATGGATAATTTAAATTATATAACCTCTTATGTTAATAAATTATATAAGCCCTTATTTTAATAATTTAATACAGATAATTTAAATTATATTAAAGCTGAATAATTACTAATTAGTATGATAATTTAATACGGATTAAAAACTCTATATTTGAGAAAAAAAGTAAATTGGTTTTTCGTATTTTTTATTTTACAAATAAATGTAAATATCTTATTTTTTTCTTATAAATAAAAGTATTTGTACTTTTAATATTATAAGGAAGAACAATTTTTATAATTTAAAATAATTAAATATATATCGTATTTATAACTTAAATGAACCATTGTGGAATTATTTTTTAATTTTTTTTTTTTATAATAAATATAATTGAGTGTTGTGTTTTACTATTATACTTAAGTATTCAATTACTTGTTTCCAAATTCTCCCATTAAAATAAAAAATACTCGGTACTAAAAAAAGTACTCACAAAAACACAATTAAAATTAAATTTATAAGGTCAAAAACAGATCGTCGTCTTCTCCGAGGACTAAAACCCATAGTTCAATTCCATTTCCGTCCTCTTCTCCTCCAACCCCTGTACACGCGTCTCCGATTCTCCCCAAACCCTGAACACGCACAAGTGCCGGCCGCCGGGTAAGTTTTATCTTGATTTTGATTCTGTTTTAGTGCTGCCGTGTCGAGTGTCGTGTCAAATCAGGCCGTGTCTGACGCGTGTCACGCACCGTGTCCGACACGCGACACGGCACCGGAGTGACAAGTCCGAGTAACTTAGGTTTTCATAGAATATAAAATTTGATGTACTGATATTAACTTGGGTTTTGCGTAACTCATTTTTTTTTTTTCAATTCCAGATCTGGAAAATGGAGCAGTCGTCTTTGTTGAACAATATAATGCTTAATCTTCGTGAAACCTGCAAGTACGTCGATTATTATTTGTTATTATTATCAGGCAATTTCTTTTCACATCCAAGAACTCATTCTGTTTATCCAAGTAAATGGAGGATATCTGATTTTACCAGGGGTGCCTCTGTTTGATGTTTGTTTAGTCATATTCATGTTCTTGTGTTGTGGGCATTCTTCACTGTCTACAAAACAACACATTCGCTGTTCCTGGGAAATTGCTTAATTCGTTTTCCTTAACTTTCTGCAGAAACGGATAATTTTCTTGAATTTAATAATCATGTATATGGAATTGTTGCCCTACTTTATATAAGACCAGTATTGGCCATAGGGTTGGTTTGGATAAAATGCAGCCTTTGATCATTTTTAATCTCCTCGATTTTACAAGTGGCTAGTTAGACTATATTCTCTGTTACATCTTATATGTATGTATGTCTGTAAAACTAAAAGGTACTACACCGGCTACCCAAAGGATCTTGGGCCATCAAGAGTTATACATTTCACCTCTGAGCGTGAGTTTGTGCAGCTCCTTCATCAAGGTCACCCTGTGGTTGTTGCATTTACGGTCAAGTAATTTGTAAAATGTTTTTATTTATACTGGTTTTATAAAATTTGTGTGATAAATTATTCGTTAATCATCAATTCAAGCAATTGTTTTCAGGCATGCCCTTACCAAACGTCTTGATAATATATTAGAGGAAGCTGCGGCAGAGTTTGATCCGCATGTTAAATTTATGCGTGTAAGTTTATATGCTACATCGTAGAGCACTTGCTTAAAGCAAATCCAGATTTATTCATTTTTTTTTTATAAAAGATGTCCGTTTTATGAACTATTCTTTTTAACTGAATTGTTTTTTATCTTCTTTAGGTTGACTGCCCAAAGTATCCTGGATTCTGCATAGCACGCCAGAAGAAGGAATATCCATTTATAGAAATGTTCTACAGCCCAGAACAGGTATTTGGTTTACTGCCTATTAAAAATGGCTTTAGATGATTCACCTACTTGCCAGATTTGTATCTCTGCTTATTTCTGAATTATGTTTATCTGAGTTAGTCATGTTTATGGTGACTTCTTGGATTTAAATCACTACTGAAGTTCCCTTAAGCTTACATTAGTTTGGATTAAAGCTGAGTTGTTTCACATTTAACTCCCTAATGTTGGATCGCCTTAATCTGGATATTTCTTTTAGTGAACGTTTGAGGATGTTTCTGCTTTAGGAAGAACTGATTTCTTGTAGCAGAAACTAAACATGACTGAGAATTTGAATTTGGCAGTGTTTGTAAATTGTGTAAACTGTCGAAATCATCAAAGTCACGACTTCATGTATTTGGGAAAGAATTAGATAAAGCAGTCTTAAAATTGATTTTTCCATAGAATGAAAAAACAAACAATTTTCATTTTATTATTTAAACATTAATTGTACAATATTTAGAGAAAAAGGGCATTTCAGATCAGAACATGGAAGTTGTTAAGCAAGAAAATGAATAATACATAGTATTATCACAATTATGTTTAGGCCTACTGACTTTGTTTATACACCTCATTTTTTATCTAATTTTTGGTCTCTCAACTGTTTGTGGCATTAGGTTTAATGTCATTGCCACTTGTATTGTTACAACAGGCAGCTAATATAGGAAAGGCTGTTGATCCAAGCATTACAAAGTACTCTGTCAAAGTTTTACCGGTAAGCACCCGAAGTTGAAGCTGTTTTCCCGGGTCTAGTTTGTCAATTTGAGTTTTTGTCGTGTTGAGCAACTTTGATGCATAATTAGTCACCTTGAGTTTGGCCCAATTACAAAATGGAAAAACTTTTTTAATTATAAAAATACCTGAAGCATCGATTTTCAACCTTCTTAAATTAAAGGGTAAACGTGAATGTGATATTTTGTTGTTTTGCTTTCGAACAAGACAATAAAATACCAGGCTTATTTTCGTAATATTAAAGTTAGATTTGTAATAATGTCAAACCTCAAGGGGTACCTTTTCTTATAACCTTAAGTTGACGAGTCACACATGTTTAGATAGACCATGGGGTTACAATTGTTGATGTGAGATAGGTTTTTGAAGTCATTCATGTGGTTCCGTTCTTTCTCCAGTTCAACTACGACGTCAGCCCTTATGGTTTCAGAGAATTCTTCAAACGCAACAAGATTCGGGTGCCGGACCAAAGTCGATAATTATTGTCTGCATGAATGAATCATGGGTTATAATGTTCCATTGATGTAACATGGCATCAATATCCATTTTGCAAGCTTCACTGTTATAACTGTGAAATGTACTAACTATATCAATGAAGTAATAATTAAAAGTTTATTGTTTTTCTTTTAATTGCATCAAAGTTCAGTTTAGGGGACAAGCCTTATATTTTTTGTAGAGTATCTGTTTAAGTACCTGCATTAACTCTGAAAAATAATAATTTAATCAAGATACATTTACTCAGTTACTTTTAGAATTCTGTATCAGTTTAGGGGACAAGCCTTTGACGAGAATCATCCTCAGAGTAATGTCTTGAACCTTTTGAATAATCAATTTCCTTTGATCTGGTGTCTGCAACAGAAATATTGTGATGAAACCAGTTAACCAGATAACACCAAATGACTATATCGGACAATCAAGTTACATTTAACGAAGGAAACCATTGGCCCACACTACAAAAAACATTTCGAATAGCAATAGAGAGTATACTATTAGCCAAGATTTTCTCAAAAAAAAAACAAAAAAAAACTGTGCTTTCGGACAATCAATGTTATATAGTACACTGTATGGAACTTTCTTGCTTAGCTTAGTCTTGCCCTTTTTAGTTTTCTTCTGGACAATTTGACCGATACAGAACGACTTATTGATCCATGCTTGGGGCCTGGATATGAAGCTCGGTTATTGCGCGCAGGGCGATTGGACGGTTAAAGTTCATCACGGTCTTCCTACTCTCGGTGGCAAGTTGGCAACTCAAATAACTACACGGTTAGTGCAGTATGTGTATGATTCTTTCTGGATACTTCAAATTGATATATAAGTTTTTTGATTGAGAGCTGTTTTGTCGGAGTCGAACAACGCTAGTAAAACAAGTGCAGTAAGTTTCCTTACAAACACGTGATATGGAGTTGCAATTTGGTCGCATTGACTCCTTGTTTACTGATGTGGATGGATGTAGGTTAGACTAGGAGTGTGCAATATAAGACCGGACCGGAAAAAAGACCGAAACCGGTCCGGACCGAAATCGGACCGGACCGGTTGCATCCGGTCCGGTCTCCGGTCCGAGAATTTTTGAGATTCCGGGTTCCGGTCCGGTCTAAACTCGGAATTTTCCGGTCCAGACCGAAAACCCAGAATTTTAATATATATATATTATTATTTATATATATATTATATGTATAAATATGTGTTTATATATAAAATAATATATAAAAATTTAAAATTTTATTTTTTTAATATGAAATATTTGGCTAATTTAATTATTTTTATTTATCAATTGAATTTTTTCTTATTTCTTATGTATATTTATTAATATTTTGAGGTACTATTTTGATTTTAAATTAATATTAAATATTAGAATTTTAAAAACTAAATAAAATTTAATCAAATAAACAAAATCGGTCCAAATTGGTTTAAACCCGGATCAGACCGGTACCGGTTCGGTCCGGACCGGATTAATACCGGTCCGGTCTCCGGTCCTTGAAAAATCAAGATTCTGGTTCCGGTCCAAACCGATTCCGGTCCGGTCCGGTCTTGGACCGGTGCACACCCCTAGGTTAGGCTGATCAGGTCTCGGAAATTGATGGAAGAAACGGCCGACCCCGACCCATTGGGCCAACTCAATTTCTCTGGCACAGCCCAGCTTTGCTCGGCTTGACCCGAAAATTGTGGGCATAGAATTCCTGAGCCCGACTGCCGGTCTACCAGGGAATTAATAATTTTGGGGTATATATATAAAGATATAATTCTAATTAAAATCAAACAGGGAGAAAATAATCAATCAGCTCCCTCGGACCAAAACCTCGCCAAAGCTGTAAGCTCCCGTCACATTATGAGCGGTAAGCGTGACGCTAAATTTATGGCGATCGGTTCGACCCCGATCGCCATGTGTTAGCAACGTCACTTCTCCGACGAAAATTGATCGGAAAAGACTAGATTTGATTTTTGAAATAAAAAAAAGACAGTGAGATCATACATCAAAAAAATGATTTGATCTGTTCTTTTGGACTGAAATAGGGTGAATTGAACTGAAATGAAAAGTGAACTGAACTAAACTTAAGCGATTTAAACTGAACTGAATTGATTTTTTTTATAAAAATAATAATAATTTTATAATTTTTTAAATATTAATAATATTATGAAAATAATTAAATTGTATATTTATAATTATAGATTAAAATTATTTTTTATTTATTTTAATTTAATTGAATTAGAGTGAAATTAAAGGGGGTGTATTCGTTCAAGAGTCTATAGAATTTGAATGGACTTTTAAAATCTTGGGGTATTCAATTCGGATTTTTAAAAGTCTAATAAAATCAGGAAGTATTCAATTAGGATTTTAAAAAGTCTTAAAAAATCTATAGGTATTCAATACTTTATGGATTGTAATGGATTTTAATAGTTTATGGATTTTAATAGATTCTCCAGAAAAATTATAAATAGATTTGACTTTTCAAAATCTCTCATAATTAGGAGTGATTTGGAAGGACTTTTTTCCAACACGAAAACTAAAACAAGTAAAGTAAAAGAAACAATCGTCATTTAACAAATTATTACACAAATCTACTATCTATATAAAATAATCAAAATTCTATTTGAGAATATTGATCTTATCATTTTTCGTTAAAAATAATTGTTTTATATTAATAATAAATTATTTTGTATTTATTATGTACAATAATATGTTACTCGTTAACAATTCAAATATAATAAATTTAATTATTAATATTATTATTAAATTTATTTAAAAAATTATTTATAATCATTTATTTACAATTGTATACTGTATTGTTTAATATTCGATAAAATATGATCAAAATTCACAACTTCTGACACCACTGATTTTTTTTTTAAAAAAATTAATTTTTCAAAGTTAAATAAAGAAAGTTGATAAATGGAGAACACTTATTGCTAAAGCGATAGAGTTAAACAAAAATTTTCAAATATAAAAGTGATAAAAATAAAAGTAAAATAATAATTTGATAGAGTTAAACAAAGATTTTTCAAATATAGAAGTGATAAAAATAAAAGTAAAATAATAATTTATTTATTTTAATTTTATAAAAAAATTGATTTTTTTTTATTTATATACAGTATTTTTAAAGCAATAGAGTTAACCAATGAAATCAAATATAAAAGTGATAAAAATAAAAACATAAAATAATAATTTATTTATTTTATTTTTCTAAAAAATTTGATTTTTATATAGAAGTATGTTATATTCATTTGATAAATTGAGAACAAATATTTCTAAAGCAAGAGAAGTACGTAAGTAATGAGTTTCAAGTATAAAAGTGATAAATATAAAAATTAAAAAAATAATTTATTTATTTTATGTTTCTAAAAAAATTTGATTTTTTTTATATAAAAGTATGTTTATATACATTTGTATTTTAAAGTCTTTGAAAGTCTAAGTAAATCAATAAAAAGTATATTTTATAAATTTTTGAAATCTATAAAATCTATGAAAATCAATCGTAAAGTCAATCAAAAATTTTGTCAAACTCTGAATAGACTCTATGGATTTTACAAATCCGTAGATTTTTTAAAATCAATTAAAATCTTACAAACTCCTAAACGAATACACCCTCTCAAGTTCAAAAGAACGGTTAATCTTTTTAATTATATATGGCATGCTTGGAAATAAACTACAAAAAGGGTAAACTGCAATTTAACCCTTTTACTAACAAGGGTTGATGATAGTAGTCCTGCAAATTTTATAATTTGCAAATGTCTATTTTGTTCTGTAGACTGGCGGGCAAACTCAATTTCTCTGGCCCGGCCCAGCTCGGCTTGACCTGGCTGGCTACCGGGAGAATTAATAATTTTGCGGGTGTTTATATACTGTATTAAGGATAATTTAGGTATTTAAGTTAATGATATGATTCTAATTAAAAATCAAACCGGGAGAAAAAAACCAATCAAATACTCTTGACGTTTTTTTGTTATTAAAAGTCGGGGCTAATGATTTGGTTGGACAAACTAATGATTTTGGCGCGTTTGAATATATTTTCTGAAATGAGCTTTTGTCACGTGAGATTTTAAGTTTTTTTTCTTTTCAAACTAGATCGTTGATTTTTATTAAATCAATCATGCTAAATTATTAACAATATTATTATTTATAATTTTAATTTCATTTGAACGTTTGATTCCCGTGACATAGTATAATAATCTTTGATTTTTGTTCTTTTTTAAATTTAAGCGTGCAATTTTACCACTGTCCTTGCAGTTATTTTTCCCCCAACCCCTGATTTTTTTTGGGGTTGAAAGTTGAGAAATTTACTGTTCTTTCTTGTCGCTGCATTTTTTTTATTTTGATTTTCTTGGATCAATGTGAGTAAAGTAATGATCTTTGCTTCTGTTTTTAATTTTAATTTTTTTTACAAATTAATATATGTGGACAGATTGAGGTTTTGCAAGGATTGAAGGAGTTGTCACAAATGAGGAACACTTACTTTGTGCCCCTAATTTTGTTGTTGGGCACTGCTGTGATATTGGGGAGATCAGAAGTATACATTGTGATGCTTCAAGGAGATCCCGTCGTAAATTACAAAGGCGGCGTCGACGGCTTTCAAGCCACCGCCTTCGATTCCGATTCCGATGCCAAGATCGACGTCACGAGGTTCCCCTCTTATATCATTACTCCTATTCATATTTCAAATCCGGTTCTTGTTGTATACTATAAAACATGTTTATTGAATCTGAAAAATCCTCTGTTTCTCAGCGAAAACGTCGTTTCCTACGCCAGCCATCTGTCTCGGACACACGACACGCTTCTCGAGACGCTGTTTGACCGCGAGACCTTCACCAAGCTCTATAGCTACACCCATCTAATCAACGGAGTCGCGGTTAATATTTCAGCCGAGCAGGTCACACGAATTTCCATTTTTAAATACAACTCCGATTCGAGTACATTTTTTTCTTATAGAAATCACATATTAGTAGGCGTATGCACTCAAACGAGCACCCTGGGTGAAGTCCGTGGAGAAAGACTGGAAGGTGACGAAGCTCACGACTCACACCCCAGAGTTCCTGGGCCTTCCGACGGGAGCGTGGAATACAAAAGCTGGGACCCACTTCGATGGAGAGGGTGTTGTGATCGGGTTTGTCGACACTGGAATAAGTCCGGGCCATCCGAGCTTCGCGTTTAGCCCAAATCTTGGTGAGAAGCTTTCGTGGTTTAATGGAACGTGCGAGGTTGAAGCGGGGACGAATAGGAGCTTTTGCAACGGGAAGATTGTGGGGGCTCAGCATTTCGCCAAAGCAGCCAAAGCTGCCGGTGCTTTCAATAAGTCCCTCCACGATGATTCTCCCTTAGACGAAGATGGGCACGGAAGGTTTCATTGATATTTTGTTTGTACTTAGCTTCGTATCGGTATATACATATATATATGTTATTGATTTTTCGTTTTGCCAGTCACATAGCAGCTACTGCAGCCGGAAACAATAACATATCAGCGAAGATTTATGGACATGAATTCGGAAGAGCGAGCGGAATGGCCCCTTGTGCTAGGATTGCTGTGTACAAGGCACTCTATAGAAAAATCGGCGGATATGTAGCAGATGTCGTTGCTGCCATTGATGCGGTATGTATGTGTATATATATATATATATTGGTCTTTTTGCGAGTCGATTGCTGAAACACGCGCGTTGTTAAAACAGGCAGTTCACGACGGCGTGGATATTCTGAATCTGTCGGTAGCCTCCAAAGGTCCTCCTCCCTCGGATATAGCAAAGGCCACGTTCTTGAACGCTTTCGACATCACCCTTCTCTCGGCCGTCAAAGCCGGAATCTTTGTCGCTCAGGCAGCCGGAAACGGAGGCCCGAACCCGAGAACGATGTTGTCTTACAGCCCTTGGATCATGAGCGTAGCCGCCGGAGTCGATGACAGAAGATACAAGCAGCATCTAACCTTAGGGAACGGCACGATCTTAGACGGACTCGGATTGTCTCGTAAGTTTCATTAATGTTAAAACAGAATTATAACAGTAATCGACGTTTTTTTTTTAACGATACTTATCCGGCAGCTGCTACGAGTCCGAACAAAACATATGCATTGGTTGCTGCTACCGACGTTTCGTTGGATCCATCGAAGGGCAAGTTAAGTATTACGACCGAATGTCAACACCACAAAGTCTTGAACAAGACTTTGGTGCAGGGGAGTATACTTATCTGTGGCTACAGCTTCGGTTTTACTATCGGCACTGCTTCCATCAGTAGAGTTGCCGAGACGGCTATGACTCTCGGTGCAGTCGGCTATGTCCTAGTTGTCGAAAAGGCTTCTTCGGGTTCAAGATACAGCCCCGTTCCCTCCGAGATACCGGGAATCCTCGTCATCGATCCTACAATGTCAAATACACTTGTCGATTACTACCATAACTTCACGAAACGAGATAACAAAACCGGGCGAGTAACTAACTTTACGGCCGTGGGAAGCATCGGGGACGGGCTGAACCCTACGTTGGTTTCGTCCGCCCCACAAGTAGCCTTCTTCTCGGCCCGAGGGCCCAACATCAGGAACTACGAATACGAAGAGGCTGATCTCCTGAAGCCCGACATCCTCGCTCCGGGCTCTCAGATTTGGGCCGCTTGGTCGTAAACCGGGACGGACCAAGTCAACTATGCCGGTCAAAGCTTTGCGATCGTATCCGGGACGAGCATGGCCGCACCGCACGTAGCCGGAATAGCCGCTCTCGTGAAGCAGAAGCATCCGAAGTGGAGCCCAGCCGCTATCAAGTCGGCCTTGATGACGACATCGGAAACGGTTGACCGGGAAGGCGGACCCCTCCAAGCCGAAATCGAGGACTTGTCGATTGGTAAGGCAACACCTTTCGATTACGGGAGCGGCTTCGTCAATGCTGCGTCTGCTTTGGATCCCGGGCTCGTTTTCGACGCAGGTATATATTTCAGTTTAAGTTCAACTAAAAATCGTTAAATAAGTCGAGTTTTGATTTTTATTTTTAGGATTCATGGAGTATGTCGGATTCCTGTGCGCTACGCCCGGAATCAACTCGGGTGAGATTGAAAAGTACACAAATACCCCCTGCAAGGACACTCTTCTCGGGCATCCGGTGGATTTCAATTCGCCCTCGATAGCGATCTCGGGTTTCGTTGGGAATCGGACGGTCACGCGGACCGTGACAAACGTTGCGGCCGAGGAAGAAAAGTACACAATAACGGCAATGATGGGAGAAAAGGTGGGTATTTGGGTCGAACCTCGGGTAATGACTCTATCACCCGGAGCCTCCCATAAATTTAGCGTCACGCTCACGGCTAAAAATGTCACGGGAGCTTACAGCTTTGGCGAGGTTTCGCTCCGAGGGAGCCGAGGGCACAGGGCAAGGATACTCGTCGCGGCCATGTGTAAGAACTAAGAATAAGCGATAGGTTTTTTGTTTGAAAATAAGTAGTGGCGGGAATAAAAATAAAACTACACACACATAATACATAGAGAGAAAAATGTTGGTCCCTCAAAATGGGTTAAGTCTCGATTTGATCAACTAAAAGAAGTCGGTTTCAATTTAATTTCTTAAACTACAGAAATATAGTCAATTAATTCCAATTTGATCAAGAATTCAAATTTTCGCCGGATAATAGACACATGGATTTCTTTCCGGTTAATTTTGCTGATCAGGCGCCACGTGGATATGCCACATGAGCATCAGTATGATCGATGTTTCAATTTAGGGCCTGTTCATTTGAACTTAATTTCAGTCCAGTTCAGTTCAGATCGCTTAAGTTCAGTTCAGTTCAGATATCTTCAGTTCAACTCTAATTAAGTTCGTTTAAAACAAATTAAAATAAAATAAATAAAAAAATAATTTCAATATATAATTTTAAATATATAATATAGTTACTCTCATAATATTATTAATATTTTTTAAAAAATATTTAATAATTTATAAAAAATATTATTATTTTTATAAAAAAATCAATCCAGTTCCGTTCAGATCGCTTAAGTTCAGTTCAGTTCAGTTTAAACGATTTCAGTCCAAAAGAATAGTTCCTTAGCCTCTTAAATTACAAAAGAATCAATTTAGTCCAATTTGATCAGAAAATTCAATTTTTTTACCACAAAAAAAAGATATTTACATATAGTAAAGATCGAACATTTTCTTTTCATTAAAAAGAGATGAGTCAACCAACTTGTTTTAGGTTGATTTTACATATCAAAAAATGATTATGCTAGATACGAGGTTCGATCACTCAACTCACACAATAAATTTATATTACAAAGGAGAATAGCTCGATCAATATAAAAGTATAGGAATTTGCTGACTGTCAATTCAGTAAGCAAAGTCGTCAGTATTTCCATCACCAAGTCCGTAAAGAAATCCTTATGAACGACATGTCGTCGTCGAATTCCAATTTTTTTGTAAAGGAACTCATAAAATGGGTAAGGGTTGAGAGCTTCAATAGCTCCTCTCCTTCATATAATTTTTCTCAATATATCTTTTGTACAAATGATTTTGCATGTCTTGTCCCACTCAATTTTTCAATAAATTCTAATAATAAATAATTAATAAAAAATTATTTTATTTTTAAATTCAAAATGTTGGAGTATTTCTTAAATTATATTTTAATGTATCTAAAACAAATCATATATATTGACAATATGGTCGATTGTAGTGAGTGACCAGTTGGTTGAACTCATCTCCTTTGATAGAAAAGATCATCTTCAATCCTCCATTTATATGAAATATTGAATTTTCTAATCAAATTGGACTAAATTGATTTTTTGTGATTTAAATGACTAAATTAAAATCAACACTTTTTAGTGGACCAAATCGGTCAGCTCACGTGGCAAATCCACGTGGTGCCTAATCAACAAAGTTAGCCTGAAGAAATCCACGTGTTTTTTTTTCGGCAAAATTTTTGAACTTTTCGATCAAATTGGACTAAATTGATTACCGTTTTATGGTTTAAAGGTCTAAATTGAAATCGACTTCTTTTAATGGACCAAATTGAGACTTGACCCCTTTTGAAGGACCAACAAATTTTTTCTCTCTAGTACATAAGAAAAATGCTCTCCCCTATGAATGACGAGTAATATAAAAAGAGGAAGTTGTAAAATGTTATTATCTCATATTACAATTAAGCAGCGTTGTTAATGTGCAATAATTAATCTTTTATTTTATTATTATGCTTTCATGTTATTATGTTAATGTGCAATAATTTATCTTTTATTTTATTATAATGCTTTCATAAGAAAAATGCTTTTACATGAACAACGACGAGTAAGGTGTGTACCTAGAAAGGTGGAAACATGATTTTACCTTGAGGACCTTGTAGTAACTATATGTAAGCACTTCAAGACAACAAATTTTTATTATGAAAAATCATCAAGAAAAATATTTCTTCTAAAAAATTATTATCTCAAAATAATGCTGAATATTATTCAATAATTGATCAAAATAATAATAATTGTAGTTCCAACGATCCTACAGTTTGGTATCAAAGTTTAGTTGAAAAACTAAAATTTGTTCAACATAAAAAAAGTTAGCCTTGAAGAAGAAGAGAAGTTGCAGAAGTTATCATCCAACAATGGAGAGCTCACAACATGTTTCTCTACCAATTTTCTTCGGAGAAAACTACGAGTTTTGGTGCAAGAAGATGATGACACTACTTGCTTCCCTAGACTTATGAAAACTTGTAGAAGATGGCTACGTTGATGAGAGCGGAAATCAAATCGTGGCTCAAATAAAAGGAGATGAAAAAAACAAAACAACGAGAGGCCGCAGCATTGTCGAAGGTCCAACAAGCTGTTTGGACTCGATTTTCCCTCGTATCATGGGAGCACCTAATTGGGGTTTGCTACCTGGGTCTCCTTTCGCTGAGGTGCAACTCTGACCGTCGCGGTTCCTTACGGATCTAAAACCTTAGGTCTCAGATTTGTGACGCAGAACACGGTTTTAGTTAACCTAGCCCTGTACCCTAAAAAGTTTACACAATAAAATATATTGATGTAATAACCGTGTTATTACTGAATGAATGAAGTGTTACAAAGATCACAATTATATACTCCCTCGTGTTTTTAATATTTGTCGTTTTGAGGTTTTACACACAAATTAATAAAATTATTTTGTACTAATTATAGTCTGATTTAATGCTAAGGGATAATTATAGTTTAGTGGCTGAACTATAGACACTTTTAAACTTTGGTGACTCATTTTTTTTTTGTGGTTCAGTGGCTGAACTATAGCTTAATTACACTTTAGTTGATGAAACGGCGGATCCCGCGACATGTGTCTGGCATGTGCATTCAGTTCACAGGTGTCACGATTACATTGGTTAGGAGAGTTAGGAGATATAACTCTAGGTGCTTTAGTGCTGGGTCTCTGGTTTGTAGGAGTGTTGCGACACTCGGTATACAACCTTTGATCATTTTGCCTACCATACTCTTCACGTGTAATAGTTTCGTTTTATTCTCAATGAAATAGAAATATATTACATAACTTTGATCTCAACATTTTTTACTTGACCAATTGTGAATTTGAGAGTTTTGAGATTCAGCGACCAGTTGTGAGTTTGTCTTGGACATCACCTGACGTCGGCGACACCAAGGAAGCGGCGCCAACGAGAACTCAGCGCCAAGTCATTGGCGCCAATTTTGGATACTTGGTCTCAGCATATTTTACTTGACGAACTGTGATTGTGTGTGTTTGAGATTCGACAACTCAGCACCAGTGAGTGTTTGTGTTGGACACCATCTGGCGTCGGCGCCATCTGTTTACCGACCTAGGTGCACTAGCACTTTCGATCGCCCGCAAACTTACGGGGTCACGGTAGCACGTAGTAAGTTAGCTCGGGTCGTGTTCTCAAGGAGTGTTACAATCGGATTCAATTTTGTGTCGATGTTTTGTGTCGGGTAGCAAATAAAAGCAATTAATAAAGCAAATAAAACTATCCTAAAGAAAGCAAGATCAACTATAAAATACTAGAAAGAGATAGATATAAACGAGAATAAAACAAGTAGACAACTAGCAAATAAACGATAAGAAACGGGGGCTAGGGTGTTTGGGTAATTTCTCCGAGGAGTCGAATTGGTTTTCAAACAAAACGGGCCAATAAGAGCTTCTCGGTTAAGAGTAAGCTAATATTGAAGGATCGAGGTTCTAGGAGGATCACCGGGTAGGTCTCTCCTCCAAAACAAACAAACAATCGACCATGATCACAAAGTGAAACGTCTCCGGGTAGGTCTCGGTTTCAACAATCGATAAAGGCCAATCACAAGAAATCATTTTCATCCAAAACAATACAAAGGCAAACATAAAATTCCAATTCAAAACCCCAAATCAATTAACCAAACACCCAAGCACTAAACTAGCCTAGCATGCTACTACGAAAAATGAAACAAGCAAACACGTAAACATGATCCATGAAATTAAAGCTAAGAAGGAAAGATAGTACCTAGTTGAGGATGTAGATCCCCAATTTTCAAACTCAACCAAATGGAAAATGAAACCGATCAAAACGAGCACAACGAAAAGACGAACAACGTTTGTGAAATGGAAAATAACAAAATCTCAATATATAAAAGAGGATCTAAATTATGAAGTGGCTTGAACAATAAGCTAGAAAATATCTCAAGAACACTAATTAAAAATAAAAATAAAAATTGTTGGAAGACAAGAACAAGTACATAGTATTTCTCTCTCTACATTCTCTCTCTTAAAAGGTGGGTTCCATGAATTGTGTGTGTGCTTCTTCTATTTATAGTTTTCCAAGAGCACTAGGGTCTTCAAAATGTCGATAATGCCCCCAAGGACTTCATTTTTGAGCAGTCAACACAAATGTCAACGATTTGGCTTCCGACGGGTGCGATCGCTCCCACAGGTCGAATGGAAAGTTGTATCGGGTGCGGTCGCGCCCGTTTGGGTGCGGTCGCGCCCACTGGTCGAAGTTAAAGTTGCATCGGGTGCGGTCGCGCCCGTTTGGGTGCGGTCGCGCCCAGTCTCTAGTCTTCTTCAACACTTCACCGTCCTCGTTTTTGGCTCGTTTTCCTCCGGAATCCTCTCGTTTAAGCTCCAAATCCCTATTTCACCAAGAAACTTCAACAAAGTAAGGGATTCGACAATAATTGAGGAAATTCCATCAAAATGTACAAGAAACGGGTATATAAACACACAATATGAGGTATAATTCACACAAAAAACGTACGAAACAACCCCTCCACATTTTAGAACATTGCTTGCCCTCAAGCAAAACTAAACCATTCAAAAGATTGGAATTTACATATCTCGTCAATTATCATCAACTCTATACAAGTTCTCGGTACATGGGGTAAATGGAAACGAAAAAACTCACACAAGTTAAAATCTCAACACAAAGAGATCATTCATGATACACAATGTCTTCTCACGGTTGAACCAATTTCCCTCACCAAGATACGCTCTTTCTTTTTCACACTCGGGTTTTAAGGATCCACACACAATATCACATGCAAGTGAAAGAGTCAAATCAATGTAGAACTTGCATGTATCAAGAAATAAATCTCAAGGTGAAAATGTAAAGAAGAACCTCAAGTAACAATTTTGCACATAAAGAAATTCAACCATAAGCTTAAGCATGTGAAAGACTCCACTCATCAAAGTAGGTTATCTTACGGATCAAAGAACTCTAATCGCACGAGGGTGAAACGGGGCTAGGCTAAGGGAGATTCGGGTGATATTTGGAAAAATGGACTCATTGACCATTGTGGCCCCAACCTTATTTCTCCTTCTCCTCACCCTCATCATCACTCTCAACTCTCAAATGACACTCAAGGATCAACTTTATATATAATGAAACACTTGACCCATTTTTCGGGTCATCAAGGAACAATGAAAATCGAGTACTCACGCTTTAAGATTAAGATTGATGCTCACTTCTTCAAAATAACGCTCTCTCATATATCATGGATTTTTCTTTTTTTTTTTTAGAGAGGAAATAATAGCATGGAGCAATATTTGGGAGTACAAATGGCTATTCGCACACATAAAACTTGAAATATCAAGAATTGGTGGCTAAAAGCAACACCTCGAGGCACGTAACACTAATCAAACAACACGGAGTTTTTCTCACACATTTATCGTACTACACACACTCCAACATCGGCTTAGGGGTGATGAACAAAAGGGCATAACGTAGTCTCAAAGGGGTTTACTATGGTGTCCCACGACGGGCTCGGGGGTTCAAAAAAAAAAATCTCCTTGAAAGGGTTTGATCCTAAGTGATTAGTTCTTCTCATTTCCGAAATCAAACCAGTTATGACATCGAGTTTTGAAATTCAACATGCACAAGTTCTAGTTATCTCTAATTTACTTCAATAGCAACATCATTGAAAGAATAAAAACATGAGGTTCACAAAAATATTCAACGAGTTCATTTTCAATAATCCCTCAAAAAGAACGTTAAAGTAGGCACAAAATCTCACACGGGTCTTTGGAAACATGGAACAACCGAGATAAACAAAGATACTAAGATTGTCTCCCACCAAGTAAATAAAGAGTGTGTAAAACTTTTTTTTAAAATTTACCCCGAAAACCTAAAACGAGTTTTGAAGTTTCAAAATAAAATCGGAAAGCAATAAATTCATCCAACTCAAAATAAATCTCCCCTCCACATTTTAGAATAAAAGCATGTCCTCATGCGACTACATCACAACTGTTGGAATTCGATATCCCGGGCTATTAAAATTTGCGGAAACAATAACCCGAACGAAAACCTTCGCCGGAGATCACATGAACACCGACTCATCCGCCGGAGTCCGACCATCGGAGACCATGCGCTCGAAGACGCACAGCCCGCCCCCGGCCGAACCCCCGCGAGCCAGGGTGTTCACGCGATCGCCGATCGCACGCCGGCGATCGGTTGGGGTGGGGCTGCTCCCAGCAGCCCCCGCGGCGAGTCCGGCGACTCGCCGCCACCTGGAGGCCCCCGCCTTCACGGCGGGGTTGGGCACGGCACCAGCCCGTGCCCAGCGATCGACCCCTCGCGGTCGATCGCACACCCTCGGCCAAGCCGAGGGTTCGGCCCCCGTCGCCCCCGCCGAAACCCTAGGTGGGTCGACCGCCGCGATGCCGTGGTCTTCGACCACCATCGCCGGTTGATCCTCCTCCGGGGTTTCGTACTTCGGATCTTTGTTCTACGGTATTCTCGATAAACCAAAATCGAACAATTATCAAGGGCGTTTAGATATTGTACCTTTCGATTCGTTGTTCGGAGAAACGAAATCAAGATGACCTTTGAATCTTCCCACGTATTCCTTGCACTCCGTTCGAACGTCGGGTGGGCGACGATCTATCGAACTCCTATGGATCTCCTTCAACTCTCTAGAATATCAAGTATGATAATCTTTTCTTATGATTTATGAAGGCCATGTAGTGCTTTTATAGGCTACGTAGGGGATCTAAAGGAGGTGGAATATTGGGCTTCCAATATTGATGATTAAATTGAGCCCACTGCCCAAGTCCATTAATCCTTATCAATATTAATTAATTTATTTTCCACTATATAAATTAATTGCACTCCCAATATTAAACCATATTATATCCAAATAATATTTCTCCGGTAGTATTATTTATTCCGTGTATTTAAGATAGAAATATCCATGAATAAAATTTATTTATTGCTTAATAAATTTATTCATCTCTTTTATCCGAGACTAGTACCACTCAACCTTATTTATTATGCGGAATTAAATCCACTCGCGAGGTTTACATAATAAATCCTTTTGAGCTCATCTCGGGGATATTATCAACCCTTCCGGGATACACTGTCCGGTCAATTATTCACGGCATGCCATATATAAAATATAGCGACCCAACTTGACCGGTAATTAACCCAATAATCAAATCGGTTAATTCCTTTGGCAAATCAAAGTCACTTATATTAAATATACACACCCGCAATAATATCGAGGATTAAGAATATAATACACTGAGTCTCAAATCAATTATCGCCGAGCAAACCTAATTGATGAGTCTCAACCGATCCGCTCAATACACCAAGTGTACAAGTGTGATAAAATAATTAAGATAAATTATTTTCTCTCTCACACAACGACTATACCGATGGATTGGTCCGTGCCCATCTAGGTCGTGAGCAACTGTTCGATTAAATACGAGTAACCGATAGTATGATCTTCTGTGTGCCCATGCAACACCATACTAACTACAACGTATAAAATCCAGGACTATGATTTGCATATATTTAATTAACAATAATTAAAAGCAAATGAATGTTTGTATTTAATAGGTAAATGAAAGTGTACAAGGAGTTTATAATACTCAAATCTAGACATTAAGTATACTACTCCAACAACAACATCGAGGTTTTGAAAGGAGGAAGACGGTTAAAAAGAGTAGCATTAAGCACAAAAGAAAGCCAACACACAAACACTCACAACATCCACAAAACACCAACAAGTACATATATAAGGTCACACGACCACCATCCACAATCCACAACATAAAATCCAACAAAAACCAAGTATCTCAATCAAAGAGTAGAGCAAGGAAGGGAGGAAAGAGATAACCGGGGCCGTGAGTCGTCACGACTAATCCCATCATGGATCATAAGAGAGCGGTGGCGGTGATGGCATCATCCATGGAAATCATCTCCGGGTCACTTGGTGGGTCCACGGGCATAGAGTAGTAGCCTCAAACAAACAAATCCTACAAAAAAGAAAAACAAGAAAGTAAAACCATGGGTTGCCTCCCAAAAAGCGCTTGGTTAACGTCGTAAGCTCGACATAGTGTGGGGTGCCTCCCACAAAGCGCTCGTTTCTAGTCTCGAGCTCGACCACATCAATGATCCACCATCTTGCATACTAAAAATATTGAACTATACTTCCGCAAGAATAACATCTCGGCCAAGGGAGCACGATCCTCCAAATAAGAGAGATAAAGAACATGCGTGGTAGTGTGTTGAAACTTTTTCACCATATCCAAGGTCCTTGGTTTCTCTCCAAAATATACGCCAAGATGTAGATCGTGATTGCCTTCCACATCGACCGGTAAAAATATCGAACTAAATCTCCGTAGGAAGAGCATCTCGGCCAAGGGGACAAACGCCTTCCTATAGTAAGAACCAAATATTCGAACGAGGTGTCTAGTCATGGAAAGCAAATCAAGCCTCCTCATCCCATCTACCTCGACCTCTAAAAAGATTGAACTATATTTCCTTAAAAACATAATCTCGGCCAAAGGAAGACACTCTTCAATATAGACATCATCAATTGGCCGAACGTAAGAAAATTCGACATCAACTCCCAAAGAAACCAAGCTCGATATGCTCTTACCCAAACCACAAGAAACTTCCATTTTCCACAAATCGGGACCGGAAACATCAACCCTTCCTTCAAGAGCCTCATTCAAAGAGTGATCAATAGTACGAGAAGTGGAATACTCAATCTTGATCCCTAGATCAACCAAGCCGTATATTCTTTTACCAAAACTCAAAGCGGATCTCATCTTGCTTATACCCGGATCACGAGGCTTGAGAGATTGGTTAGAAAGGATTTCACTCGGATTCTCGCCGGGCAAACGAACCGGAGATGAGAGAGGTGATTCAACCATATCTTCACACTCGGAAATAACATCCTCTACCTCCTCTTCAACACCCAAACAATCCGGAGATATAATAGGCAAATCCTTCACGGTTTCAACAAGAGGAATGTCCTCGAGGTCCATATCCAACTCGTCATCGAAAATCGGCTCAAAACACGAAGACTCATCTACATAGTCAATTATACCATCAAGAAGCATTTGTTCTATACCAATATCTATCGCATTCATCAACTCATCAAATTCTCGAGAAGAGATGTCGTGGTCGTTTCTCGTCTTAGATGGTGGAGACGGCTTGTGGGATGGACTCGTCTCGGGAGGTGTCCGAAAGTAACGGCCTAGGAATATATCAACAATATTGTCCCACGTTCTCAATGCTTTTGATGGCAATGACCTCCACCAATCTCGGGCCCCATCTCTCATACAATCGGGAAAATACCACATTTTCAAGTCATCTTCTTCATATCCGGCCAATGGAAGACTCCCTACTACGATGGAGAAGTCCTTGATGAACTTTATGGCATTCTCATTCGGCAATCCGAAGAAACAAGGTAATCGAGAGATATGATGAGGTATAAGCTCGTCTTTTTGGGCCCTCGGAACACGACATTTGCGAGAAAAGTCGGGTTGGTACCTCGGTTGATTTAAATCTCCAATGGTACGACGTGTAGGATCTTCGATGCTTTGAGGAATTCGTCGATCCCCATATCTCTCACGAGGTCCTTCATCTAAAAGCTCCTCTTGGTATGGCCTACGATCCCTCGACACATGATGGAGTTGTGGTAACGAGAAGTCGCCAATCGTTTTCCGTTTTGAATCTTGCACCCTTGTATGTTGATGACGATATCCGTATTTGTACCCGACATTATGCCCCTCTCGATAGTATCGACGGTTAAGATCTTGAAATGGGTCCTTTGGCCTTTGAATTTCCCGAGTAGGTGGTGACATGGAATCCCTCTCGGCATAAGAATAAGCACGGTCTCGGTCTCTATGATGTTGTCTATAATAGCGTGATGGTTGAGACCGATCGGTATAATGAGAGTAGTTGCTTCCCAAGTCGTGATGGTCGTCGTACTCGTCCCTCATCTTGTTCATATGAAATTCGTTGTCGGATAGAGGAAAGGATGAAGGAGAAGAAGAAGACCCGGTCTCAAGAGAGAGACAATTAATGAGGCAAGAATGGAGAAAACTCTTCTTCAATCTATCACACACAAACCTCAACAAACAAGATTACGGGCACCGAGTGGTAAACAATATATATAAGCAATAAAAAAAGAAAAACAAGGCAAACAATAAACTCACAAATCAACAAACAACACCTTTACACTCCCCGGCAACGGCGCCATTAATTTGTTTACCGACCTAGGTGCACTAGCACTTTCGATCGCCCGCAAACTTACGGGGTCACGGTAGCACGTAGTAAGTTAGCTCGGGTCGTGTTCTCAAGGAGTGTTACAATCGGATTCAATTTTGTGTCGATGTTTTGTGTCGGGTAGCAAAAAAAAGCAATTAATAAAGCAAATAAAACTATCCTAAAGAAAGCAAGATCAACTATAAAATACTAGAAAGAGATAGATATAAACGAGAATAAAATAAGTAGACAACTAGCAAATAAACGATAAGAAACGGGGGCTAGGGTGTTTGGGTAATTTCTCCGAGGAGTCGAATTGGTTTTCAAACAAAACGGGCCAATAAGAGCTTCTCGGTTAAGAGTAAGCTAAGATTGAAGGATCGAGGTTCTAGGAGGATCACCGGGTAGGTCTCTCCTCCAAAACAAACGAACAATCGACCATGATCACAAAGTGAAACGTCTCCGGGTAGGTCTCGGTTTCAACAATCGATAAAGGCCAATCACAAGAAATCATTTTCATCCAAAACAATACAAAGGCAAACATAAAATTCCAATTCAAAACCCCAAATCAATTAACCAAACACCCAAGCACTAAACTAGCCAAGCATGCTACTACGAAAAATAAAACAAGCAAACACGTAAACATGATCCATGAAATTAAAGCTAAGAAGGAAAGATAGTACCTAGTTGAGGATGTAGATCCCCAATTTTCAAACTCAACCAAATGGAAAATGAAACCGATCAAAACGAGCACAACGAAAAGACGAACAACGTTTGTGAAATGGAAAATAACAAAATCTCAATATATAAAAGAGGATCTAAATTATGAAGTGGCTTGAACAATAAGCTAGAAAATATCTCAAGAACACTAATTAAAAATAAAAATAAAAATTGTTGGAAGACAAGAACAAGTACATAGTATTTCTCTCTCTACATTCTCTCTCTTAAAAGGTGGGTTCCATGAATTGTGTGTGTGCTTATTCTATTTATAGCTTTCCAAGAGCACTAGGGTCTTCAAAATGTCGATAATGCCCCCAAGGACTTCATTTTTGAGCAGTCAACACAAATGTCAACGATTTGGATTCCGACGGGTGCGATCGCTCCCGATTGGGTGCGGTCGCTCCCACAGGTCGAATGGAAAGTTGTATCGGGTGCGGTCGCGCCCGTTTGGGTGCGGTCGCGCCCACTGGTCGAAGTTAAAGTTGCATCGGGTGCGGTCGCGCCCGTTTGGGTGCGGTCGCGCCCAGTCTCTAGTCTTCTTCAACACTTCACCGTCCTCGTTTTTGGCTCGTTTTCCTCCGGAATCCTCTCGTTTAAGCTCCAAATCCCTATTTCACCAAGAAACTTCAACAAAGTAAGGGATTCGACAATAATTGAGGAAATTCCATCAAAATGTACAAGAAACGGGTATATAAACACACAATATGAGGTATAATTCACACAAAAAACGTACGTAACACCATCTGTGGAAGCAGCACCGCCTACTCAGCGCTAAGTCATTGGCGCTAGTTTGAGTGTTCGAGCTGAAGTTTCTGAAGTTCGTTTTTAAGGCCAATTTCGCGAAAAATTGGTATCCTACATTGAAGACGTAATTTCAATTGGTATCAGAGGACGTCATATGTATACGACGTGATTCGAAACTTGACTTCATTTTTCCGCTTTAATAGAGTCACCGATGTTTGTTCAGAAACCTATTATACTCACATAATATAACTATTACAATTGGAAGGCGAAAGTCACTATCAAAATTAAACGCCTTGACTTGAAAGCTTGGAGATCTGTGTTAGAAGGCTGGGAACGCCCATTTACTATTGATGCTAAGGGAAACAAAATTCTCAAACTTGAACGACATTGGTCTAAAGAAGAGCGTGAAACTTCTACTGCCAAGCACAACGCTCTACTTTATATTTGCGAGTGGCTCGAACTCACTATGCTAAGGCTGGTCAAAAAGTGTGTCTCCGCTAAGGAAGCTCGGGAAATCTTGGAGAGAACTTGTGTAGGAAGCAAATATGTAAATCAATCTATGAGTTGCGCTCTTACTACTCTGGTTCATAAGTTTCGGACGGAAGAGCATGAAGATAACAAAAATAGTGAGATGCCGTTTTGCAAAATTTTATCAGATCTTGAATCTGAGTATGAATCAAAATTAACAGAGGAATTTCCTAAAACACCTCAAGTTGAAGTTGAGTCTACGAAAATGTTGAATTTGAAAGAGAGCATTATAGAACTCCAATATGGTCTAATATACCTAAAATTCATTAACCTAATACTCCGTATACCTTAATTACACTTGTTGACAACTAAATCTTATAACAATAAAGACCCATAATAAATAAGCCCATAGAAGTATATACGAAGAGGCTATTATAATTACATAATGTTGTAGGCTTTATTAAAAAGCCTTGATTATAAATACGCACCTGTGTGTTGCAAAACAAAGGAACACATTCAGGAGCTGAATAAAATCCCACTTTGGTAAATATTCAGTTGTTTCAGCGATGGTAATTGAATATCCCATCTTCCTTCACAAAAGTTCTGCAACTTGTGCAGTTCATTGAGCGTAACTGTGTTGGAGATAATATATTAAGGTCTACTTTATCCTATTTATTAGGTTTCCAGTACAGCTTTATTATTTAGGGTTTTGTCTTCTAGGTATGTAATCACATGTAGCTACGTGGCTCATTCTCATCCATAGCTTAGTGTAGGTTGTAGGGTTTTGGCTCTATATAAACCTTCACTATCTTGTAGCAGCTTTTCAAGCTTATGATCATCCATTAATGGAAATCATTCAAAACCCTTTCTGCATATTTATTTCAGATTGTTTATTTTTATGTTAAACACTCACATGGTATCAGAGCATTGCAGGCTGACCTACTCTATGTTTTGTTTTTATTCTTAGCATTTAATCTGTGATAAAAGATGAGTCTTGATCAGTCAGCAACATCCGGTTCTCAGCTGCACACAATCAGTGGTGCTCTTATTCATCCACAGCATCAGCTCATCTCCATTAAACTTAATGAAGATAATTACTTACTGTGGAAGATGCAAATTCTCATTGCCATCAGAGGATATGGTTTGGAGAGCTATCTGTTTCAACATGAACAACCGGAGAAGCTCATCTTAAACACATAAACTGACAAGATGGAGCCAAATCCTGAATACCAACACGGGTGCAGACAGGATCAGCTACTAGCCTCTTGGCTTCTCTCCTCTCTCACTGAGAGCTTGATGATAATGATGGTAGGTCTCCAATCGTCATCTCAAATCTGGGAAGCCCTAGATCTTAATTTTAGTTCTCAATCCGCTGCAAAGAAAATGCAATATAAATTGCAACTGAGCTCTATTAAGTAGGGAAGTCTGTCTGTGAGAGATTATCTCAACAAAGTGAAAACATGTTGTGATCTTTTACAGTCTGCAGGTCACTCCATCTCTGAAGAAGATCAAATATTACAGATTCTAGCAGGCTTGAGCTCAGAATATGATCCTATTGTGGTTGCCATAACCTCAAGGCCATAAAATTGTAGGTTGAGAGAGGTGTACTCCATGCTAATGAGTTATGAGACCAGGCTTGAGAGTGTCAATCAGAGTTCTGTGAATCTAGATGGTTCTAATCCTACAGCTAATGCAGCTAATGTGCATAAGAATAACTCAAATGTCTCAAACTATAATCAAGGAGGTAGAGTCAGAGGTAACTACAACAACTATAACAACAAAGGAAGATGAAGGTCACAAGTAAGAGGAAGAGGAGGTAGAGGAAATCCTCACAAGGGGTAGATGCCCTGGTTGTCAAATCTGTAACTACACAAACCATACTGCAGACAAGTGTTATTACAAGTTTTATGCTTCATATGGAACCTCTGCAGACTCTCCTCAAGGCAACAATGGTCATAACTTTAACTCTAATGTGGATGGCTATTGGTATGCTGATTTTGGATCTTCCAATCACATTACAAATGAGATGAATAACCTTACCACCGCCTCATAGTACAATGGAGGAAACAAGGTTCAAGTGGCCAATGGTGCAGGTATATCCATCTCTCATATTGGTAACTCCACAATTAGATCACCCATGTCAAACAAATCCTTTATGCTTTCTGACTTGCTTCTTGTGCCAAATATAGCTAAAAATCTCTTAAGTGTATCACAGTTTTCTAAAGACAACTCAGTGTATTTTGAGTTTCATCCCTCTTCTTGTTTTGTAAAGGATCAGGCCACTCATCAAATCCTGTTCAAAGGCAGTCTTAAGCATGGCCTGTATTTATTTCATCTCCAACCATTGAAGCCTTTTCATACCTCTAGTGTCAACACCCTTCTGAGTTCTTCTCCTTCAGCTTTTCTTCTCAGTAAGAGCTTTGGCATGGAAGACTTGGTCATGCTTCAAATAAAACAGTTAAATTAGCTTTAGATCTCAGCTGTTAAAACTCTGTAATCCTACTACTATTGTCAATGACATTTCTCTTTGTGATTCTTGCATGAAAGCTAAATGTCATCAATTTCCTTTTTCTGATTCTCAGACTCAATATAATAAACCTTTTGAGCTATTCCATTCTGATGTATGGGGTCCCTTACCACAGAAATCCTCCAATGGCTATTTGTATTATGTTGCTTTCATTGATCATTATAGTAGATATACTTGGTTACATTTGCTTAAACATAAGTCAGATGTCACTGCTGCTTTCACTCATTTGATTAACCTTGTTCAAACACAATTTAACTCCAAAATCAAGTGCCTTCAGTTTGATGGAGGAGGAGAGTATATTGGTTTATCAAATCTGTTACAAACTCATGGCATTATCCATCATATATCATGTCCCTATACACCTCAACAAAATGGTCTAACTGAGAGGAAGCATAGACATATTGTTGAAGTTGGACTGTCTCTTCTTGCTCACTCAAATGTCCCTTTCAGATTCTGGGATGATTCCTTTGTCACAGCCACATATATCATCAATAGATTACCCTCCAAAGTCATTCAATATAAATCACCTTTTGAAAAGCTTTACAAACATAAACTTGCTTATTCTCATCTCAAACTGTTTGGCTGTCTATATTATCCAAATCTGAGACCCTACAATAAACTTAAACTTGAATACAGATCCCAACCCTCCACCTTTTTGGGCTATAGTACTAAATACAAAGGTTACAAAGCCTTACTTCTCTCTGGCAAGGTTGTAATCTCCAGAGATGTATCCTTTGGAATATTAATTTCTCTTTACCCAAAAATATGTGAGCAAGCCTATACATCTCTCTTCTCCCCCTCACTGTCCCCATACCCTCTCCACCAGTTACTGAGAATATCATTTCTCCTACTCCTCCTCCTGTCACTTCTAGTGAATTAAGTCAGTCCTCTATTCCTTCTTCTCCTCATCCTTCACCAATTAATACTGATAATTCTCCTCCTCAGTTAACCCCTTCAAACTCTTGTGGCTATCATCATAGTCAAGCCACAATTTCATCTTCAAAGTCATCTGCTTCTCATCATACTCCTGTTATTATCCATTCCTCTGATTTCAGTCACACAACCATTCTCTAGTTGTGGATTTACCATTTGAAGTGGATAGCATGCCTCATCTTGCTACCGATAATCTTGTTTCTAGTCATAATGCAGGTCCTTCTGGTAATCATCATATGGTTACTAGATCAAATACAGGTTCTCTCAAACCAAGAGTTCTTTCTGTTGTTGCAGAATCTACTACACCTGCATCTTATAAGGAAGTCTTGCTTGATCCAAACTGGAAAGCAGCTATGGAAGCTGAATATTTGGCTCTTTTAAAGAACAAAACATGGACACTCTGTGCTCCATCTCCTAACCATAAGCTCATTGGATCCAAGTGGGTTTTTAAAATTAAAACCAACTCTGATGGCAGTGTAGCTAGATACAAGGCTAAGCTTGTTGCTCAAGGTTACACTCAAACACCTGGTTTTGACTTCTCTGAAACCTTTAGTCCAGTAGTAAAGCCTACTACAATCAGACTGGTATTATTTATTGCTCTCACCAAGGGATGGTCTATTAGGAAATTGGATGTAAACAATGCCTTTCTAAATGGTGATCTGACTGAGGAAGTCTTCATGGCCCAACCTCCTGGTTTTGAGGTTAATTTCTCATCCTCTCCTCTTCCTCCAGTGTGCAAGCTTTCTAAAGCAATTTAGGGACTCAGACAAGCTCCCAGAGCCTGGTCCACAAAGCTTAAACACACACTAGCCAAGCTAGGGTTTCAATGTAGTCAAGCTGATGCTTCTTTATTTATTCAATCTAATATTCATGGCTGCATTTGGATCTTAGTTTATGTGGATGATATTTTCATCACTGAAAGCAACACGCATGGCATTAAAACTTTGATCAAAGCTCTGGACAGACAATTTTCCTTAAAGACCTAGGTACACTCCATCATTTTCTGGGAATTCAGGCTAATGCTACTACCTCTGGTCTTCACTTACATCAAGGGCAGTATATCAAGGATCTTCTTGCCAGAGCTGACATGAGTGATGCTAAAAGCACTCCAACTCCAATGGTTTCATCACTTAGACTATCTAAGGTTCAAGGTGAGGCTACTGTGGATGCAACTTTATATAGGAGTGTTGTGGTGCCTTGCAGTATGTAACCCTCACCATACCTGACATTGCTTTCAGGGTCAATAAAGTTTGCCAGTTTATGCAATCTCCTCTTGATACACACTGGAAAGCAGTAAAAAGAATATTAAGGTACCTAGCAGACACTATGGATCAAGGGCTTCTTCTTTCACCTGCATCCACACTCAACCTTGTGGCCCCTATACAGATTCTGACTAGGGTTCGGATGTTGATGATAGGAAATCAGTATCTGGTTTCTGTACCTTCCTTGGATCTGTAACGCCCCATTTTCGAAAATCACTTTTTAAAATAAAAATAATACTTTTAAATAAATATTTAGGCATTAATAAAAATATAATTAAAAATAAATTACATTGCAGCGGAAGTTTAAATAATAGAAATTACAAATTAAATCATTTTAAAAGATTTCTCGTCTTCCCCTCTCGATCCATCATCGATTATCTGAAAAATTCAACGTGTTGAAAGGGATGAGTTCAACGCTCAGTAGGAAGAATCTATATCAATCAAACGATAATTAAACCAACTTTTCACATACACGAAACATCATTCTTGATAAAAAAACGACATAATAATTCTTTCCTTTCAATCTTAACTTTCACATGTGGTGCGCACATAAAACACAGCCGGATCGCCCGGATGACCCGATTACTTTGGTCACTGACCCATCTTAGGTACACAAGTTTCAGAATTTCATTCCATCATTTCATAATATCGTTCATTCACCAAAAACACATCTCACGTACGTCATCATCAACTTAAACATCATAAGAATGAGTAGAAATTCCTACCTTAAATCCGACGTAGAAACAAGATGCAAATACTCGTCATGCTTGACTCGAAATCCGATCCATAATTATCATGCACTTTATTTCTTAACTTCGATCTCATCATTTTGATATATATAGAGAGAGAGACTATACTGTATATATAAATATGTATGTATACGTAGGTACGTGAGGTACTACTCTTAAGAAGGAACAACTGAACAAGGCTTTTAGCTCACAAATGAGAAGTCTATTTATAGTGTAGCCTATGTAGTGGAATCATAAGAGGCACAAAGATTAAATAAAATCAATAAACCATGCATGATATCAAAAGTTGTACCAATTAAACTTACGGTTATATGTGTATAATTAAAATAATTTTATATGAATAATTATTAAACATAATCAATAAAGGTATGATAAATGTGGACATAGAATCCTAACATTCATTCCATGCATAAATAGTAATTAATTAAATAAAATATTACACATTATTATTTGAATAATTAATTAGGATAAGATTAAATTATATTAATATTATAATTAATTACAATCATACAAAATTTAATAAAAAAACATTAGTTTTAATGCATATATAATAAATAATTAAATAAAATTTGAAAAGAATTGATTATAATATACTCATTTTTATTAAAATTATAATTAGTTACAAATAAACTTGCACACAAATTAAATAGTAATAGTAAATAAAAATTGATTAAATTACACTATTTTTAGTTAAAATCGTTTTCCGAATTGACAATATTTTTTTCAAAATAGAAAGTAGGGCCTAGAAGTAACGGATTTTAGGTGATTATTGTACATAAAATCGACAAATTGAAACCGGATTTCGGAGCGTGACAGGATCCAACATCATTTCATGGTCTTCAAAGAAGCAAGCCTCTGTATCTAGGAGCAATGCAGAAGTTGAGAGGTCTTGCCAATGCTGCCTCAGAAGTTGTATGGTTGAAGGCTCTGCTCAGTGAACTACGGTTCCCTTCCCCATATATTCCCAGGATTTGGGTTGATAATCAAAGCGCAATTGCACTTGCTTTGATTTTTGATTTCTTGATAATCAGGTTGAGTTTTGATAATCAGGTTTCAGAAATCGCAAGAACAGATTTCAGAAATCGCAATTTTAGACAATTCAACTCAAAATTACAGTTCTAAATCACTTATAACACTACTAAGAACTCAACCAAGCATCTAAAGCACCATATAATCCATCACATTGCTCGAATTCTCGAAAAAAAAATCGAAAAAAGGGTTTCGGATTCGGGAATTACCGGAGGTTGGAGACTCGGTTCTTCTTGTTGTTGTTCTTCCTCATGCTCGGAATCAGATGGCGTCGCCGACGATGACATTGCTCCGTTGATTCGAAATCGAAAAAAAATTGGTGTGGGGGGCGCGGTTGGGTTTACGGGGAGAGAGAGAAGAGGGAGAGAGAGAAGAGGAAAAAAAAAGTGGGGACCGATATTTTTTTTAATTCTTATCTTTTTCTTTTACATTCAAGGGTATAATAGGTACTTCAAATGCAATTGGTGTAAAAAATTCATGCTCTTATAATTGAGCACAAAAAACTCACAATTCTTACTAACTTGAACAAAAATCCATAGGCCTCTTAATTTTATAACTTCCTTTTTATATATTAATGTGAAAGCATGCATGTTTCTTATATACTTGTGTTATGTGTGTAGTTTTATTTTTATTCCCGCCACAAATTATTTTCAAACAAAAAATCTATCGGTTATTCTTACACATGGCCGCGACGAGTATCCTTGCCCTGTGCCCTCGGCTCCCTCGGAGCGAAACCTCGCCAAAGCTGTAAGCTCCCGTGACATTTTTAGCCGTGAGCGTGACGCTAAATTTATGGGAGGCTCCGGGTGATAGAGTCATTACCCGAGGTTCGACCCAAATACCCACCTTTTCTCCCATCATTGCCGTTATTGTGTACTTTTCTTCCTCGGCCGCAACGTTTGTCACGGTCCGCGTGACCGTCCGATTCCCAACGAAACCCGAGATCGCTATCGAGGGCGAATTGAAATCCACCGGATGCCCGAGAAGAGTGTCCTTGCAGGGGGTATTTGTGTACTTTTCAATCTCACCCGAGTTGATTCCGGGCGTAGCGCACAGGAATCCGACATACTCCATGAATCCTAAAAATAAAAATCAAAACTCGACTTATTTAACGATTTTTAGTTGAACTTAAACTGAAATATATACCTGCGTCGAAAACGAGCCCGGGATCCAAAGCAGACGCAGCATTGACGAAGCCGCTCCCGTAATCGAAAGGTGTTGCCTTACCAATCGACAAGTCCTCGATTTCGGCTTGGAGGGGTCCGCCTTCCCGGTCAACCGTTTCCGATGTCGTCATCAAGGCCGACTTGATAGCGGCTGGGCTCCACTTCGGATGCTTCTGCTTCACGAGAGCGGCTATTCCGGCTACGTGCGGTGCGGCCATGCTCGTCCCGGATACGATCGCAAAGCTTTGACCGGCATAGTTGACTTGGTCCGTCCCGGTTTACGACCAAGCGGCCCAAATCTGAGAGCCCGGAGCGAGGATGTCGGGCTTCAGAAGATCAGCCTCGGGCCGAGAAGAAGGCTACTTGTGGGGCGGATGAAACGAACGTAGGGTTCAAGCCGTCCCCGATGCTGTAAAGTTAGTTACTCGCCCGGTTCTGTTATCTCTTTGTGTGTAGTTTTGGTAGTAACCGACAAGTGCATTTGACATTGTACGTAGGATCGGTGATGAGGATTCCCGGCTGGCCAGATGGAACGGGGCTGTATCTTGAACCCGGAGAAGCATTTTCGACAACTAGGACAAAGCCGACTGCATCGAGACTCTTAGCTGTCTCGGCTACTTTCCTGATGGAAGTAGCACCGATAGTAAACAAGGAGTCAATGCGACGAAATTGCAACTACATATCACGTGTTTGTAAGGAAACTTACCGCACTTGTTTTACTAGGTGATGCAGATATAAAAGGCAAAGATCGCATCTTGTTGCTCAAACTAGATTTATTATTTTATTTATTTATTTTACTAGGGTTTTAGTACTATTTATATGTTTGAGTAATTTTATTTATGCAGTACTTGTTTTTGAATATGAAATAAAAAGAGTTTCTTTTGTTTTGTCGTATTTCGGTATTCTTAGGAATCAACGATATTAGATATGTTAATTCTCGGGTATTCTCAGAATCAACGAGTCTTAATTGTGTGTTTATCGCTTCCGCCTGCATCAGTTGGTATCAGAATCGAACGATGCCTCCTCGTCCCCAGCCTGCTCGTGAATCCGCCGTTGAGGCCGCAGCCCGTCGCGACGCCGACGTCGCCGCCTTAAGCCGCCAAATTGCAGCCCTCTCCGTCGATCTCGAGGAGCTCCGCCTTGCTGTTTCCAACAAGCTATCGTCACCTCCACGCCGACCGATCCCCGCGCTTGAGCGCACCCTTGTTGATGAACTCGATCCATATGATGATTTGGAAGACGAATCGGCCTCGATCTGGGATGACGAGTCAATTTGGGATGCCGAGCCAATCTAGGACACCAAGCCTACCGAGCCCGCGAGCCAATCTGGGATGCCGAGCCTGCCGAGCTAGTCGAGCCGATGTGGGACGCCGAGCCCGTCGAGCCGATGTGGGACGCCATGCCCGTCGAGCTGATCTGGGACGCCATGCCCGTCGAGCTGATCTTGGAAGCCAAGTCCGTTGAGCTGATTTGGGACTTCGAGCCACTTTATCAATCCACTACCCATGATCCGACTCTCCCTGTTGTCGCTACCCCTACGTCGCTTCATCAAGTCGCTGCCCCGAAGTTGAATCATGAAGTTGCTGCCCCAACGCCTTATTGTCATGTTGCGGCCTTCTATAGTTCCTACCGTGTTGAACATGACCAGTTGGCTGCTTCCACAACAGTGTACAAGGTCACCCCTACTAAGGATAGTTGGATGGTGTTTGATCCCGGTGGATGTGCTCGATCTTTCAGGTTCGCGATCGAACCTTCTTCTAGAGGGGAGAATGATGTGGATAAGGAAAAGATCGTATTTTACTCCCAAAGCTATCATTATTTTATTTATTTATTTTATTAAGGTTTTTAGTACTATTTATATTCTGTTCTTGACATTATGTTACGCAGTTGATTATTGATATGAAATAAAGTTTCGTTCTCTTTTGAGGTTTTTATCAGGTTTCGGTATTTTTCGAAATCAACGAAAGTTTGATGTATTAATTCTCGGGTATTCATAGAATCAACGAGTCTTAATCGTGTGTTTACGCTTCCGCCTGCATCAGTTTGGTATCAGAGCCGAAACGATGTCTCCCCGCTAGGCTCGTTCTTGAGTTTACAGGGGGCCTAGGCAATATATCCTAAATGGGCCCACATTAAATTATCAAATATATATATATATATATATATATATAATTTTTTATATTTTTTAAAAACATTATAGTAAATAAAACTTTAAAAAAATCATAAAATTCTAATTTTTTTCTTTTATATTAAAAAAAGTTATCAAAAATTTAAAACGATAGAAAAAATTGAAAAAAAAAAAAATCAAAAAATTTATAATTGTTCTCAATTTTTGTTCAATATTATGTTTTTTTTAAATTACTACGTATAATAAAACAAAAATAATTAAAATAAATGAGATTTTTTTTGTTACTTAATAAAATAATTAATTTTTAATTTTTTTCAATAATATGTATAATAAAACAAAAATAATTAAAATAAATGAAATTTTTTTTTGTTACTTAATAAAATAATTAATTCTTAATTTTTTTTCAATAATTTACTTTAAATTACTACGTAGTATAATAGAACAAAAATAATTAAAATAAATGAGATTTTTCTTTTGTTACTTAATAAAATAATTAATTCTCAATTTTTGTTCAATAGTATTTTTTTTTAAAATTACTATGTATAATAAAAATAATTAAAATAAATGAGATTCTTTTTGTTACTTAATAAAATTTGAGATTTGATAAAAGATTTTTGTTTGAAAATAGATAAATTAAGTGATTTTTTTTTAATATTTTTGTTGTTAAAATGGTCAAATAATTAAGATAAGTATTTTTAATTATATATAAAAGTATTATTTTTGAAAAACATATATATATATATATATATATATATATATATATATATATATATATATATATATATATATATATATATATATATATATATATAATTTTTTTTTTAAGAATGGGCCCCTAAAAAATGGGGGCCCTAGGCGGTTGCACCCTGGGCCTACCTATGCTCAGAGCCGGCCCTGCTCCCCGTCGTCAATATGTTCGCGAATCCGCCGTTGAAGTCGCAGCCCGTCGCGATGCCGACGTCGCCGCCTTAAGCCGCCAGATCGCAGCCCTTGCCGTTGAAATTGAGGAACTCTGCCTTACTATCACCAATGGTCTAACGAAATCTATTCCCGTGGCGCACCGATCCATCCCCATGGCGCCGTTGGATCTTGACGATATGGGATGACGAGCCGGTTTTATCTTCTTTCGTCCACCGAGAGTAGGAAGACCGTGATGAACTTTAACCGTCCAATCGCCCTGCGCGCAATAACCGAGCTTCATATCCAGGCCCCAAGCATGGATCAATAAGTCGTTCTGTATCGGTCAAATTGTCCAGAAGAAAACTAAAAAGCACAAGACTAAGCTAAGCAAGAAAGTTCGATACAGTGTACTATATAACATTGATTGTCCGAAAGCATTGGTTTTTTTTTTTTTTTTGAGAAAATCTTGGCTGATAGTATACTCTTTATTGCTATTGGAAATGTTTTTTGTAGTGTGGGCCAATGGTTTCCTTCTTTAAATGTAACTTGATTGTCCGAAGTAGTAATTTGGTGTTATCTTGTTTCACCACAATATTTCTGTTGCAGATACCAGATCAAAGGAAATTGATTATTCAAAAAGTTCAAACATTACTCTGAGGATACAACTGCTGATAGAAATGCTCTAAGAATGTGAAATTGGATGCGATGAATCCGAGAGAGAATGTCAAGATCACCTAAAGAAATCATGTTTCCAAGGCTTGTCCCCTAAACTGATACAGAATTCTAAAAGTAACTGAGTAAAGGATCACCTAAAGAAATCACATGCTTTTGCTTTTTCTTTTCCTTTTTCCGAGTGTCCTCCACTCTACACCACTTGTTAGCCAGAATAATTGACGGGATATTTTTTGAAGTTGGTGGTGGGATCTACCAAATGACTTTAATATTATTAGATCTATACACAACATACAATCATACTACATTTGCTAATCAAAACAGTGAAACACACTTCGATCAAGCTATCTCTTATAAACACTAAATCTTAATTCTCAGATCTTTGTTGTAAGAGATGTCAGCAGCAGCAATTCTAGGAGTCGTGGCATCTCTCGTCGGGCCGGCTATCGAAATCGGAAAATGTTTTCAGAAGCAGCTCAATTATCTCTGCTGCTTTCAAACCAACGTCAAAGCTCAGGATGATGCCGCTAAAGATCTGGCAGACGCGGAGGCCGACCTCCAGGTGCGAGTCGATGTGGCCAAGAGGAACGGGGAACAAATCTTGAATCAAGTTGAGACTTGGTTAGCAAAGGCTGGGGAGACTCGACTCAACAATACACTTGGAATTGGGACTCAGAAGCCGAGGATTTTCAATCTCAAGTCACGTTATTCCCTCAGCAGGAAAGCTATAAAGACAGCTCAATCCATGAACCAGCTTCGAGATACTTGCAATTTTGATCTCGTATCGAATCCCGCACTCCCAGCATCAATGCATCATGAAGGACGTCCTCAGACTACTCCAGTTCCCGGCGGTTGGATCGAGTCCAGAAAGAAGACCGAGGATGACATCATCATCGCCATGAGAGAAAAGAATGCTTACGTCGTTGGGGTGTGCGGTATGGGAGGTGTTGGGAAGACCACTATGGCCAAGCAAATCATGAACAGAGCAAAGGAAGATGAACGTCTCTTCGAGGAAGTCCTCTTGGTAGCTGTCGGTCAACGAGCAGACTTGTTGCAGATTCAACATGGTATTCTTGATTGGTTGGGCTTGAAACTGAACGAGGAAACCCTCGCACCAAGAGCTTTTCGGTTGCGCGATAGGCTACTCGGTGAAAACAGAAAGCTCATAGTTATCGACGATGTTTGGGAAAGAATCAATTTGGAAGAGTTAGGAATACCCTATCAAAGTGATTCATGTACAATTCTTTTAACATCTCGAGACAGTCGTGTTCTTCGTCAAATGAATGCTCATAAGGTTTTTACCGTAGAAAATTTATCTGAGGAAGAAGCATGGTCTATGTTTCAAGAAAATGTAGGAGCTTGCTTGGATGATGATCCGAACTTGCTTCCCACAGCAAGGGATGTTGCGAAAGAGTGCAAGGGTTTGCCGCTCGCACTCGTAGCCGTTTCGAGGGCACTAAAAGATCAAGCAAGCAAAGGTATTTGGTCAGATGCTTTGAAACAATTGCAAAGCAGTAACCCGATGGATATCCCAGGTTTTATTGAGGAAGTTTATAATCCCATCAGGTTGAGTTTTGATTTCTTGAAGAGTCCGCATGCAAAATCATTGTTGTTTTTGTGCTCTTCTTTCCCCGATGATACTATTATCAGCTTCAGGGACTTGGCGTTGTATGGCTTTGGATTATGCATCCTTGGAGACGATATTGATAATTTGGAAGACGCAAGAAACAGAATAACTGTGTTGGTCGATATGCTCAAAAGCCGATTTATGATATTACATGAGGGTCAACAATATGTCAAGATGCATGATGTGGTTCGCGACGTGGCCATTTTCATTGCTAAACAGGAAAATCACGCTATTCTCGATTCCACCTCACTCGACCGGTCAAAACAAAATCCTCACAGTAATGACTGCAATATGCTTTCGGTGTTTCAAAATCAAAGTCAATTTGATTTTCCTAAGGGATTGATTTTCCCGAACCTTAGCTTTTTGTTGATGTATAGCCATAATAGCCCATATTATAAATCTGCAATGAGTGATAATTTTTTCAAAGGTATGCAACAACTCAAAGTGTTGTCTATAACGACTTTTTCATTAGGATTAACACCACAAAACATGCAATTGCTGGAAAATCTTCGCACGCTGCATCTATATAAATGTCGTCATTTGGAGACATTATCTGCTGTTGGTGAGTTATCGAGTCTTGAAATTCTTTGTTGCATTCGTTGCTCCATTAAAGAGTTGTCGATGGAGATTGGGAGATTACAACGCCTTAGGTTCTTAGAAGTCAGAGATTGTTTTGATCTCAAAACAATAGTGCCAGGTGTGATATCGAGGTTGGGTCAACTTGAGGAGTTGAAGATGGTCGATAGCTTCACGGGATGGGAATCAGAGGGTATAGAAAATGAAAGAAGCAATGCGTCGCTAGCCGAGCTTCAATCCTTGTCAAAGCTGACATGTTTGGAGATTGAAATAAAGGATTGGTCTTTAGACGCACAAGTTTTGCAACTTTCTTCGAAGTTAGAAAAATACAACATACAAGTGGGTAAAAGGTCAGTGAGGGAACCAAATAGTACAAGGTCTCATGAGAAGAAATTGTTATCTTCATGCTCATGAGCAGGTAACCGTCAATTTGTTTCGTTAATAATTTTGAATTAATAATTTTATCGAATATCTAATAAATATTTTTTTAATTGTTTTCTTTTAGCTTGAAGTGCACGAGACCCTCACACCGACACCGGAGGAGGAGGAGATGATGTATTACAGGAGTTTGACGGAGGCCGGTGAGCTGTATGCCGTCCCGTACCAGCCTCCCCTCCGCTTAACTCACGCAGCGGCGCCGGCACGAGCACCTGCACCGAAGAAACAGATGGAGAAGAAGAAGAAGAAGAAGAAGCTTGTGGACCATGTGGTCAAGACATTCAAGAAGGTGGCAACAGGTATCCGCACGCGTGACGATGTCACGCCCAGCTCTTCAGCAGAGAGACAAGAGAGACGTAAATCTCGGAAAGCTCGACATAATTCTCCGCCTCCTCGACATGATTCTCCTCCTCTTCGAGGTGCTTCTCCTCCTCCCCGAGTTGCTACTCCTCCTGCTCGACATGCCACTCCTCCTGAGTCTCGAGCTGGACATACATCTGAGAGAGTGGTGGACGATGATCCACCTATTTATCGTCGGAGTGACTTCGAGAGGATCTTGTTCGACACATCCGAGAAGGGATTCACGACTCACATCGTGAAAGCCGTCACGGAGAGCGTCTCGGAGAACTTTTTCTCGAAGATGAAGGACTTCTTCGGTATGAGACGACACTCTCAGCCACGACCTTATCTCGCGAGGCCAGTGTACGATGAGCCTTCCTCGCCTCCTCGGAGTTCACCTCCTCGTCATTCCTACCACTTCGAGGACATAGCTCAGACTTCCCTGCGCAGAGCACCAGCTCGATTCTCGACGTCGGCGATGCCTGACCCCCCGCAGTATTCGTTTGGAGATGCTGACGCATGGATGCGTTACTGCATGCAGCCCCAGCCCCAGGTGCCTCCGATATTTCCATTTGGCTATCCATTCGAGAGTTACCAGATGCCGGGTCCATTCGGTCCATTCCAGGGTCCAGTCTTTCCATTCCAGGGTTATCAGATGCCACCGCCGGCCTATACATTTGAGTCCTCCAGCTACCGCACGCCTCCGTCGATTGTTCCTTTTGATCTGGAGACGTACACGCCGACACCAGCTGCTGTGGTCGATGTTGAGACCCATACTGGGAGGAACTTTGATATCTTCTCAGAGCCAGCTGCTGATGACGAGGAGGCTGACGAGGATGGCGGGGAGATCTTCACTGACGAGGACGAGGACGACGACGAGGCTGACGAGGATGACGGGGAGAGCAGCCTCGGACCTCGTGTTGTTCAGCCTTCCAAGTACTTGCGTAGCCCTTTCATTCGAGAGTTCACCAGGGCACGCGGTAGAAGAAGCTGGAAGATGTACGATGTGTACAGAGCATCGGGGCCCGATTCCTGCATTAGGGTGAAGTGCTGTGATGATTTGATCCTTGATCAAAAATTCTTCGACGATGTGGAAAATCCCAAAGTTTGGTTCAGCTCTCAGGTAATATTTTAAATTATAACCTTTTTAATTTATGTTTAAATATTAACAACGTGTCAATATTCAGGTACTCGACTTGTATATTGCGTTCATGAAAATAAAATGCAGAACTAGGACAGTGGTGAAGAGTTACGTGCAGGGCTTTTCGTACCAGCTCTTCGGTCCCAGCTTCTTCGTAAGTGAATGTCTTTTATCTATGTTTTTTATATTTTACTTTAATCGTATTCTTACTGACATAAAATTTAATATTTATGTCTTTTTCAAATAATGATTTCTGCCTCGAATACGGGAAACTGAAGCATACAGGGACTTCGAATAATTTCGAGGCGCGATACAAGAATTGGAAAGTACCTCAGCGTATGATAGACATTGTATCGGGTGAGGGTGACAGTGAGCATAGTTGGTACAATATCCGTCAGGTATGTTAACTGAATTTGATTAATCTTTGGTTTCTATGATTTCTTATATTTTCATTGTTTGTATGTAAGGTGGCCATGATTTGCAACATTGATAACATTCACTGGATCGTGGCGGCCATTGATTTCCATAACTGGACTGTCGAAGTGTATGATTCAATGTTCAGTGTCAGAGCTGCACAGATGAAGCCCCTGACAGATTTGTTACCTCAATTGTTGCTAAAAGCACACTGGTGGAACCAGCACTCGTACTTGTATGATTCAGGAACCAGTGTAGTCTTTTTTCTTATATGATATTGACGTGAGAAGTGTTTCATTTATTTCAATGTTTTATGTTTCAGGGAACGTAAGAACTGTGCTTTCAAGTTTAAGCTGATGCCCAGGGCTCGACAAATAATCCAACCCGACGGGAACTCGTGTGGGCCGATTTGTTGCATGTACCTGGATCGCTTGCTCAATGACAAGTTGACTCACGAGAACAAGACTATTGACAGTCCTTACATCGTTAGGTACAGAAAGTATATTGCTAGGATGATTTACTGGTTAGCTCAGGAAGGATGATTTACTGTTTTGGATTAGACTTGTTTTGGATTAGACTTGTTTAGGATGAAATATTGTTTAGTATTGTTTGGTATTTTTGTCTTGGATGGGTTGTATATTGAATGTTTGATAAGAATGTTGCAGGTTTTGGTTTAAAAAATGTGCAAAAAGAATCTTTTTTCATTCTGCCCAGAGGTTACTCGATTGGTTTGTTCCATCGAGTAACCATCGAGTAATCAAGAACAGGTCCATCGAGTAACGTAGAATCAGGCCTGAATCTGCAAAAGTACATTAAAATGGTTAATCGAAGAGGTTACTCGAAAGGGTTAAGCGAAAGGGTTATTGGAATTGGGTTACTCGAAATAGGTTACAGGAAAAGGTTACTCGAATAGCCATCATCCTGTAATCATAAATCTCCAAGGTTGGTCGATGGTCTGTTACTCGATCTGTCATCGACTAACCATCGACTAACCGTGTAAAATTAGTAATTTTTGGCCTTTTTTTTGGATAATTAAGTTGTTTTTTGCACTAATAAGTTCAATTTAGAGCCATAAAACATTATTAAAACAGTTTAGATGATCAAGCGATTCGTTTAGAGTGAAAACAAGTGAAACGTGGAACATTAGTCATATTTTTCTAAATATCTTAAGTAAGTTTACAACAAACAAAATATGATATTAGTTCAATGTTGACATGTTATGGTTAGAACACCAAAATTGAACATCAAAACATGTTTAATAAGTGTATTTTATCATTAAAATGAAGTTACATACGCAAAAACACAATTAGAAATTGACGAACGGCCTTAAAATTGAAAAAAATGGGTCCTGTTCATAGTTGGTCGATGGTTACTCGAATGGTTGGTCGATGGTTACCCTAATGTACTCGATGGAAACCCTAATGTACTCGAATGGGTTAATCGATGAGGTTACAAGATGGGGTTAATCGATGAGGTTAAAATATGGGGTTACTCGAATGGGTTAATCGATGAGGTTACAAGATGGGGTTAATCGATGAGGTTACAAGATGGGGTTACTCGAATGGGTTAATCGATGAGGTTACAAGATGGGGTTAATCGAATTGGTTACAAGATGGGGTTAATCGATGAGGCTACAAGATGGGGTTACTCGAATGGGTTAATCGATGAGGTTACAAGATGGGGTTAATCGATGAGGTTACAAGATGGGGTTACTCGAATGGGTTAATCGATGAGGTTACAAGATGGGGTTAATCGAATTGGTTACAAGATGGGGTTAATCGATTAGGTTACAAGATGGGGTTACTCGAATGGGTTAATCGATGAGGTTAATCGAAATAGGTTACTCGATGGAGTACTGAATATGCAGAATGCCCTTTCTGTTTTTTTACATCCCCTAACCTGCAAATCACATTGGTATAACAAATACCACTGCAAATATCCAAAGAAACACACTGAATATATCTTGAAACAAGATAATAAATCAATCCTAGTCATACGATGTATCGAGAAACACGATAACAAATCAACCAAACATAAGAAGAGCCCTCAATCCACACGCATCGGACATTTTGTTTTCGTGTGGCCCTCGGTTCTGCAAATGCTGCACTTTTTCTTCTGCCTTCTTCGACCCGATTCTTGCGTTCCCGAGGCTTCCGGAGGGACATTTAAATCAACGCCTGCAGGAGGGATGTAAGCCTTGCAGTTGCGTATGTTATGTCCTACGCCCTTACATTTCGTACACACCTGCACACAAATACACGGTATTAGGTCTTTACTCAAACTAATGACGACACAATATTAGGTACGAAGAACAAACCTGTACACGACGAGCAGACCCAGATCCCTCAACTGCAGAACGAACCCGACTCAACCGCGGACGTCCAGCCTGACTAACCACTTCCGGTGGAAGACACACGTAAGAAGCTACTCCTGGAGGGACAACCCAATCATCAACGTGTGGTACTGGCACAATAGGAGTCGCATACATCTCTCTCAAGCTGCTTTGCTTGAAATAGGGGCCGACGAAATCGTACAATGAAAATCTAGCCCGTCTACACAAAGTATCACGTTAGTGGCATTAATTAATTGAATGTTTAAAATTAAAAAGAAGATGTAAGGAAACCGATACCATACCGTATAGCGGCAGCAGCATGACGACACGGAATAAGGTCTAAGTCGAACTCCCGACAGTCACACGTGCGTCTCGCGATATCCACGAGATAGGACCTCCCGTTTTCCTCAACTCTGAACACGGTCCCCGCACTGACCTCCCGAACAGGAAAATGATGACTCAACTGATTCTGATTAGACACCTTTGCGAATGCCTCTTCGGTCAGCTCATCCTCCCTCTCATTAGCCTTCCTTCGTTTCTCGTCAAACCATCTCTCAATCATCGCACGAATCGACTCGAGCATAGCACAAACAGGCAATCGTCGTGGTCATCTGATAGCACCGTTGAAGACTTCGGCCGCATTCGATGTCATGAAACCATATCGTCGTGCAGCACATTTCGACCTTGCCCAGGTCTCAACACCGAGTCCAACGAGGCGCCTATAAGCACCGTCTCCACTGGATTTCTCCAAATCAGATAAATATTTTTCAAACTCATCCACTCGATAACAGTAGGCAGCTTTGTGTACAATTGTGATCACATGAGAGCGGTACATTGCTAGATTCTTCTCGAGGTGGTGACAGCACAACGCACGGGTTGCGTGGGGATAGGCACTCCGAATAGCATTCGCGATGCTCTTGTGCTGGTCGGACACAATGAGCAGATCGTCTGCATCGTAGCAAATCCTGAGGTGCTCTAGAAACCACGTCCACTCCAGGTCATTCTCAATCGGACCGATACCAAAGGCAAGCGGGAAAATCTGCTCGTTTCCGTCCTTCGTGACGGCAACAAATAACACACCACTGTTTTTCCCCTTCAAATGAGTGGCGTCGACTACTATGACGGGACGCAGAGTGCGCTGCTGAAATGCACTAATGCACTGCCCAAGTGCAACAAACATGTGACAGAACACGCCCTCACTGGTCGTCTGAATATCATACCGAGTCCCTGGATTGCATTCTTTCAGCACGTGCAGATATGACGGGAGCATCTGATATGAATCCTGATAGTTGCCGTACCTCATTTCAACGGCCAGGTTCCTCGTCCGCAGGGCGAAGCTGTAATCGATCACAACTCCGTACAATCTCCTCAAATCAGAAATCATCGTCTTCGGCTTCAGTGTGATCTCATCGTCGACTAGCTGACGTGCAAAGTAAGTAGCGGCAACCTTGCTCGACACGTGACGATCGGCAGTCCAATCCAAATCATTGACACACTCGTGATTCAAGTTCAGCCTCGTAATCTTCCAGAGTGTTTCGTCATTCCCAGTAGCACACAATTTGAAAGGGCACTTCTCAGAACCTCGCTTGCAAACGAACGCTACCCGTTCAGTGGTCGAGCGTTTAGTGGCACACTCCACCATATGCTCCATGTGATACATCCCCACCGCTATCTTCAGATCCGATTTCGTTCGGAATGTCGAGCCGACTGCAATATGACCATACACCAGTTCGGGAGGCTCGACCGATCGCAATGGAACCGCGGGGTCAAACCCCGGCAGTGGAATGATCCAGTTGCGCAGTGGATTATTCTGAGCATTCTGAGCTGCTTCGGGTTGCTCGCCGGCTCCCGCACTAGAACTCGAGGACAGATTACGGCGTGACAGAATATTTTTGATGACCCGCGGCTGTCTAATCCATTCTGTCCATTCAGTGGTCAACGACTGCAACAGATCGGTCTGACGAGCTTCTTCGTCGTCCTCGGAATTCTCAACAGGCCTCTCGCCCTCGGTCGGTACATCCGGATCCACTTCTGGAATATTCACCTCGGGTGCATTTGGATGTGCCTCCTCTAGCATCTCGGTGACGAAAATGAAACAATCGTCCTTTTGCTCGTCTAGCATGCGGGATACATCGTCGTCGCTAAGCAAAGGGCACCGCACGCTCCTAAAATCATTGCCTCGTGTTAAGATAAACAACATGTACTCGATATTCGGCGGAGGGCGCAAAACGGCACGAATCTGGCTCACAAGACCATCGAGGGTAAGTTGATCCCTCCTGAAGAAAAGGCACATATCTATCCCGTCGACGTAGACCGCTCGCTCCCAATGACCACCGTAACGTATCGTGATTCGTTGATTCGACATCTACAATTACAAAAAAAATTATTGAATTAGGTTAACTAATACAACATATCCATATATATCGACGAAACAAACCAAAAATTACGAAAAAATGCATTTTTTTGCAAAAAAACAGGCCCTGTTACTCGAATGGACTGTTCCATCGAGTAACAGGATGGACAGTTTCATTCGAGTAACATGATGGCCATTCGAGTAACAGGATGGCCTGTTACATTCGAGTAACAGTACCATCCTGTAAAGAGGTTCGAGTAACCTCACATTACTCGAATCTGTTACTGGAATAAGGTTACTCGAACCACTAGTCGAAGGTGTTTCAGTAAAGAAGTATTCGAGTAATGTTGAACTTCATAAAATTTTAGTTGCTCGATGGGTTGGTCGATGGTACGCTCCATCGAGCAACCCATCGAGCAACAGACGCAGAAAAAAAACGGGCGAAAAAACTGGAGCACGTACCTCTCGTTTTGGCTCGTTTAGCCACGCGTATATTCCACCGGCGTTTTCCAGAATCTAACGGGGCAACATGGTAGAGGTTTTTGTGTGGATTGGAGAGATTTTTTGAATTTTTTTTTTGTTTGGTTTGGTAGGTTTTGTTATGAATATGGATATGAATGCACAATTAAACCTATACCAAACCCTCAACTCAACAAAAAATCTGATCTCGTGGGCCCCACAAATTATTTTGGTTTTGTTTTTATTTTATTTGATATTGTTTTTGTTTATTTTGGATTTTTTGACAATTGGTGTAAAAAACTCACACTTTTATAAATGGGGACTTTAAACTCATGTACTTATCAAATGTGACTAAAAAGTCACATTCCCACTAAAATTAATTACTATATATACCTCGATCTCAATCAACTTCTTCTACGTTTTCTCTTCTGCTTCGTACAGCTTCCATGTTTTGTTTTCTTAATGATTCTGGTGTAACACCTTCCATCCCGGGGCAGTCTAAAATAATCAGTGCTATGAGCGATGGGAATCGAACGTCCCATCCCCAATCGCATAAACTCTGCAACTTGGGCAAGCACTCGAGATGTACATATTCCAATTGATGGAATATTGTTTGTGGATTATTTCTAGATGTTTTTGCAATATCGTCTTCATCTGCAATCACGTACACCATCTCTTTGTAATCACTGATGTATAGTGTTTCCAGATTGACAAGATTCCCAACCATTGAGTACGAAAACAAGTGTTTAATATGGTCACAGTCGCCCAAGTATCCTTGGATCTCTAGTTTCGTCAATTTGTCGAATTTAATCTGAAAATAAATAAATAAACCATCATTTATATTTATAATCCCTGAGGTATTTAGAATCACAAAAAGCACAACTACGTACGTACCTGTGTGTTGCAAAACAAATGAACACATTCACCAGCTGAATAAAATCCCACGTTCTTAATATCCAGTACATTCAACAATGGTAATTGAATATCCCATCTCCCTTCACAAAAGTTCTGCAACTTGGGCAGATCATAGAGAATAAGCTTTTCCAATTTATGGAATATTATTTGTTGTGGCTTTGTTTCGGATGTTTCTGCAGCATCGTCCTCTGTAACCACATATGCCATCTTATCGCAACTCTTGATGGTTAGTGTTTTGAGATTGACGAGATTTGCAGCTACAAAGTATGAAAATAAGTTGTTCATATTGACACACTCCTTTATATTTATCACCTTAAGGTTGCTGAAAAAAGGATGCAAGCTGCTGAAGGTACTCTGCGCAAATAAATAAACAATCATATATGATAATTGCCATTTAATATAATAATTTAATTATTAGCAATTAAATTGATAAGTTAAAATTATAAATAACAGAGTGATTGTAAGTTTATAATCAAATGTAAATTGAGCCTGCAGCTATGCAAATTCCAAAATATGTTTAAAAAAATAAATGTAACAAATGAAGAGATGATCAATAAGTCTATCTAGACCAAAATAAAATAACAAATACTCCTTTATTCACTAGATAATAACATTTCTGGTAAACATAAATTAGCTTTATTTTTTATACACTTTCCTTATTAGTTGTCCGTCCGTCTCATATCCAGTAGAACATTCAATAAAAAAAATTAGTTTTATTTTTTCATTGTACTGTATAATACAGATCATTTTACATTACTTCTTAAGTTATTTTCTTTATATTTTACACACAAATATTTACTTTATAAATTTAAAAATACATTTTTACTTTTATTTTAACTTTTTGTTCAAAAACTGAAATTAAAACAACATTTTTTTAATGTATATTGGTGTTTGAAAACTGTGTCTATTGTTTCCAGACGAAAAATAGGGAGTATTAAATAATTAGTATAATATGTGTTTACCTTTGTGTAGCAAATGAGATGAAGAGAGTCGGAAGAAGAATTGAGATAATCATTTTGATCAGAAAAAATATTAATAAGGCTTGTGAGCTTTGGACAGTCTTCAATACTCAACTCGATCAGCCGATGGAACTCAATATTGATCTCATGAATTCCTTTGGAGAACGCCTTTAGGCTTCTGAGATGACGCAACACCAACAAATACAATTTAGGAAATATTATTTTCCCAGATGTTGTTGCAATACTGTCATCTGCTGCAATCACATATGCTATATCATCGCATCCATCAATGATTAGTGTTTGGAGATTGACAAGATTTGTAGCTATTGAGTATGAAAACAAGTTGCTAATATTGGAAATGTTGGATACTTGTAACTCCTCGAGTTGAGCAAAGAAAAAATGTGGAATATGGTGACACCATAAATAGCTGATATTCTGGTATCCTCCGATGCCCAGTTTCTTCAAGCGGTCGAATGATATCTGCATATAAATAATGAGATGATGATGACAGAATATTGGTGTCATGTTGAGTATATGTATTTCCAAAACCGCCAAAAAACACAAATCAAAAGGTTATGTATGTATGTACCTTTGTGTTGCAAAATATATGAATAGAATCTTGGCCGCCCGAAGAACTCATGACATGATTTTGATGATCAGAAGCTTTACCAAGGCTTGTGAGCTTTGGACAGTATTTTATATCCAACCGGACAAGCTGAGGGAACTCAATGATGTCAATTCCTTTGCAGAAATATGTCAGGTTTTCCAGTCGTTTAAGATTTAACTTCATTAATGTTGGAAATGTGATGCATGAAGGACTATTCCCATCATCTTTCTCAATCCAGAAAACCTCTTCCATCGACTCACAATCTTTTATTTTAAGTTTCCGAAGTTGGGAGAGACTCCTTATTACCACCGACGATGAAAACACTCTACGTAGCTTTCCACAACATGAAATCCTTAAGGTGCTAAGATTGGCGAGTAAAACGTTTTGATTTTTGCTCCTCCACACATGCAGTAGTCCATCCATATTTGAGAGACTTATTTCTTTTAGTTTCGCAAAAGAATTAGATCCAGCTGGAATCGGGCCGTCGCATATTTCTTCAAACTTGGGAAGATAAGCTAAATACATCTCCTCCAAGACAGGGAAAACACCGAATCCGCAATCAGTTGAAGAAGAACTCACCAGTTTCACTACCGTCTGACAATATCCAAACACCAAACATCTCATGTTCTGATTGCCTGAAAAATCAAAACCATTAGAATCAACTACATCCAAGCATAGATATTCGGCAGTCCTTGCAAACACATCAATCCAATTTCTTAAACTTGTACTCATTTTCAAACTAACTGACAATTTCTTCTCATGAGACCTTGTACTAGTTGGTTCCCTCAGTGACCTTTCACCCACTTGTATGTTATATTTTACTATATTTGAAGAAAGTTGCAACACGTGGGCGTCCAAAGACCAATGCTCTATTTCAATCTCCAAACATGTTAACTTCGACAAGGATTGAAGCTCGGCTAGTGACGCATTTCTTCTTTCGTTTTCTATCTCCTCTGATTCCCATCCCTTGAAGCCACGGAGCATCTTCAACTCCTCAAGTTGACCCAACCTCGATATTACACCAGGCACTATTGTTTTGAGATTACTACAATCTCTGACTTCTAAGAGCCTAAGGCTTTGTAATCTCCCAATCTCCACCGGCAACTCCGTAATGAAGGGACAATTGCTGCAACGAAGAATTTCAAGACTCGATAACTCACCAACAGCAGATAATGTCTCCAAATAACACTCATATAGATGCAGGGTGCGAAGATTTTTCAGCAATCGCATGTTTTGTGGTGTTAATCTTAATGAAACCCATGAGATAGACAACACTTTGAGTTGTTGCATACCGTTGAAAAAATTATCACTCACTGCAAATTTATATGGCCTATACATCCACAAGAAGCTAAGGTTCGGGAAAATCAATCCCGTAGGAAAATCAAATTGACTTTGATTTTTAAACACCGAAAGTATATTGCAATCATTAATGTGAGGATTTTGTTTTGACCGGTCGAGTGAGGTGGAATCGAGAATAGCATGATTTTCCTGTTTAGCAATGAAATTGGCCACGTCGCGGACCACATCATGCAGTTTTACACAGTGTTCATCCTCACCATGTAATATCAGAAATCTGCTTTTGAGCATATCGACCAACACAATTATTCTGTTTCTTGCGTCTTCCAAATTATCAATATCGTCTCCAAGGATGCATAATCCAAAGCCACACAACGCCAAGTACTCGAGGTTGATTTTATGATCATCAGGGAAAGAAGAGCACAAAAACAAGAATGATTTTGCATGCGGACTCTCCAAGAAATCAAAACTCAACCTGATGGGATTATAAACTTCCTCAATAAAACGTGGGATATCTATTGGGTTACTGCTTTGCAATTGCTTCAAAGCATCAGACCAAATACCTTTGTTTGCTTGATCTTTTAGTGCCCTCGAAACGGCTACAAGTGCGAGCGGCAAACCTTTGCACTCTTTCGCAACATCCCTCGCGGTGGGAAGCAAGTTGGGATCATCAACCAAGCAAGCCCCTACATTTTCTTGAAACATAGACCATGCTTCTTCCTCAGATAAAATTTCTACGGTAAAAACTCTCTGAGCATTCATTTGACGAAGAACACGACTGTCTCGAGATGTTAAAAGGATTGTACAAGAATCACTTTGACAGGGTATTCCTAACTCTTCCAAATCGATTCTTTCCCAAACATCGTCGATAACTATGAGCTTTCTGTTTCCACCCAGTAGCCTATTGCGCAACCGAATAGCTCTTGGTGCGAGGGTTTCCTCATTCATTTTCAAGCCCAACCAATCAAGAATACCATGCTGAATCTGCAACAAGTCAGCTCGTTGACCGACAACTACCAAGAGTACTTCATCTAAGATACGTTCATCTAATTCCTTGGCTCTGTTCATGATTTTCTTGGCCATAGTGGTTTTCCCAACACCTCCCATACCGCACACCCCAATGACGTAATTAGCATTCCTTTCTCTCATGGCGATGATGATGTCATCCTCTATCTTCTTTCTGGACTCAATCCAACCTGCTGGAGGAGTCAGAAGACGTCCTTCATGATGCATTGATGCTGGGAGTGCGGGATTGGATACGTGATTGAAATTGCAAGTATCTTGAAGCTGGTTCATGGATTGAGCTGTCCTTATAGCTTTCCTGCTGAGAGAATAACGTGACTTGAGATTCAAAATCCCCGGCGTCCCAATTCCAAGTGTCATGACTTTCTGAGTGTCGTTAGCATTTGCTAACCAAGTCTCGACTTGACTCGAGATGATTTCCCCGTTCCTCTTCGCCTCATCGACTCGCGCCTGGAGGTCGGCCTTCACGCCTGCCAGATTTTCAGCGGCATCATCCAGAGCTTTGACGTTTGTTTGAAAGCAGCATAGATAATTGAGCTGCTTCTGAACACATTTTCCGATTTCGATAGCCGGCCCGACGAGAGATGCCACGACTCCTAGAATTGCTGCTGTTGCCATTTCTAACAACACAGATTAAATCTGAGAATTGGTTTCAGTGTTTATGTTGTGTATAGATCTAATAATATTAAAGTCATTTGGTAAAGCCACCACCAACTTGAAAAAATATCCCGTACGAGGTCAATTATTTTTGCGATAAGGTCTACCAATTTGAGGTGTAGAGTGAGAGGTGAGAGCTGCATTATTGGCAATTGGCATGGGATGGGACCATTATAATAATATATTAATTTCGTGTCCGTTATTCTCTTCTTGTGTTTTAAAACCATCTTTTACCAAATTTCTAAGTATTTTATTTCAAAATGTAATTTTATGATATCGACAGTTTACACAATCTACAAACACTGCCAAATTCTGATTCTCAGACATGTTTAGTTTCTGCTACAATAAACCAGGTTTTCCTAAAGCAGAAACATCGTCAAACATTCACTAAGAGAAATATCCAGATGAAGGCGGTCCAACATTAGGGAGTTAAATGAGAAAATAAGAAAATAATGTGAAATAACTAATGTAAGTTCGCTGAAATATTTTCTTTCGACTTCCAGTAAACGTAATATTGTTCAAAATCATATAATGATCTGTTGTTTATGACTCGAATCAGAACGCAAAAGAGGTCAAAATCGCCGAAGGAGGTTTCGGCGGGCGCCGGAAAGGTTTTGGCGACCGCCGGAAAAGAAGAATCGGGACTGCCAGTTTTCGAGGTTTCGGCGCCCGCCGAATGTATTCGGCGACCGCCAAATGAAAATAGCAGGTCGCCGTTTTCCGAGCAGCGGGATTTTTCTGTGCGCGGATTTTTGCGTAGCTTTTTGCACTGGGATTTTTGCGTTTGGTTTATTTAATTAGAGAATTAGAATTATATGAATTATAATTCTATTCCTTAATTATTTAGGAGTTATAAATTAGGAAAAGGATTTGTTCCTAATTCTAATTGTTACCAATTTGATAGGTTTGCTACACCTATAAATTGAGGTTCTCCGGTAGACGAAAATCAGACTAGACAAGACGAGTTATTGTAAACCTCATCGATATAGTGAAGTGTTTCTTCCTTCCCGTGGTTTTTCCCGTGTTTTGGGTTTCCACGTAAATTGTGTGTTCGTTCTTTACGCATATCTTTTTTCTTTGTGTCATCTCGTGTTTATATTCGCGAGCGCCGTGAGCGATTTGTGCTTTAAATCGCAACAAGTGGTATCAGAGCCTGAGGTCGCGACTTGGGTTTTCCGTGTTTTCGGTGGTGCTCGTGAATATTTGGAGAGATGTCGGCGAAATTTGATATTCCGTTATTAGATCTGAGCATGCGGTTCTCTACATGGCAGTTCAAGGTGGAGTCGGTTCTCACCAACATGGACCTTGATGATGCGTTGCTGGACATGGACAATATGGCAAGCACGATGAAGCCAGAAGAGAAGGCTCGGAAGGACAGAAAGGCAAGAGGTATAATTTCGGTCTACGTCTTTGGTCCTTTGCTCGAAGAGGTGATCAAGGAGAAGACGGCGGCAGAGATGTGGTCGAAGTTGGAGGATCTGTGTATGACGAAGACTTTGACCACAAAGTTGCATCTGAAGCAAAGGTTGTACGCGCATCGTATGGTGGAGGGTACAAGCCTGCAAGAGCATCTGTCTACCTTCATGGAGATCGTGTCCGATCTTGAGACCATGGAGTTAAAGTATGATACAGAGGATCTTGCTTTGATTTTGCTTTGTTCGTTGCCATCTTCATATGATTCGTTTAGGGATACTATTCTTTATAGTAGTAAGACCCTGAAGCTTAGAGACTTGGTCGATGCTTTGAGATCAAAGGAGATGATGAAGAAGGTTGTAAGTGGTGAAAATCCAGGTGAAGGTCTTAATGTCCAGGGCGGGGCAAAGAAGAAGAGATTCAGGGGGATTTGTCACTACTGCAAGAAAGAAGGCCACATGAAGAGGGAATGTCAGGCCCTGATAAATCGGAGAGAGGAATCGAACGTGGTCGATATCGGAGGAGGTTCACTTGATGGGGAACTCCTGGCTGTATCCGATTTGGGAACGAGTGAGGGGTGGATCATGGATTCGGGATGCTCATATCACATGTGTCACAACAAGGATGAGTTTGACACGTTTGATGAGAGTGTCGGTGGAACAGTGGTCATGGGTAATGACTCATTGTGTGAGATACGCGGCACAGGAACGGTGAGAATCAAGATGGTCGATGGGAATATTCGAACCCTCGGTAATGTAAGGTACGTTCTAGACCTGAGGAGGAATCTTATCTCTCTTAGCACCTTAGATCAAAAAGGGTACCGGTACTTCTGTAAAGGTGGAGTGTTGAAAGTAAGTCGGGGTAGACGACTTATTTTGCGAGGCGAGAGAAAGATTGGTGGATTGTATGAGCTGTGCGGCAACACAATTACCACGAGGGCAACTGCCTCTGCTCGAGAAAGTCATTCGCTGGAAAGTGAGTCGGGATCACTTTTGATTGAAAATTCATGCATGTGTGATGGTGTCGGGGATGTTGAGATGTGGAGTCAAATAGGAGTTGTTTGGAACAAGAACGGACCCAATCGGACAAGAAACGGGGTCAAACGAGCATTCGGAAGTTCATAAAGCCGCGCAGGCGGGCTAAAACCCGCGCAGGCGGCAGCACCCCAGGGTTACCCAGAACCCGCGCAGGCGAAAAAAAACCCGCGCTGGCGGGACCTGTAAAGGCCAGCGGGATTTGGTCTTTTTTGGCGGATTTTTTTACTTATTTCCCAAGTTTGGGATATTTATCTCTCTCCTATATATATGTAATCCTAATACTAATTAGGGTTAACACCTATTAACGCTAGAATCAATTAGTATAGAGATTACAGAGCTTGTAATTGGGATCTATATTTTTCTAGTGAAAACTACTGCAGCGGCAAAGTGGACGTAGCCCTCGTTAACGGGTGAACCACTCTAAATTTCTGTGTCCTTTATTTTTCGTATTTTCGTTCTTGTGCTTTCGTATTGCTTTTCAGGAAGGGAATTCGGACGCGAATTTCCCAACAACTGGTATCAGAGCGCTAGGGTTTTAGCGATCGGGGAAAAGCGTGTTGGAGTTGTGTACTTAATGTCTAGATTTAAGTAACGGTAAACTCCCGGTCATAGCATTTAATCTATTAAATTAATAAACAATTGTTTGCTTTTAATTATTATTAATTAAATATATGCAAATCATAGTCCTGGATTTTATACGTTGTAGTTAGTATGGTGTGCATGGGCGCACAGAAGATCATACTATCGGTTACTCGTATTTAATCGAACAGTTGCTCACGACCTAGATGGACACGGACCAATCCATCGGTATAGTCGTTGTGTGAGAGAGAAAATAATTTATCTTAATTATTTTGTCACACTTGTACACTTGGTGTATTGAGCGGATCGTTGAGATTCATCGATTAGGATTGCCGGCGATAATCGATTCGAGTCTCAGTGTATTTTATTCTTAGGGAGTGAAATTTGCACTCCTAAAATTACAATTTGCACTCCTATTTATTATTTTAGTAATAAATTATTCAATACACATCATTAATACCTAATTTACCCTCAATTATAGTTTTTTAAACATATTACCTATTGTGATGTCACCCCACTTTTTTTTCTTAATTTTTTTTAATTAAAAAATGTGCGATTATATTTCTTTTCATCCTGCGTAAACAACATTATTTTTACAAGAAAATTGCTGATATAAATTTTTATTTTTAACTGATATTTAACATTGTATCGTCAGTTTCCAATGAGTCAAAATAAGCATGTTTATACTCCAGACAAAACATACAGTAATCTGCAATTTTGTAAACAAATCAATACTTCACACTAAAATTTAATGAAGAAAATTTAAAAATATCGAGTTATTAATGATGAAAATAATGCGGAATCAAAAGTTTCTCCAATTTGCGACTAGATGAACTAACTTCTATGAGCTGGTGTTGGTTGTCGTATCAATCTATTGTGTATTGTGTTGAGTGTCTTTCTCATTTACTGCAAGAAAATAAAACAAAAACAAGTTAATAATAAAATGACACAAAAGAAACAAAAATATAATGTGTAGATCAATTGGAAAAACAAAATTGAACAAAAAGATGGAAGCTTCATCTAACCGTGAATCAAATGCCAGTAGACTGATTAATGGATGTACATCGATTTCGATAATGGCCAACCTTACCACAACTACTACATTTTCGAGGTACTTTTTCCACTACCTCAAAATAGGAAGGTTCTCTCCTCGTAGAACTTGTTTCTTTTCTTTTATTTGATCCAACTGGACGACCTTTATGAGGTTGAAGAGTAGGTTCAAATACAAGAGGACCAGATGTGCCCAGAATTTGAGAAATTTGTCTTATAGTATTTTCTTTTTGCACTATCGGTTGTTTTACATACTTCTCTTTAAGATCAGATAAAAGACCGATAAATGAATCTTCATTATCCAAGCTTGCATGATGGCCATTAATAGTGAAAGATCTTGTGTTTATTATCCACTGCTTATGAATGAGATCTAGAGGAAGCACCTCAATATTCAACTGTCTGATCATGTGTGCACATGGAAGACCCATGGTTCTGAAAAAATGACTCTTGCACTGAGTAGAATAATCTTTGGTATTTGCCAACACATACTGCTTGTGTAACTGAAATAAGGCATAAAAAGACACCTTATAAATCACTTCTTTAAAGAATGGGATGCAAAGTTGTGGAGAAACTTTAATCTTTTCACTGGCAAGTTGAGTTCTAATTTCTTGAAACTGGTTTTGAATAGCAAGATAAACATTGTCCTTTACTTCACGAAGACCGCCAGTTGAAACTTGAAGATACTTCTTTAAAGTTCCATGTGCACCTTCAGCTCTAGATGTAACATTAGTACCGAAATGTAAAATTTGTCCTGTCCATGCAAATACAAACCTCTCTTTCCATGGGATCCAAGTATTAGCAAGATAATTGACAACTGGAAAATATTCTTTATAATCAACTTGAAAACGATTCCAGCTTTCAACAAATGTCGGCACGTCCCAAGACTTCACAAGGGTACTCCAAGATGACATAAAAAATTCCCACTCTGCATCTTCCTTAAACTTACTCTTGCAATGTGCAAGAATATTTTTTTCGATATGCCATATGCATAAAAGATTAGAAGTCGTCGGAAACACAACTTGAATAGCTTTCATTAAGGCCAACTCCCTATCAGTTACAATCGCCACCGGACGTTTTTCATCTCCCAACATATTACTGAACATTTCAAGAGCCCATGTATAATCTTGTTGTTCTTCTTTTTGCATAAAAACAAAACATGAATAGAATGAACTGTTAAAGCTGGTAACTCCCACAATCTCAAGTAACGGCATCCTATACTTGTTTGTCTTATAAGTACAATCCATCACAAAAACATTGGAGTAACTTTTTGACAACTCAATTGAAATGGGATGGGCAAAGAAGAGATGAGTTAAATATCCTTTGTCATCATATTTGAGATTATGAAAAAAACCAGCACCACCAAGCTCGTCTAACAGTGCTTGAATAATTGACCTTCCACTTAGACTCTCTTTCTTAATTTGAGCCGTCATACTATATATATTTCTCGAAACCGCTAGCAAATTTGGGTTACTTTGTCTAAGTGAAGAAAGAATTTGACGTGGTTTTATACCAGCTCGACTCATTTGTTTAACATGTAAGGCTTCATCTTCAGTAAACCGACGACAATATGGATGTCCAGCCATGTCAATGGAAAGCTCATGGTTATGTTCCAAGCTGGTTATCTCGACTCTCCACAACCCTTCACTCTTCCGTCTTCCCACAATTTTAAAAGGACAATCTATTTTGCGAGAAGACGACTTATTTTTTTTCTTTACAGGTGAGGTTTTGGTACGATATAAACCATCTCGATCACAACCCATAATAACATAGTTATTAACTTTGGATCTTCTTATTACCAAAACATATCCTTGTAGCAACCCTATTTTACGAACAACACTAATAAGCTCATCTCGATTTTCAAAAGTTTGGTCTGATAATGATAGAAATTCATTAGGAACACCAACCATATAAGGACCTTCAAGTTAAAAAAGAAACAAACTATGAAGCAACTTTCTCAAAATATTAAGCATATGAAAAAGATTAAAATAAACAATTGGCAACGAGACTGAACAAAAATGTTTTTTAATCACAATAGACAAAGGTGGGAGGAGAGATGGGTTGAATTGAATAGAAACCCTTACCATTTTTGACGGGATTTTCACAGGTAGAAGATGAATGATTCGACTGCAACTCTTCTTCCATGTTATTAGATTCATGAAAAATTCAAAAGGGCCCGGAAATGATTTCTCTCTAATCTTAATTAAAATTGCGGCCGAGTAGTTCTTGTTTTGAAGGAGGAGATTCTTGTTTTGAATGAGGGAGATTGTTATCTTCTGAATGAGGGAAATAAGTAGAGGAAAAAAACAATCGAGGGGCAAACCAGGTATTAATAATGTGTATTAAATAATTTATTACTAAAATAATAAATAGGAGTGCAAATTGTAATTTTAGGAGTGCAAATTTCACTCCCCTTTATTCTTAATCCCCGATATTATTGCGGGTGTGTATATTTTATATAAGTGACTTTGATTTACCAAAGGAATTAACCGATTTAATTATTGGGTTAATTACCGGTTAAGTTGGGTCACTATATTTCATATATGACATGCCGTGAATGATTGACCGGACAGTGTATCCCGGAAGGGTTGATAATATCCCCGAGATGAGTTCATAAGGAATTATTGTGTAAACCTCATGAGTGGATTCGTTCCGCACAATAATTAAGGTTGAATGGTACTAGTCTCGGATTAAAGAGATGAATAAATTAATTAGCAATAAATTAATTTTATTCATGGATATTTAAATCTTAAATACACGGAATAAATAATACTACCGGAGAAATATTATTTGATATAATATGGTTTAATATTGGGAGTGCAATTAATTTATATAGTGGAAAATAAATTAATTAATATTGATAAGGATTAATGGACTTGAGCAGTGGGCTCAATTTAATCTTCAATATTGGAAGCCCAATATTCCACCTCCTTTAGATCCCCTACGTAGCCTATAAAAGCACTACATGGCCTTCATATATCATAAGACAAGATTATCATACTTGATATTCTAGAGAGTTGAAGGAGATCCATAGGAGTTCGATAGATCGTCGCCCACCCGACGTTCGAACGGAGTGCAAGGAATACGTGGGAAGATCCAAAAGGTCTTCAACTTGATTTCGTTTCTCCGCACAACGAATCAAAGGTATGATCATAAAACTCCTTGTGTGATTTTATGTTCAATTAATTGTGATACATACATGAACACACGATCCGGGAAAACAAGGATCTTCGGGGACGGGATTCGAGATCCCCGGCGAAGGATCGAGAGGACCCTCGGCTTGGAGCCGAGGGGTGGCGGTCGAGCCCTAGGGCTTCGACCGCCGGCGCGCATCGAAGGAAAGCCGCGGCTGGACGCCGCGGCTGGGGCGATGGAACCCTAGTTCGATCGCCGGGGACCGTCGCGGCTTCGCGCCGCGGCTGGTGGTCCCCCCTCCTGTCGGTGGTGGCGGTGAGTCGCCGGACTCACCGCCCGGGGCTGCCGGAGCAGCCCCAGCGATCGGCGCACGATCGCGAGCCCCGGTGGGGGCTCGGCTAGGGTTTCGGCCGCGGGTTCATCCCGCGGCGATGCTCGGGTCGAGCCCGGTTCCGTCCGGTGGTTCGCGTGTTTCCGGCGAGGGGATTTCGGTCGGGGTTATCGGTTCCGCAATTTTTTGATACCCCGGGATATCGATTTCCAGCAATTGGTATCAGAGCGTTTGGTTTCGTGTTTATGTATGTGTTCAATTGTGTTCTACCTTGCAGGGATTCCGACTATCATGGTTTAAATTAATTGTTAATTATTCGTTTAATTAATTGCTATTTAATTTTGCCATGATTATTCGTTATTAAACTCTCGGACATGTCGAGATTCGTTTTGTGTGGATGAATGCTTGTAATAGTAAAAATTCGGGGGTTGACCGAATTTAGATTTATTATTATTGTTCTATGTTTTCCGGAAAGTGTATAGGGTCGATTTCATGTATAGAATCGATACCGGAATTGTAAATTTATTTCTTGTAATTTATTTACGTTGGATCGATGCCGAGACGACCGCCGGAGAACTCGTGTGACGAAGAAGACGAATTGGACGAAAAACCGGGGGGGTCGATCATCCCCATGATCGATCCCCATGAGGATCGATCGACCCCACGCAAAGGGGCTGCCCGCTAGGGTTTCCGGCCACGCCGGCCACCGGTGGTGGTGGCGCGTGGCTAGGGGGCGGCGGCGGTGGTGCCCGGCGATGGTGGTGGTCGACGGTGGGGGTGGTGTGGGGATACCCAACCCATGCTACTCCTACCTAGATTCTACTTACCTAATTGATTCGGTTTTCCTAATTGAGTTTTCCTATTTTTGGGAATTCTCATGGATTAGGAAAAGAATTAATTGGAATTAATTTTATTCCTTATTCTATTATGGAAGTCTTCTAGAGTATTCCGAGTTCTACTTGGAATGGGATCCTAGAGATTTAATAGAATAGGAAAGGAATAAAAGTTAATTTAGGATTGATTTATTTCCTAATTGATTATTCCTATTTTATGGGAATTTTCATAGTAATGGAAATTAATTAATCTTGGAAAGTAGAAGGGTCCTAATTTATTTTATTTCCTTATTCTATTATAGAAGTCTTCTAGAATATTCCAAGTTTGACTTGGATAAATTATTCTAGAGATTTAATAGAATTAGATAGGAAAATAAATAAATAAAAATATTAATAATATTTAATTTTATTTTTGATTTATTCGATTGACTTAATTTTCGAATTAAGTATCTTTTGGATTTATTAAAAATAAATAGATTTAAATATTGGGATTAATATTCTCGTCACATGGAGCATTCAAGAACGAAGACTGAAGACTAGAAGACGCATACGGAGATGGAATAAAGCCATGATAGTCGGGAAAAATATTTTTTCTAGCATTATTTTGACTATGTGCTATGTGTTTTATTACTTGTATGCATGCTATATGTGTTTACTTTATGCACTAGATAGCGTATCCCTTTGTTATAAAAAGCTAAGTGGGAGAGGGGATGGAAACATTCCCATGGTCTCCATTACTGTTCTCTTGGTGACATTTATGAGCTTTCGAAGTTCATATAGATATGTCATTGGAGGAGAATTCTTGTAATTCCTTTTACAAGAAACATTGATTAAGTTTATCAAACAATGCCTAATTTGTCTTTCTGAAACTGACTTCAAGTCGACTCATTCTCACCCCGGGGAGTGGAATGGAGCCAAAGCCACTTGGTCATGTGGATGACACAAATTAGAGACATTCGTACCATTCTTTTGAAGATGGATCATTTGTCTGCTCGGCTCCCTCATCTAATGAGAGATAGGGTTGTTCGCATGGTGAATCACTGGTTAGAAACTTCGAGTTTCACTTATGATTCTCCGCGTCTTGATTTACGAAAATCGAATGGATCTTGTAACTGGGAGTCAATTATAAAAGTCTCTTAGTGTAGTAAACGTCCACACAACGTGGCTTGCTATACTGACGGATTTTGGATTAATTGATGTAGACAGTTGTAAGGAATTGTGAAGAGTTGTGAAGTTATCGTAAACGTCCACACAACGTGGCTTGCGGTGATGTAGTAATTCCAAACGATTTACTTTGGTGCTGAGTAATGGTTTACACTTAGATACGCTTTATAGTATTCCTCCCAACGAGGTTCCGCTATAAGTGATGTATGACCAAAGAAAATCTAATTGCTAAATCATTTGGGTGGGTAAACGTCCACACAACGTGGCTTGCCTTACCTGATGGGATTTTAGATGTGATTAGTAATTTAATGATATTATTTGAGGGAGATAATATCGGATATTAAATTGATTGTTTGTTTAAATGTGCTTATAGGTTTAGAGAATAGCTATGAACCCACTTTCTATGATACTCAAGGAGCATAAGCTCATTGGCCCCAACTATATTGATTGGAAGAGAAATTTAGACATTGTCCTGACTTCGGAGGAGTACAAGTTTGTACTCCATGAAGTGTGCCCTGCTGAGCCCACGGCTGCCTCAACTGATGAGGAAAAACTGGCATATCGGAAGTGGAAAAAGGCTGATGAAATGGCTAGGTGTTATATTTTGGCTTCCATGTCAAATGTACTCCAAACCCAACATGAGTCGATGGACACTGCCTATGATATGATGTTTAACCTCAAGGAGATGTTTGGGGAGCAAGATCGTGCGGCAAGGCAAGAAGCCATGAGAGTCCTCATGACAACTACTCAGTCTGAAGGAACGCCCGTAGGGGAGCACGTTCTTAAGATGATGGGTCTGTTGAATGAGCTTGAGATCCTAGGAGCTCAAATTGATGCTGAGACGCAAGTCGACATCATACTCCAGTCTCTGACCCCTAGTTTTGAGCAGTTTCGCATGAGCTATAATATGGGTAAACTATCTTATTCTCTTGCACAACTCCTGACTGAACTGAAGGCGGCAGAGGGGATCTACAAGAAGGGCAAGTCTCAAGCGCTTGTAGCTACCAAGTCCAAAGGCTTTAAGCCTGGTGGAGGTAGGGGCAAGAGGAGGAAGCAAGCCTGGAAACCCAGTGGTGTCAAGAAGACTGTACCACGAGTGGGGGCTGCAAAGCCAAGGGGCAAGTGCTTCCGATGCAACAAGTCTGGACACTGGAAGTCTGAATGTCCTCTCAGAGGTACAAATTTTTCTTTAGTCGTAAAAACATAGTCAGCGGTATTATCTACCGGAATTATGGTGTGTAGATATGGAACCACTGACGGTATGTGCATTTTGAATGCAGGGGTTCCAGAAAACCCGGCGACTTAGAGAAGAAGAGTTCGAGTCTACACGGGCAAAAGCTGTGGAGGAGGCAGCTGTTGCGGTGGAAGACATTTATCTGCTTTAGTAGTTAAATAGGATTTCATTTCAAGATTATTGCATTATGTACCCTTTATTTTAGAAAGAACGTTTTGTTCTGGATTTCTATTATTTAAGGAATGGATATTTTATTTCTTTAATCATTGGATGATTTTGACAAGAAATAATGGCGTTATCTATTCTGGTACATTAGATAGCAATATATGAATGATAGATCCTAAGTCCACCACGATGCAACGAACCGTTCTATAACTTGTGTTACTTGTTAGATATTTCTTTATTAATCATTATACTTGTGAATTCTTATACTTAGTAGTATTTTTCAAATAAGATTCAAATGGTCGAAATTGATTTGATCAATTATAGTTGAAGGAATGGACCTTCCGACCTAAGGATTGAGTTTGGAGGACAATACGTCTAAGCAAACCTTTCTGGATAAAGGATAGAATTCAGACAAGTATTGGAAATGATTAGATATGCAGACATATGTGTAAATTAGAAAGGTACGAGTAATTCTTTCAAGAATACTCGGTGATGGATTAGAATACTTAATGTGCCATAAAAGCAAAGTGTTTTGACTAGTCAATGGACACAAAGCTATTATGGGGAACCATCAAAGTATATCCATTAGGAGCCTGCGACTCGGTCGCGGAGGCCATCACCTATCTGAATAACACATAGCGTAATCAAAGATTGGGATTCAATCCCAAAGGGCCGCGCCATACACTTACGTGTAGAGATGGTGCGTTGTAAATAAGAAATGGAAATCTAATAGTAAAAGAACAAGTTGTTCGGAACTACCTATGTTCTATGGATATTCCTAGAGACAACAGCATATTCAATATGGTTGTAGGATATCCTAGATGAACAAAGTGTTGTGTGTTCTATAGTACTATGAACCAGAGGGACGTCTATCGTCCGGTTCATAGAGGAAGACTATCAGATGAACCACAAAGCCTAAAATTAACGTAATACCTTGGAATGAGAAGAAGGACAAAAGACTAGGAACCAGCCAAACCGAGTAGAAGTACACCACATACTGCACCTATTGTTATTACTGTTATACACCGGGGCGCCATTGCAGTGGGAGGTTGTCGGACAACCATAGATATTCATAAGACTAGAGGAGTTCGGACTCTGGATCTAGTAGAGATGAAATCGACCCCTAGCTCTGCATAAGGGCGGTACTAGATCTAAATGTGCCTGCTTGGAACAATAAGGTTTATTGTTAAGAGGCTAGATCATTTAGAGTACAAGCTTAGTAAATCCATTTATGGATAGTAACAAAGCTATAAATCGTGGAACTTGCGAATTGATGAGAAAATCCATTTGATGGATTCATCAAAAGGCATAGACGAAAGGTGTATTGAAGACGTAATGGAAACAAGGTGGTGTTTCTCGGACATTTTATGTAGATAACATTTTATCATTGGCAACAATGTAAAAATGTTGTCAGACATAAAATAATGGTTGTCTAAATAAATCGAGATATAAGATTGAGTAGAAGTTAGAGCATGTTCTAAAGATCGTTCGTTCTAACGATAAGAACATTGTACTTCTCCTAGATACCTTATACGATTATGGTTTGTTTTAAACATGCATACTTCTGAGAAAGGTTATTGCCTTTCAGAGACAGAATATTCATCTATCTAAAGGATATGTGTTTCGAACACATGAAGGAGATAGATGAAGACAAAGAAGTTTCCTACACTTTGTGTGGAAATCCTTATAGATGCAATGTTGTAAAAAGACAACCTGATATCAACTATGCCGTTTGCGTAGTGGGAGGATATCAAAGTAATCTGGATAAGGGATGTTCGAATGCTGTAAGAGTACTTTCATAGTGCTGGCTAACGGAGCAAGACGAAATCTTCTTAGATTACAGTTTCTCAGATCCAAAAATCAAAGAAGGACCAGTGTAAGTCGATATCAGGCTATGTGTTCACTTTTAGAAAGAGGTGGAACCATGAAATGAAAGAGTGATAAGCAGGACGCTTCTCAGACTCTCTCATAACCGAATAGCAGCCTCAGAGGCAGCGGAAGTTTTGGTTAGGTTCCGGGATAACCTCTAAGACTTGGATATGACTCTTGGTTTATCAAAGGCTATTACATAGCGGTGCATGGTAAACCGGAAGAAGTCATAAGTCAAAAAGTGATGATAACACATAGTGCAAGTACCACCTGATACGAGTCATCGTCGAGGGAGACGACGTAGTAGTCACCAAGATAACTTCAGAGCGGCAACCTAGATTGCTCACTCACATAGTACTTCTCGGAAGTACACTTTAAAGCACGTGATGAGTATGGGAACCGGGAGTTTGGAGGAAATGACTAGACCTTAGTACAAGTGGGAGATTGTTGGAGTTGTGTACTTAATGTCTAGATTTAAGTAACGGTAAACTCCCGGTCATAGCATTTAATCTATTAAATTAATAAACAATTGTTTGCTTTTAATTATTATTAATTAAATATATGCAAATCATAGTCCTGGATTTTATACGTTGTAGTTAGTATGGTGTGCATGGGCGCACAGAAGATCATACTATCGGTTACTCGTATTTAATCGAACAGTTGCTCACGACCTAGATGGACACGGACCAATCCATCGGTATAGTCGTTGTGTGAGAGAAAAAATAATTTATCTTAATTATTTTGTCACACTTGTACACTTGGTGTATTGAGCGGATCGTTGAGATTCATCGATTAGGATTGCCGGCGATAATCGATTCGAGTCTCAGTGTATTTTATTCTTAATCCCCGATATTATTGCGGGTGTGTATATTTTATATAAGTGACTTTGATTTACCAAAGGAATTAACCGATTTAATTATTGGGTTAATTACCGGTTAAGTTGGGTCACTATATTTCATATATGACATGCCGTGAATGATTGACCGGACAGTGTATCCCGGAAGGGTTGATAATATCCCCGAGATGAGTTCATAAGGAATTATTGTGTAAACCTCATGAGTGGATTCGTTCCGCACAATAATTAAGGTTGAATGGTACTAGTCTCGGATTAAAGAGATGAATAAATTAATTAGCAATAAATTAATTTTATTCATGGATATTTAAATCTTAAATACACGGAATAAATAATACTAACGGAGAAATATTATTTGATATAATATAGTTTAATATTGGGAGTGCAATTAATTTATATAGTGGAAAATAAATTAATTAATATTGATAAGGATTAATGGACTTGAGCAGTGGGCTCAATTTAATCTTCAATATTGGAAGCTCAATATTCCACCTCCTTTAGATCCCCTACGTAGCCTATAAAAGCACTACATGGCCTTCATAAATCATAAGACAAGATTATCATACTTGATATTCTAGAGAGTTGAAGGAGATCCATAGGAGTTCGATAGATCGTCGCCCACCCGACGTTCGAACGGAGTGCAAGGAATACGTGGGAAGATCCAAAAGGTCTTCAACTTGATTTCGTTTCTCCGCACAACGAATCAAAGGTATGATCATAAAACTCCTTGTGTGATTTTATGTTCAATTAATTGTGATACATACATGAACACACGATCCGGGAAAACAAGGATCTTCGGGGATGGGGATTCGAGATCCCCGGCGAAGGATCAAGAGGACCCTCGGCTTGGAGCCGAGGGGTGGCGGTCGAGCCCTAGGGCTTCGACCGCCGGCGCGCATCGAAGGAAAGCCGCGGCTGGACGCCGCGGCTGGGGCGATCGAACCCTAGTTCGATCGCCGGGGACCATCGCGGCTTCGCGCCGCGGCTGGTGGTCCCCCCTCCTGTCGGTGGTGGCGGTGAGTCGCCGGACTCACCATCCGGGGCTGCCGGAGCAGCCCCAGCGATCGGCGCACGATCGCGAGCCCCGGTGGGGGCTCGGCTAGGGTTTCGGCCGCGGGTTCATCCCGCGGCGATGCTCGGGTCGAGCCCGGTTCCGTCCGGTGGTTCGCGTGTTTCCGGCGAGGGGATTTCGGTCGGGGTTATCGGTTCCGCAATTTTTTGATACCCCGGGATATCGATTTCCAGCAAAGCGATGACGGACACCACCACCTCGTTCGGGGTTACGAAGTTCGACGGAAATAACTATGGACACTGGAAGATGCAGATCGAGGACTACCTTTATGGGAAGAAGCTCGGAATTCCTTTGGAGGGTAGACCGGAGAGAATCACAGATGACGAGGAATGGGAAAGCCTCGACAGGCAGGTGTTGGGATTGATACGTTTGTCTCTGGCTTCAAACGTCTCATTCAACGTGCGCGAAATTACCACAACCAAGGGTTTGATGGCAGCCCTATCAAACATGTACGAGCAACTCTCAGCGAACAACAAGGTATACCTTATGAAACAGTTGTTCAACCTTAAGATGTCAGACAATTCATCAGCGGCCAACCATGTGAATGAGTTTAACTCAATTTTGAACTAGTTGAAGGCAGTCGGGGTGAATTTTGATGAAGAGATTTATGCCTTGTTTCTACTTGCGTCTCTACCGGATAGTTGGGAGCCCATGCGGGCAGCTGTTAGCAACTCTATGGGGAAGGAGAATCTGCAGTTCTCCGATGTTAGAGATCGTATCCTTGCCGAGGAAATCCGGAGAAAGGTTTTCAAGGTGAAAGCTCCTAGTTCGACCTTGAGTGTGGAGAACCGGGGGAGGAACTCGGGAAGGAATTCTAACAGGAACAGAGGTAGATCCATGTCTAGGAATGGGAGAGATAGCTCAAAGTCCGAGGATAATGAGTGCTGGAATTGTGGTAAGACGGGGCACTTCAAGAGGGATTGTCGCTCTCGGGGGAAGAACGAAAACAAGAAGAAGGGATCCGCCAATGCGGTGACACATGATGAGGACGATGGGGATGTCCTTCTCCTATCGGTCGACTCACCGATCGATTCCTGGGTGCTGGACTCAGGGGCTTCTTTCCATACTACTGCACAGCGAGAGGTAATGCAGAATTACGTCTCGGGTGAATATGGAAAGGTTTTTCTAGCAGATGACGAGCCACTCGATGTAGTCGGGATGGGAGATATCAACCTGAAGATGTCAAATGGGCAAACTTGGAAGATTACCAAGGTTAGACATGTGGCGGGGTTGATGAGGAACCTGATTTCGGTGGGCCAGCTTGACAGTGATGGCCATCGAGTGTCATTTGGAGATGGGTCGTGGAAGGTTTCAGGGAACGCCATGACCATAGCTCGAGGTCATAAGACGGGCACACTTTACATGACGACGAGCGTGAGGGACTCGGCTGGTGTTGTTGATAACACCAAGAAGACCGAATTGTGGCATTGCAGGCTGGGGCACATGAGTGAGAAGGGGATGAAGATCATGGCAAAGAACGGGCTGCTGCCCGAACTCAAGGCGATCGAGTCTCATGTGTGCGAGGGCTGCATTCTTGGAAAGCAGAAACGGGTGAGTTTTTCCAAAGATGGAAGGGAGCCCAAGGCGGAAAAGCTGGAACTAGTACACACGGATGTTTGGGGACCCACTCCCGTCGCCTCACTCGGAGGGTCACTCTACTATGTTACCTTCATCGATGACTCCACAAGGAAGGTATGGGTATACTTCATGAAAAATAAGAGTGACGTGTTCTCTGTTTTCAGGAAATGGAAAGCCGAGGTTGAGAATGAAACAAATCTCAAGGTGAAGTGTTTGAGGTCCGACAACGGTGGTGAGTACGTTGACGCCGACTTCAGACAATATTGTGTCGAGAGTGGGATCAAGATGGTGAAGACTATTCCGGGGACCCCACAACAAAACGGAATAGCTGAGCGAATGAACAGGACGCTAAATGAGAAGGCCCGGAGTATGCGGTTACATTCGGGGATGCCCAAGATGTTTTGGGCGTATGCCATCGATATGGCAGCTCATTTAATCAACAGAGCACCGTCGGTTCCTTTGGAATATCGGATTCCTGAGGAGGTTTGGAGTGGGAAGAAGCTGAATCTGTCCTACTTGAGGGTGTTCGGGTGTCTGGCGTATGTTCACATCGACGCAGCTGCTCGTAGCAAGCTTGATCCTAAATCCAAGAAGTGCTTCTTCCTTGGATATGGCGGCACGGAGTTCGGGTACCGATTTTGGGATGCCGAAAATCATAAGGTGATCCGAAGCAGAGATGTAATCTTCAACGAGGCGGTCTTGTACAAGGGTAAAGACGAGGTTGTTGAAGAAAGCATTGATCCCGTGGGAGACACGGAGGAGGTTCCGGTGAAGGTCAATGAGACCGAGGAGATTGAAGAGGGAAACACGAGCAGCGAGGATGAGCAAGATGAGAATGCTAATCCCAACATCGATCCAGTTACACCGAAGCCGTGGAGGTCCACTAGGGTAAGAAGACCTCCCCATAAATTTTCACCTTCTCTTAACTATATTTTGCTGACTGATAGGGGTGAGCCGGAGAGCTACACCGAGGCTATACAAGCGAGGGATTCGATCAAGTGGGAGACTGCCATGAAAGAAGAAATGAGCTCTTTGATGTCGAATCAGACTTGGGAACTAGCCGAGCTTCCGAAGGAGAAGAAGGCCTTGCACAATAAATGGGTCTTCCAGGCAAAGGAAGAACACGATGGAAGCGTTCGGTATAAAGCAAGATTGGTGGTGAAGGGCTTCCAGCAGAAGGAAGGGATCGACTACACGGAGATCTTTGCTCCGGTAGTCAAGATGGTAACCATCCGGGTGGTGCTTAGCTTGGTGGCACAGGAGAACTTACATCTTCAGCAAATGGATGTAAAGACCGCATTTCTTCACGGGGATCTAGATGAAGAAATCTACATGAAGCAACCGGAGGGTTTCGAAGTCCGAGGCAAGGAGAAACTGGTGTGTAAGCTTCAGAAGACCTTGTATGGGTTGAAGCAAGCTCCGAGGCAGTGGTACAAGAAGTTCGACATGTTCATGAAGCGAGTCGAGTTCACGCGGTGCGAGGCGGACCACTGCTGCTATTTCAAGAGTCTTGGAAAAGGTAACTACATAATTTTGCTCCTTTATGTAGATGACATGCTGATAGTCGGGGCGAGCTTGGTGGAGATCGACAAGCTCAAGAAGAGTCTATCGAGGGAGTTCTCTATGAAGGATTTGGGTGCTGCCAAACAAATCCTGGGGATGAGAATCACGAGGAGCAAGGATGGTCTTGAGTTGTCTCAAGAGGAGTACTTGAAGAAGGTACTAGCGAGATTTAGCATGGAGAATGCAAAACCGGTTGGAACTCCTTTGGATAGTCACTTCCGTTTGTCAAAGGAGGACTCGCCGGTAAGCGAGGAGGAGATGGAGTATATGGATAAGGTCCCTTACGCCTCTGCGATTGGGAGCCTTATGTATGCTATGGTTTGCACGAGGCCTGACATTGCCCATGCAGTGGGAGTGGTCAGCCGGTTTAAGAGTAATCCGGGGAAGCAACATTGGGAAGCCGTCAAGTGGATCTTTCGATACTTGAGAGGGACTACCGACTTTGCTTTGAGGTTCCGAAAATCAGATGTGGGGTTACTCGAGTTCGTGGACGCAGATAACGGGGGTGACGTGGATAGTAGGAAGAGCACTACTAGGTACGTGTACACTTTCGGGGGTACCGCGATTAGCTGGGTGTCGAGGTTGTAGAAGATAGTAGCATTGTCGAGTTGCGAGGCGGAGTACGTCGCTGTGACGGAAGCCGCGAAGGAGATGATGTGGCTACAGACTTTTCTGCTTGAGTTGAGACAAGACCATTCGGGGATTGTCTTGTATTGCGACAGTCAGAGCGCCATTCACTTGGCGAAGAATCCGGTGTACCATGCTCGAACGAAGCATATCCAGCTGAGATATCACTTCATTCGATCGGCCTTAGAGGAAGGCATTTTAGTGTTGGAAAAGATTCTTGGGAGTAAGAATCCGGCCGACATGTTCACGAAGGTGGTACCATATGATAAGCTGAAGTTGTGCTCGACTTCAGTCGATCTTCTAGGATGAGGATCGGGAGGATGCCGCTGCAGTGGGAGCTAATGGATGAGATTTTCCTCCAAGTGGGAGATTGTTGAGATGTGGAATCAAATAGGAGTTGTTTGGAACAAGAACGGACCCAATCGGAAAAGAAACGGGGTCAAACGAGCATTCGGAAGTTCATAAAGCCGCGCAGGCGGGCTAAAACCCGCGCAGGCGGCAGCACCCCAGGGTTACCCAGAACCCGCGCAGGCGAAAAAAAACCCGCGCTGGCGGGACCTGTAAAGGCCAGCGGGATTTGGTCTTTTTTAGCGGATTTTTGACTTCTTTCCCAAGTTTGGGATATTTATCTCTCTCCTATATATATTTAATCATAATACTAATTAAGGTTAACACTTATTAACGCTAGAATCAATTAGTATAGAGATTACAGAGCTTGTAATTGGGATCTATATTTTTCTAGTGAAAACTATGCTGGAAATTTGATACCCCGGGATATCGATTTCCAGCAATTGGTATCCGAGAGTTTAATAACGAATAATCATGGTAAAATTAAATAACAATTAATTAACTAAATAATTAACAATTAATTAACCATGATAGTCGGAATCCCTGCAAGGTAGAACGATAATTGAACACATACATGAACACGAAACCAAACGCTCTGATACCAATTGCTGGAAATCGATATCCCGGGGTATCAAAAATTGCGGAACCGATAACCCCGATCGAAATCCCGTCGCCGGAAACCGATCACGAACGCCGCGTCGCCGGAGTCCGACGAGAGAATCGCCACGAGGGCGAAACCCTAGCCGAACCCCACGCGGGGTTCGCGATCACATGCACATGCGATCGTCGAGCTGCACCGGCAGCCCCGGGCGGTGAGTCCGGCGACTCACCGCCACCGCGGCTGGTGGCTTTCCCCACCTCCAGCGATGGCGGTGAGTCGCCGGACACACCGCCCGGGGCTGCCGGTGCAGCCCGGCGATCGCATGTGCATGCGATCGCGAACCCCGCGTGGGGTTCGGCTAGGGTTTCGCCCTCGTGGCGATTCTCTCGTCGGACTCCGGTGACGCGGCGTTCGTGATCGGTTTCCGGCGACGGGATTTCGATCGGGGTTATCGGTTCCGCAATTTTTGATACCCCGGGATATCGATTTCCAGCAATTGGTATCAGAGCGTTTGGTTTCGTGTTTATGTATGTGTTCAATTATCGTTCTACCTTGCAGGGATTCCGACTATCATGGTTAATTAATTGTTAATTATTTAGTTAATTAATTGTTATTTAATTTTACCATGATTATTCGTTATTAAACTCTCGGACATGTCGAGATTCGTTTTGTGTGGATGAATGCTTGTAATAGTAAAAATTCGGGGGTTGACCGAATTTAGATTTATTATTATTGTTCTATGTTTTCCGGAAAGTGTATAGGGTCGATTTCATGTATAGAATCGATACCGGAATTGTAAATTTATTTTGTAATTTATTTACGTTGGATCGATGCCGAGACGACCGTCGGAGAACACATGTGACGAAGGAGAAGACGTGAGAGAGGACCGGGGATCGATTAGATCGATCCCATGATGAGATCGATCGATGGCATGGGAGAGGGGCTCGATCGCCCCTGCCGCAGGCTGCCGCCGGTTCGGTGGCTGGCCAGCGTGGCTGGGCGGCGGTGCTCCTCCCCGGGGGCCGGCCGGTCGAAGGTGGGGTGGCGTGGGGTCTCCCGATCTCATGCTACTCCTACCAAGATTCACTTTCCTAATTGATTCGGTTTTCCTATTTTGAGTATTCCTATGTTTGGGAACTCTCATGGAAATAGGAAAAGAATTAATTGGAATTAATTTATTTACTTATTCTATTATGGAAGTCTTCTAGAATATTCCAAGTTCTACTTAAAATAGGATTCTAGAGATTTAATAGAATTGGATAGGAAAATAATTAATTAATAAATTAATTTATTTCCTAGTTGATTATTCCTATTTTATGGGAATTTTCATGGACATGGAAATTAATTAATTTTGGAAAGTAGAAGAGTCCTAATTTATTTTATTTCCTTATTCTATTATAGAAGTCTTCTAGAATATTCCAAGTTTAACTTGGATAGATTATTCTAGAGATTTAATAGAATTAGATAGGAAAATAAATAAATAAAAATATAAATAATATTTAATTTTATTTTTGATTTATTCGATTGACTTAATTTTCGAATTAAGTATCTTTTGGATTTATTAAAAATAAATAGATTTAAATATTGGGATTAATATTCTCGTCACATGGAGCATTCAAGAACGAAGACTGAAGACTAGAAGACGCATACGGAGATGGAATAAAGCCATGATAGTCGGAAAATAATTTTCTAGCATTATTTTGACTATGTGATACAATGTGCTTTATTACTTGTATGCATGCTTATGTGTTTAATTATGCATTAGATAGCATATCCCTTTGTTATAAAAAGCTAAGTGGGAGAGGGGATGGAAACATTCCCATGGTCTCCATTACTGTTCTCTTTGTGACTCTTATGGACTTTTGAAGTTCATATAGATGTGTCATTGGAGGAGAATTCTTGTAATTCCTTTTACGAGAAACATTGATTAAGTCTATCAAACAATGCCTAATTTGTCTTTCTGAAATTGACTTCAAGTCGACTCATTCTCACCCCGGGGAGTGGAATGGAGCCAAAGCCACTTGGTCATGTGGATGACACAAATTAGAGACATTCGTACCATTCTTTTAAAGATGGATCGATTGTCTGCTCAGCTCCCTCATCTAATGAGAGATAGGGTTGTTCGCATGGTGAATCACTGGTTAGAAACTTTGAGTTTCACTTATGATTCTCCGCGTCTAGATTTACGAAAATCGAATGGATCAAGTAATTGGGAGTCAACTGTAAAAGTCTTTTGGTATAGTAAACGTCCACATGAACGTGGCTTGCTATACTGAATGGGATTTTGGAATGGTTGATGTAGACAGTTATAGGGAATTGTGAAGGATTGTGAGTTATCGTAAACGTCCACATGAACGTGGCTTACAGTGACGTAGCAATTCCAAATGATTCACCTTAGTACTGAGTAATGGTTTACACTTAGGTACGCTTTATAGTATTCTTCCCAACGAAGTAACGCTATAATGATGTACGACCGAAGCAAATCTAATTGCTAAATCATTTGGGTGGGTAAACGTCCACATGAACGTGGCTTGCCTTACCTGGTGGGATTTTAGATGTAATTAGTAATTTAATGATATTATTTGAGGGAGATAATATCGGATATTAAATTAATTGTTTGTTTAAATGTGCTTATAGGTTTAGAGAATAACTATGAATCCGCTTTCTGTGATACTCAAGGAGCATAAACTCACTGGCCCCAATTATATTGATTGGAGGAGAAATTTGGACATTGTCCTGACTTCTGAAGAGTACAAGTTTGTACTCTATGATGCATGTCCTGCTGAGCCCACGGATGCCTCAACTAATGAGGAAAAGGAAGCATATCGGAAGTGGAAAAAGGCTGATGAAATGGCTAGGTGTTATATTTTGGCTTCAATGTCAAATGTACTCCAAACCCAACATCAGTCGATGGACACTGCCGAGGATATGTTGTACAACCTCAAGGAAATGTTTGGAGAGCAAGATCGTGCGGCAAGGCAAGAAGCCATGAGAGTCCTTATGACAACTACTCAGTCTGAAGGAACGCCTGTTGGGGAGCACGTTCTTAAGATGATGAGTTTGTTGAATGAACTTGAGATCCTAGGAGCTCAAATTGATGGGGAGACGCTAGTCGACATCATACTCCAGTCTATGACCCCTAGTTTTGAGCAGTTTCGCATGAGTTATAATATGGGTAAACTATCTTATACTCTTGCGCAACTCCTGACTGAACTGAAAGCGGCAGAGGGGATCTACAAGAAGGGCAAGTCTCAAGCACTTGTAGCTACCAAGTCCAAAGGCTTGAAGTCTGTTGGAGGTAGGGGCAAGAAAAGGAAGCAAGCCTGGAAACCCAGTGGTGCCAAGAGGAATGGACCACGAGTGGGGGCTGCCAAGCCAAGAGGCAAGTGCTTCCGATGCAATAAGTCTGGACACTGGAAGTCTGAATGTCCTCTCAAAGGTACGAATTTTTCTTTAGTCGTAAAAACATAGTCAGCGGTATTATCTACCAGAATTCTGGTGTGTAGATATGGAACCACTGACGGTATGTGCATTTCTTTAAATGCAGGGGTTCCTGAAAACCCGGCGACTTAGAGAAGAAGAATTCAAGTCTACATGGGCAAAGCTGTAGAGGAGGCAGCTGTTGCAGTGGAAGACATTTATCTACTTTAGTAGTTATAGGATTTCATTTCAAGTCTATTGCATTATGTACCCCTTTAAATTTAGAAAGAACTTTTGTTCTGGATTTCTATTATTTATGAATGGATATTTTATTTCTTTAATCATGTTGATGATTTTGATAAGAAATAATGGTATTATCTATTCTGGTACATTAGATAGCAATAATGTGAATGATGAATCCTTAGTCTACCACGATGCAACAAACCGTTCTATAACTTGTTTTACTTGAAAGATATATTTCTTTACTAAAATCATTATACTTGTGAATTCTTATACTTAGTAGTATTTATTCAAATAAGATTCAAATGGTCGAAATTGATTTGATCAATTATAGTTGAAGGAATGGACCTTCTGACCTAAGAATTGAATTTGGAAGGTAATACAACTAAACCTTTCTGGACAAAGGATAGAATTCGGACAAGTATTAAGAATGATTAAATACTGATATATGCAGACGTATGTGTAATTAGAAAGGTACGAGTAGTTCTTTCAAGAATGCTCGATGATGGATTAAGATACTTGATGTGCCATAAAAGCAAAGTGTTTTGACTAGTCAATGGACACAAAGCTATTATGGAGAACCTTCAATGTATATCCATTAGGAGCCTGCGACTTAGTCGCGGAGGCCATCACCTATCTCAATAACACATAGCAAAAATCAAGGAGTGGGATTGGATCCCAAACGACTTCACCATACACTCACGTGTAGAGATGGTGTGTCAGAAATAAGAAATGGAAATCTAATAGTAAAAGAACAAGTTGTTCGGAACTACCTATGTTCTATGGATTCCTGGAAACAACGGCATATTCAATATGGCTGTAGGATATCCAAGATGAACAAAGTATTTAGTTCTATAGTACTATGAACCAGAAGGACGTTATAAGCTCTAAATGCCCGGTTCTTAGAGGAAGACCATTAGATGAACCACAAAGCCCTAACTGATGTAATATCTTGGAATGAGAAAAAGGACAAAGACTAGGAACCAGCCAAACCGAGTAGAAGTACACCACACACTGCACCTACTGTTATTACTGTTATACACCGGGACGCCATTGCAGTGGGAGGTTGTTAATACAACCGGAGATGTTCATAAGACTAGAAAAGTTTTGAACTCTGGATCTAGTAAAGATGAAATCGATCCCTAGCTCTGCATGAGGGCGGTACTAGATCTAAATGTGCCTGCTTGGAGAACAATAAGGTTTATTGTTAAGAGGCTAGATCATTTAGAGTACAAGCTTAGTAAATCCATTTATGGATTATGATAAAGCTATGAATCGTGGAACTTGCAAGTTGATGAGATAGTCCATCTAATGGATTCATCAAAAAGGCATAGACGATATGTGTATTGGAAACGTGATGGAAACAAGGTGGTGTTTCTCGGAATTTTATGTAGATGACATTGGCAACAATCTAAAGATGTTATCAGACATAAAATGTTGGTTGTCTAAATGAATCAGGATATAAGATTGAGAAGAAGTTAGAGCATGTTCTTGAGATCTTGTGATCTAGGGATAAGAACATTGTACTTCTCCTAGACATCTTATACGATCATGGTTTGTTTTAAACATGTATAATTCTGAGAAAGGTTATTGCCTTTCAGAGACAGAATATACATCTATCTAAAGGGTATGTGTTTCGAACACATGAAAGAGATAGATGAAGACAAAGCAGTTTCCTACACTTCAAGTATGGAAAGCTTTATAGATGCAATGTTGTAAAACGAGAACCTGATATCAACTATGCGGTTTGCGTAGTGGGAGGATATCAAAGTAATCTGGACAAGAGATATTTGAATGCTGTAAAAGTACTTGAATGTACTAGATTAAGCAAGATGAAATCTTCTTTGATTACAAATTCTCAGATCTCAAATCAGAGAAGGACCAGTGTAAGTCGATATCAGGCTATGTGTTCACTTTTAGAAAGAGGTGGAACCATGAAATGAAAGAGTGATAAGCAGGACGCTTCTCAGACTCTCTCATAACCGAATAGCAGCCTCAGAGGCAGCGGAAGTTTTGGTTAGGTTCCGGGACAACCTCTTGACTTGGATATGACTCTTAGTTTACCAAGGGCTATTGGATAGCGGTGCACGGTAAACTGGAAGAATTCATAAGTCAAAAGTGATGTTAACACATAGAGCAAGTACCACCTGATACGAATCATCGTCAAGGGAGACGACGCAGTAGTCACCAAGATAACTTCAGAGCGGCAACCTAGAGTGCTCATTCACATGGTACTTCTCGGAAGTACAACTTAAGCACGTGATGAGTATGGGAGTCGGGAGTTTGGAGGAAATGACTAGACCTTAGTACAAGTGGGAGATTGTTGGAGTTGTGTACTTAATGTCTAGATTTAAGTAACCGTAAACTCCCGGTCATAGCATTTAATCTATTAAATTAATAAACAATTGTTTGCATTTAATTATTGATAATTAAATATATGCAAATAATAGTCCTGGATTTTATACGTTGTAGTTAGTATGGTGTGTCGGGCCCCACACAGAAGATCATACTATCGGTTACTCGTATTTAATCAAACAGTTGCTCACGACCTAGATGGACACGGACCAATCCATCGGTATAGTCGTTGTGTGAGAGAGAAAATAATTTGTCTTAATTATTTTATCACACTTGTACACTTGGTGTATTGAGCGGATCGCTTGAGATTTATCGATTAGGATTGCCTTAGATAATCGATTCAAGTCTCAGAGTATTTTATTCTTAATCTCCGATACTGTTGCGGGTGTGTATATTTAATATAAGTAACTTTGATTTACCAAAGGAATTAACCGATTTAATTATTGGGTTAATTACCGGCTAAGTTGGGTTACTATATTTTATATACGACATGCCGTGAATAATTGACGGGAAAGTGTATCCCGGAAGGGTTGATAATATCCCCGAGATGAGTTCATAAGGAATTATTGTGTAAACCTCATGAGTGGATTCGTTCCGCACAATAATTAAGGTTGAATGGTACTAGTCTCGGATTCAAGAGATGAATAAATTAATTAGCAATAAATTAATTTTATTCATGGATATTTAAATCTTAAATACACGGAATAAATAATACTACCGGAGAAATATTATTTGATATAATATGGTTTAATATTGGGAGTGCAATTAATTTATATAGTGGTATCATGATAACTGGTATCGAACAGTAATGGAGACCATGGGAATGTTTCCATCCCCTCTCCCACTTAGCTTTTTATAACAAAGGGATATGCTATCTAATGCATAATTAAACACATAAGCATACATACAAGTAATATCTTGGAATGAGAAAAAGGACAAAGACTAGGAACCAGCCAAACCGAGTAGAAGTACACCACACACTGCACCTACTGTTATTACTGTTATACAACGGGACGCCATTGCAGTGGGAGGTTGTTAATACAACCGGAGATGTTCATAAGACTAGAAGAGATTTGAACTCTGGATCTAGTAAAGATGAAATCGATCCCTAGCTCTGCATGAGGGCGGTACTATATCTAAATGTGCCTGCTTGGAGAACAATAAGGTTTATTGTTAAGAGGCTAGATCATTTAGAGTACAAGCTTAGTAAATCCATTTATGGATTATGATAAAGCTATGAATCGTGGAACTTGCAAGTTGATGAGATAGTCCATCTAATGGATTCATCAAAAAGGCATAGACGATATGTGTATTGGAAACGTGATGGAAACAAGGTGGTGTTTCTCGGAATTTTATGTAGATGACATTGGCAACAATCTAAAGATGTTATCAGACATAAAATGTTGGTTGTCTAAATGAATCAGGATGTAAGATTGAGAAGAAGTTAGAGCATGTTCTTGAGATCTTGTGATCTAGGGATAAGAACATTGTACTTCTCCTAGACATCTTATACGATCATGGTTTGTTTTAAACATGCATAATTCTGAGAAAGGTTATTGCCTTTCAGAGACAGAATATACATCTATCTAAAGGGTATGTGTTTCGAACACATGAAAGAGATAGATGAAGACAAAGCAGTTTCCTACACTTCAAGTATGGAAAGTTTTATAGATGCAATGTTGTAAAACGAGAACCTGATATCAACTATGCGGTTTGCGTAGTGGGAGGATATCAAAGTAATCTGGACAAGAGATATTCGAATGCTGTAAAAGTACTTGAATATACTAGATTAAGCAAGACGAAATCTTCTTTGATTACAAATTCTCAGATCTCAAATCAGAGAAGGACCAATGTAAGTCGATATCAGGCTATGTGTTCACTTTTAGAAAGAGGTGGAACCATGAAATGAAAGAGTGATAAGCAGGACGCTTCTCAGACTCTCTCATAACCGAATAGCAGCCTTAGAGGCAGCGGAAGTTTTGGTTAGGTTCCGGGACAACCTCTTGACTTGGATATGACTCTTAGTTTACCAATGGCTATTGGATAGCGGTGCACGGTAAACTGGAAGAAGTCATAAGTCAAAAGTGATGTTAACACATAGAGCAAGTACCACCTGATACGAATCATCGTCAAGGGAGACGACGCAGTAGTCACCAAGATAACTTCAGAGCGGCAACCTAGAGTGCTCATTCACATGGTACTTCTCGGAAGTACAACTTAAGCACGTGATGAGTATGGGAGTCGGGAGTTTGGAGGAAATGACTAGAACTTAGTACAAGTGGGAGATTGTTGGAGTTGTGTACTTAATGTCTAGATTTAAGTAACGGTAAACTCCCGGTCATAGCATTTAATCTATTAAATTAATAAACAATTGTTTGCATTTAATTATTGATAATTAAATATATGCAAATAATAGTCCTGGATTTTATACGTTGTAGTTAGTATGGTGTGTCGGGCCCCACACAGAAGATCATACTATCGGTTACTCGTATTTAATCAAACAGTTGCTCACGACCTAGATGGACACGGACCAATCCATCAGTATAGTCGTTGTGTGAGAGAGAAAATAATTTGTCTTAATTATTTTATCACACTTGTACACTTGGTGTATTGAGCGGATCGCTTGAGATTTATCGATTAGGATTGCCTTAGATAATCGATTCAAGTCTCAGAGTATTTTATTCTTAATCCCCGATACTATTGCGGGTGTGTATATTTAATATAAGTAACTTTGATTTACCAAAGGAATTAACCGATTTAATTATTGGGTTAATTACCGGTTAAGTTGGGTTACTATATTTTATATACGACATGCCGTGAATACTTGACGGGAAAGTGTATCCCGGAAGGGTTGATAATATCCCCGAGATGAGTTCATAAGGAATTATTGTGTAAACCTCATGAGTGGATTCGTTCCGCACAATAATTAAGGTTGAATGGTACTAGTCTCGGATTCAAGAGATGAATAAATTAATTAGCAATAAATTAATTTTATTCATGGATATTTAAATCTTAAATACACGGAATAAATAATACTACCGGAGAAATATTATTTGATATAATATGGTTTAATATTGAGAGTGCAATTAATTTATATAGTGGAAAATAAATTAATTAATATTAATGGGAGATTAATAGATTTGGGCTTGGGCTCAATTTAATCATTAATATTGGAAACTCAATATTCCACCTCATTTAGATCCCCTACGTAGCCTATAAAAGCACTACATGGTCTTCACTTTCTCATAACAATATGACAAGATTATCATACTTGATATTCTAGAGAGTTAAAGAGGATCCATAAGCTTGGAGGATCGTCGCCCACCCGACGTTCAAGCTAGTGCAAGGAATACGTGGGAAGATCGTAAGGTCATCATCTTGATTTCGTTTCTCCACACAACGAATCGAAAGGTAAAATCATAAACTCCCTTCTATGATTTTATGTGAATATGATTGTGATATATACATGAACGCACGATCCGGGAAAACGACGAGACCGGGATACGGGGATTCGAGATCCCCGTCGGGATCGAGAGGGGCGGCCGAACCCTAGGGTTCGACCGCCGGTACCGCGGCCAAAGGGAAGCCCCGGCTGGACGCCGGGGCACGCGATCGACCAAGGGTCGATCGCCGGGGAGTCGCCGTGGGCTGGCGCCACGGCAGACGACCTCCCCGGTCCTCCCTGGCCGGCGGTGGCGCACGGGAAAGAGCCGCGGCGTGGGGGCGATCGAGCCCTAGCTCGATCGCCGGGGGGACTGCCGCAGGCTGGCGCCGCGGCTGGTGACTCCCCCCAACTCCGGCGATGGCGGTGAGTCGCCGGACTCACCGCCCGGGGCTGCCGGTGCAGCCCGGCGATCGCATGTGCATGCGATCGCGAACCCCGCGTGGGGTTCGGCTAGGGTTTCACCCTCGTGGCGATTCTCTCGTCGGACTCCGGCGACGCGGCGTTCGTGATCGGTTTCCGGCGACGGGATTTCGATCGGGGTTATCGGTTCCGCATTTTTTGATACCCCGGGATATCGATTTCCAGCAATTGGTATCAGAGCCAAAATAATGCTAGAAAATTATTTTCCGACTATCATGGCTTTATTCCATCTCCGTATGCGTCTTCTAGTCTTCAGTCTTCGTTCTTGAAAGCTCCATGTGACGAGAATATTAATCCCAATATTTAAATCTATTTATTTTTAATAAATCCAAAAGATACTTAATTCGAAAATTAAGTCAATCGAATAAATCAAAAATAAAATTAAATATTATTTATATTTTTATTTATTTATTTTCCTATCTAATTCTATTAAATCTATAGAATAATCTATCCAAGTTAAACTTGGAATATTCTAGAAGACTTCTATAATAGAATAAGGAAATAAAATAAATTATGACTCTTCTACTTTCCAAAATTAATTAATTTCCATGTCCATGAAAATTCCCATAAAATAGGAATAATCAACTAGGAAATAAATTAATTTATTAATTAATTATTTTCCTATCCTATTCTATTAAATCTCTAAAATCCTATTCGAAGTAGAACTTGGAATATTCTAGAAGACTTCCATAATAGAATAAGGAAATAAATTAATTCCAATTAATTCTTTTTCTATTTCCAAGAGAGTTCCCAAACATAGGAATACTCAAAATAGGAAAACCGAATCAATTAGGAAAGTGAATCTTGGTAGGAGTAGCTAGGGCTCGATCGCTCCCAGCCGCGGCGTCCAGCCGCGGCTCTTTCCCGTGCGCCACCGCCGTCCAGGGAGGACCGGGGAGGTCGTCTGCCGTGGCGCCAGCCCACGGCGACTCCCCGGCGATCGACCCTTGGTCGATCGCGTGCCCCGGCGTCCAGCCGGGGCTTCCCTTTGGCCGCGGTACCGGCGGTCGAACCCTAGGGTTCGGCCGCCCCTCTCGATCCCGACGGGGATCTCGAATCCCCGTATCCCGGTCTCGTCGTTTTCCCGGATCGTGCGTTCATGTATATATCACAATCATATTCACATAAAATCATAGAAGGGAGTTTATGATATTACCTTTCGATTCGTTGTGTGGAGAAACGAAATCAAGATGATGACCTTACGATCTTCCCACGTATTCCTTGCACTAGCTTGAACGTCGGGTGGGCGACGATCCTCCAAGCTTATGGATCCTTTTCAACTCTCTAGAATATCAAGTATGATAATCTTGTCTTATTGTTATGAGAAAGTGAAGACCATTACGTGCTTTTATGGCTACGTAGGGGATCTAAAGGAGGTGGAATATTGGGCTTCCAATATTAATGATTAAATTGAGCCCAAGCCCAAATCTATTAATCTCCCATTAATATTAATTAATTTATTTTCCACTATATAAATTAATTGCACTCCCAATATTAAACCATATTATATCAAATAATATTTCTCCGGTAGTATTATTTATTCCGTGTATTTAAGATTTAAATATCCATGAATAAAATTAATTTATTGCTAATTAATTTATCCATCTCTTGAATACGAGATTAGTACCATTCAACCTTAATTATTGTGCGGAACGAATCCACTCATGAGGTTTACACAATAATTCCTTATGAACTCATCTCGGGGATATTATCAACCCTTCCGGGATACACTTTCCCGTCAAGTATTCACGGCATGTCGTATATAAAATATAGTAACCTAACTTAGCCGGTAATTAACCCAATAATTAAATCGGTTAATTCCTTTGGTAAATCAAAGTTACTTATATTAAATATACACACCCGCAATAGTATCGGGGATTAAGAATAAAATACTTTGAGACTTGAATCGATTATCTAAGGCAATCCTAATCGATAAATCTCAAGCGATCCGCTCAATACACCAAGTGTACAAGTGTGATAAAATAATTAAGACAAATTATTTTCTCTCTCACACAACGACTATACCGATGTATTGGTCCGTGTCCATCTAGGTCGTGAGCAACTGTTTGATTAAATACGAGTAACCGATAGTATGATCTTTTGTGTGGGGCCCGACACACCATACTAACTACAACGTATAAAATCCAGGACTATTATTTGCATATATTTAATTATCAATAATTAAATGCAAACAATTGTTTATTAAATTAATAGATTAAATGCTATGACCGGGAGTTTACGGTTACTTAAATCTAGAAATTAAGTACACAACTCCAACAAACTACTGCAGCGGCAAAGTGGACGTAGCCCTAGTTAACGGGTGAACCACTCTAAATTTCTGTGTCTTTTATTTTTCGTTTTTTCGTTCTTGTGCTTTCGTATTGCTTTTCAGGAAGGGAATTTGGACGCGAATTTCCCAACAGGGGACACCGGGAATACTAACCCGATTAGTATTCAAAAATCGGAGATCGAGCATAGGCGTACTATGGATAGCACTGGAGCAATGGCGAATGCAGGGGGTGCTAATAGTAGTGGGAAGGTGAGACTTGAGAATGGAGATTGCGTGATGGTCACGGAGCTTGGCGGTACCCAAGGGGTGATCGGTGCAACTTCGGATTCTTGTACTAAGTTTGGGTGTGGCTCAAACTTAGGTTGCTCATGCTTTGAGTGAGCCCTACGGGGCTGGGTGGAAGGAAGAAACAATGGTGTATGATTGTTGGAGGTTGGTGCAGCTTGGAGTCGCGGGGATTCTCGTCAAGGTGGAGATTTGTTGTTTATGACTCGAATCGGAACGCAAAAGAGGTCAAAATCGCCGAAGGAGGTTTCGGCGGGCGCCGGAGAGGTTTCGGCGACCGCCGGAAAGGTTTTGGCGACCGCCGGAAAAGAAGAATCGGGACTGCCAGTTTTCGGGGGTTTCGGCGCCCGCCGAATGTATTCCGCGACCGCCAAATGAAAATGGCGGTCGCCGTTTTCCCAGCATTGGGATTTTTCTGTGCGCGCGATTGCGCTGGGATTTTTGCGTAGCTTTTTGCACTGGGATTTTTGCGTGGGTTTATTTAATTAGGGAATTAGAATTATATGAATTATAATTATATTCCTTAATTATTTAGGAGTTATAAATTAAAAAAAGTATTTGTTCCTAATTCTAATTGTTACCAATTTGATAGGTCTATAAATTGAGGTTCTCCGGTAGACGAAAATCAGACTAGACAAGACGAGTTATTGTAAACATCATCGATATAGTGAATTGTTTCTTCCTTCCTGGGTTTTTCCCGTGTTTTGGGTTTCCACGTAAATTGTGTGTTCGTTCTTTACGCATATCTTTTTTCTTTGTATCATCTCGTGTTTATATTTCGCGAGCGCCGTGAGCGATTTGTGCTTTAAATCGCAACATGATCGATGACAAATTTTGTTAAAACAAATTTTTTATTTCAATAAATGCAAAAATCATTATTTCTCTTCCGACAATGCGAATTAGGCCAAAAATTAGGATACATTCTGGAGAATAAATAAACTGTAATTATATGTCTCTACCCACACAAACACATATCTCAATTTACGTATGCTCAATCAAGATCGAACAAGTGAGTTGGATTTCTAGACAATCCTTTTTATTAAAAAAAAATCATCCTAAAACGAGCAACACAAATTTTATTGAGGCCTCTCGATTTTCAAACACAAATATAAGAAATGTGTTTATTTTGACCCCTTCCATAATACTACATTTATTTTAGAAAAATTGTAAAGGAATAGACTACAATACCCTTACCTTTTCAAAACAAAACAAAAAACAATTAAACCTAATTAACAAATACAAAAAATCAAATCGGTCCCCACAACAAAATCCACTCTCTCCCGTTCGGTCCCCCCCTTACCAAAACCGCCGCCGATTTTTTGAGAATCAAAGAGAAATCCGGCTACTTCAATTTCGGCGACTCAATGGCAGATAACAACGAACAACAAGACGAGCCACAATAGCCGATTCAAGCTCCGATTAGTGCCAAAACCTAGTTTTTTTCAATCTCGAAAATTCGATTTTTTTCAATAATGTGTTCAAATTGATGCGTTAATTGCTAGTATTTGAGTGTATTATAGTTCCTTATTGTGTTTTAGTTGATTTAGAATCGAAATTCAGTGTTAAATTGCTCTTTAAAATGTCTGAAAAATCTGGGTTTTCGCTGCTGTTCCAAGCTACACGGTAGCGCTACACGGTGGCAATTTTCTCGGTCACCGTGTAGCTTGGCCACCGTGTACCGGTATTGTGACCGATAAAATCTCGCTTCACGGTGAGATTTTTTCAGTCACCGTGCACCGGTTATCACCGTGTACCGGATAACATTCTACACGGTGACCGTGTAGCATAAGCCAAAATTATTAATTTTTTTTTTTTTGAATTTTTGAATTTTCAGTTTTGTTATTTAATTCAATGTAATATTTATTTATTTAACTTCATTTTTTCAGGAGGGCTTTAATTGGAGGAGGCCAGAGTTCATACACCAGACGAGGAACATGAATTTGTACGATCGGTACGAATTACTAGGGGAAATTACAAAAACGCTGACGGACGTCGACCCTACCAAGGCAGCTTTCCGGACATTCAAGGAGAGTTGTTTCGGATATTTGCTCTGGATCAAGAGAAGCGGAAGGTCCATTGTGGCGATGCAGCACCTGCTAGCTCGGGAGATCGTGGGTCCGACGATACCTCCATTCGAGCATTGGTTTTTCGTCGGGGGCCGGACTATTCGCTTTCGAGCACAGGAGTATGCCCTGATTACTGGACTTCGATTCGGTGGTCACGCTTTTGATCCTTCGGCCACCACCCACACTATTTCTGAGGACTCTATTTACCATAGACACTTCAGACAGCCGACGGTTATTAGAGATTTCCGTAAGGTGTTCACGTCTCTGAGTATGGGTCAGGATCCTGCCGACTACCTGAAGGCGGCCAACTTGTTGATTTACTATTATTTCTTGTTGGGCCGAGACGATGCCAAGATCGACACTTGGGCTTGGGCTTTTGTGGAGGACGTTGCCGGATGGGATTCGTTTCCCTGGGGATCCTACTCCTGGCAGATCATGTCGCACTACATCTCCATAGCTGAGACGATGCCCGGTCAGATTAACTCGAGGGCATTCCACTTTTACGGCCCAATTTGGGCCTTTCAGCTATGGTCGTACGAGGCTATACCGAGCCTGGGCAATGTCTGCGGAGTCCGAGGCGAAAGAACTATGAGGCCTCGGTTATTTAACTGGACTTCGGTTCAATGCAACCTCGATTTCACTCATTTCTTCGAGAACGATGAGGTAAAATTTGTGAAATTAATGTTTTAAATTATTATTTTCCTTTCATTAATGCTTAATTAATTAATTTTCATTTGTTTTCAGCTTGTGGTCCTCTCGACTCTGGAGCCGACACGCAAGGAGGCGAAGACTGAGTACTACACTTCCTTCCTTAACAGAGGAGCAGACGAAGTGAGGTACGTTCCTCCTCTTAGGATTGGAGCATCGAGAGGAGCACCGGCTGCAGTACCGGTGAAGAAGAAGAAGTCGAGCTTGATGGAACGCGTGGCAGGACGCGTGTCCAAGATGACGGGCGGTGACCCTCAGACTAGTCGACGCACGCGTGATGCCAGGACACCCGATTCATCTGCCGAGCGACATGCATCTAGCGTGCGTCTCACCGAGCCCGACGAGAGTCCTCTCCTGCAGCTGAGGCACCTGAGGCACCTGAGGCTTCAGATGGCAGTACTAATCGGCGCATTGATCGACGGCTCCACAAGATCCTCAACGATGAGTCTGAGACGGGATTTATGGGCCGATTGACTGCCCGGATGAGGAGGGTACAGAAGGAGGGCAACGACAGTCTGATGGAGCAGATTCGAGGCTTTTTCGGTCGCAGGCGATACTCCCGGAGTCGCCCCTGTCCTTCTGATGCATCTCAGGGTGGTTTTCCGGTTGCTCGGCATTCTATCAGCGTGCCTCCTCGCTTTCAGGATTCGGAGCCCGAGTTAGTTGATGTTGATGTCAAGGTTTCGTGTGGGGAATGGCCAGTGGATTTTGATCGTTATCGCAGGTCGCCACTTGTCGAGCCGACCCATGCCGAGTCTTTCCATGCCGAGTCGACCCACGTCGAGCAGCAGCCTCAGGTCGAGCAGCAGCCCCTGTACGAGCAGCAGCCCCAGTACGAGCAGCAGCCCCAGTACGAGCAGCAGATCGTTGGCGATAGCTATCGCACACCGACCCAGATATTCTCGACCGTTGGAGATATGGGTCATTTTTCGCCACCGAGGGGGCTGCGTAATTTTTAGGGTCTCTTCGCTCCCTTCCCACCGATTCACACCGACAGCATCTTCGGTCCGACTCCTGTCTATCGGCCAGAGTATGATCGGCCAGAGAATGATCCTGGTTTTATTGTACCGAGGGGGGCTGATATACCGCAGGTTATCATTGATGCGGAGACTTTTTTTCCGACTGGGTCTCAGGTCGAGTTGTTCAAGATGACATCTCCCGTGGAAAATGAATACGAAAATGAGGGTGCATTGTCGGGAGAGGAGAAAGAACTTGGGGCTGATGAGGAGGAGGATGATGTCGCCGAGAGTAGTCTCGGACCCCGTGTGAGGAGGCCCTCGGCAGCTCTTCGGAGCCCGTACGTCGCGCAGTTCGCACTGGCAGCAAGAAGGTTAGGGGGCTCTATTCGATGTTCCGTCGTGACGGGCATGGATTAAGTGTCTATATCCCTTTCAACGGAGTCACTCTGGACCAGACGTACTTCGGCCTGATTGAGTCACTACATCATTGGTACTCGAACATGGTAAGTTAATTTGTAGTTAAACTTTGAAATTTATAATGTTTATTAAATTGTGCTTAACTGTGATATGTATATTTTTCAGGAGATTGACATGTACATCACGTACCTGCAGGACAAGATAAAGCAGAACAAGGGTTTAAAAGATGAAGTCACTCCAAAGAAGACTATACTCTTGTGTACCGAGTTCTTCGCAAGATCCAATCATCCTATCAAATACACGTTTTTTTTTTATCTTTTTCCTAATACTAATTGTTTAAATTTATTTTTAATTAACAGGACGCGATGAAAACCCAGTACGCTAGGATTAAAGTGCCGAGAGAACATGCAAGGAAAAAGATTTTGGAGAAGAAATATGAGTCCTGGGCACCGCCGGACTACATGCTAAAATACATCAGGGGAGACGATAGGCACGAGAGTTGGGAACACGCACGAGAGGTAATTTAAAGAACCTACATTTTTATTTTTTTAATTCATCTTAATATTTTAATTTAATTGTAAATAACGTTTTATTTTATTTTTTATTTTTTAAGGTGATAACGGTGTGTAATACCGGGCAGCATTGGATCACGATATGGATTGACCTGGACCATTGGACTATACAGTTGTACGACTCGTTGTGGCACCGTTGTCCGGAGGTAGGACCCAAGTCTGCTGTACTAACTCCGGTGATTGAGTTGTTGCCTCGTCTCTTGGTAGCTGCAGGATTTTGGGAGGGTACAAACTTGTTTCGTCGAACCCACAAGAAGACTCCTATGCAGGTCGAAGTCCCGACGGAGCAGTTTGTCCAAGTCGACAACAACAACTGCGGCCCGTACGTGTTCATGTATCTGGATCGTCTCGTCAACAAGTACCTCACTCACCGGGGTAAAGAAGTCGATGACGCGTACTTGATGAAGTATCGCCGATATGTCGCTCGAAAAATCTTCAGTTTGAGTCATCGAGTCGATTGATTGGTATTTTGGATGATTTTAGACTTTTTCTTGTGCATGTGTTTGGATTGATTGGTATGTGTATTGAGATTGATTTGCAGGTTTAGCTTTGATATTAACTAAATAAATCTCGTCAAAATTTTTTAAAATTATTTATAATATATTAACTTATTAATTTAATATAATTTGTAAAACAATTAAACTATTTTAGGTGTGTTTTGGTGAAATAGGTGTGTTTTGATTGATTTTGGTGAAATAGGTGTTTGTTTTGATTGATTTAGGTGGAAAACAGGTGAAAAACAGGGTTCTGCCTTCTGCTACACGGTGACTGCCGGTTACACGGTGGCCACCGTGTAGCATCCCGAGATCACCGTGTAGCCAAGAACTGCTCGGTTAATTTTCTGGGCAGTTACTCGGTTACACGGTAGTTACCGGTACACGGTGTCCTACACGGTGAGTACCGTGTAGTTTAGATCCTTAATTGATTTTAATTTATTTTAAAGCATTTTTCGATTTTTAACTTGTTATTGTAGTATAAAACATCATTTTAATAATCAAAATAATTCAAACAACACGATCAACTATTGAATTTGACGAATTAAGTGATTACGCATGAACAATGTATTACCTATGTATATAAGATTGTGACAATATTAGTAGAAAGTTCGAAAAACGGTCAACATTCCAAGCATCTCCTATTTGTAGTCCTAAATTGGATGTCTTATGTTGTTTATTGGATGTTTCTAGTCTTTAAAATAATGTTTCATGCTTAACAAAACAACAAAAAAGCTGTAGAAATGCTTCAAAATAAAAAAAAAAGCTACTTCAGTTCTAAGCTACACGGTGGGCTATGCTACACGGTGGCAAAACTAAGCGTTTTTTTTTTTACCGGTACACGGTGCTTTTTCTTACCGGTACACGGTGCTTACCGGTACCGTGTAAAAAAAGAATTAAAATGGGGCTCTTAGGATTCGAGCCCCTGACCTCCGGATTTTCATTCATTATTTAAATTTGGGCTAACCAGTTGGGATAGTAATATTCCATGAACATAAATAGCAAAATTAATATATGTACCTTCTAAATAACAGATAAGTAAATCCCCCCTTGCCCCCAAAGCCTAATTCCCAACCTGTTTTTTCACATATTTCACACTCACAAGATAAACAATCTCCAAAAACAAGCACAATAACCTAAAACAAACACAATAACCTAAAACTCACCAAATATCCAAAATCCCACGAGAATAGACGATAATAAAACAATATAAGTCTCAAATAGTTTAAAAACACCGATAAAACAACCAAACCCAATCTCGAACTCTGTCTATCACTCCGTGTTCATTGGACATTTTGTTCTCGTGTGTCCCTCGTTTTTGCAGATGCTGCACTTCTTCTTCTGTCTTCTTCGGCTCGACTCTTGCGTTCCCGTCTCTTCAGCAGGGACATTTAAATCAACAGCCTCGGGTGGGATAAAAACCGTGCACTTCCGCATGTTGTGACCTACGCCCTTACATCTCGAACACACCTGCACACGACGACACGATATTAGGTCCAAGCCTGCACACGACGAAATGATATTAATTGTACAAACCTTCAAACGTCGTGTAGAGCTCTCAACTCCAGAACGAACACGAGTCACCCTCGGACGTCCAGCCTGTCTACCCGCTACCGGAGGAAGAACTAAGCACGAAGCTAAATCCGGCGGGACCACCCAATCATCATAATGTGGCAACGGCACAATAGGCGTCGCGTACATCTCGACATGGTTGCTCATCTTGAAATAAGGGCTCACGAAATCGTACGGTGAAAATCCGGCTCGTCTACATAATAATAACAAACAAGTTAGTGGAATCAACTGTTTAAAATTATATTTAAAGGTAAAATGATATCATACCTCATAGCGGCACAAGCATGACGACACGGTATTAGGTTTAAGTCGAACTCCCGACATTCACAAGTGCGATTCGCGATATCCACAAGATAAGACCTGTCCTCCTCCTGAACTCTGTATAGGGCATTCGCACTGACCTCCCGAACGGTAAAATAACGGCTCAACTCATCCTGACCAGACAACTTGAGGAATGCCAGTTCGGTCAGCTCATGGCCACCATTCTGTCTCTCGTTAGCTTTCCTTTGTTTCTCGTCAAACCATCTCTCAATCATCGCACGAATGGCCTCGAGCATCGCACAGACAGGTAATCGCCATGGCCATTTGATAGCAGCGTTGAAGACTTCGGCCGCATTCGATGTCATGAAACCGTATCGTCGTGCAACACACTTTGACCTCGCCCAGTGCTCAACCCCAATATCAGTAAGGCGCCTATAAGCACTGTCACTGAGTTTCTCCACATAAGAAAGATAGTTTTCAAAGTCATCCACCCGATAAGAATAAGCAGCATTGCATAGAGCCTTGATCAGCTGCTGGCCGTACCGTGCTAGATTCTTCGAGAGGTGGTGATAGCACAACGCACGGGCTGCGTGAGGATAGACATCCCGAATAGCATTCGCGATGCTCTTATGCTGGTCGGACACAATGAGCAGATCATCGGTCGCATCGTAGCAAACTCTGACGTGCTGGAGAAACCACAACCACTCCTCGTTATTCTCTATCGGACCGATACCAAACGCAAGCGGGAAAATATTCTCATTCCCGTCTTTTGTGCAGGCGACAAACATCACACCAGTGTTTTTCCCTTTCAAATGGGTGGCGTCGACTACTATCACATGCCTCAGAGTGCCCTGCTCAAATGCACGAATCCACTGCCCGAGCGCAACAAACATGCGGCAAAACACGCCCTGGTCGGTCGTCTGAATATCGTTCTGTGTCCCGGGATTATGTTCTCTCAGCATGTACAGATATGACGGGAGCCTCTGATACGATCCCTCATAGTCGTCGTACGCTATTTCAAGCGCAAGGTTCCTCGTCCGCAGGGCGAAGTTGTAGCTGATGTGAACTCCGTACAATCTCCTCAAATCCTCAACCATATCTTTCGGAACCAGTTCCCGACTGCCGACTAACATACGTACAAAGAAAGTAGCCGCAACCCTGCTCGACACCTGTCGATCCGCAGTCCGCCCCAAATTGTTTCGGCACGTATGATTCAAGTTCAGCTTCGTAATCCTCCAAAGGGTGTCATCGGAACTCGTGGAACACAATTTGAACATGCATTTCTCACGCCCCGTCTTGCAAACGAACGTCACCCGATTAGTGTTCGAGCGATCAGTTTTGCACTCTACGTTATTCTCCATGTGATACAACCCCACCATCACCTTCAGATCCTGTTTCTTTCGGAACGTGGCTCCGACTGCCATCTGACCATAAATCGGTTGGGGTTCGATAGACTGCAACGGAACAACGGGGTCAAACCCCGGCAGTGGAATGATCCAATTGCGCTGTGGATTATTCTGTGCATTCTGAGAAGCTTCGGCTTGCTCGGCGCCTCCCGCATAAGAACTCGAGGACATATTACGGCGCGACATTAGCTTTTTAACCACGCCCGGCTGTCTAATCCATTTGGTCCACTCCGTGGTCAAAGATTCAAAGAGATCGGACTGACGGGCTTCTTCCTCGTCCTCGGAAGTATGTACCGCCTCGTTCTCGTTCTCTTCCTCTGAACGGTACGCCCGAATCCCGATTTTCTTTTCCGATATTCACCTCCGGCGCAGCTTGTTGTGCCTCTATTTGGACGACAAACACAAAGCACTCATCCCCTTGCTCGTCTAACATGCGGGAGACATCCTCGTCGCAAAGCATAGGAGCTCGCACGCTTCTCGCGTCATAGCCTCGGGTAAAATAGTACAACATGTACTCGGCATTGGGCGGAGGGCGCAAAACCAAACGAATCCGGCTCGTAAGAGCGTCGAGTGTAATTTCTTCCCTCCGAAAGAAGAGGCACATATCTACTCCGTCAACATAGGCCGCTCGATCCCAACGACCACCGTACCGTATCGTGATTCATTGATTCGACATCTACAATTACAAAACACAGTTGAATTCAGTGGGGGAACCCAAAATATCCATCAAAAAGCATAAACAAAGCCATAATTAGACAATTTTTTAAAAAAAAATGAAAAAATGGACTTTGTACACGGTGGCTACACGGTGTCTCACCGTGTAGTAAGTCACCGTGTACCGATACACTATCCGGTACACGGTGACCGGGAAACACCGTGTAGTGCGAGCACCGGATAATCTTCATAACTACACGGTGGCTACACGGTCGGGAAAACCCACCGTGTAGCCACCGTGTAGTTATGAATTTTCACAGAAAATCGAAAAAAAAAAAAACCAAAATCGACGCGTTTCGACGTACCTTTCGGCCGGCGAACTCGGTTGCCCTTCCCACGTATACTCAGAAGTAGGTTCTTGTAGAGAGATGATTTTTGTGTGAGAGAGAATTAAGATGTGGTTTTTTGAAATGGGTTTAGGGTTTGAGGGTTTGAGTAGGGGAAGAAGGTATGCATTCATGCATGCAATAAATACACCACCAACCTACAAATCTGATTTTTGATGTAGTGGGCCCCACAGTTTTTTGTTTTGATTTTTAAGGTTTTTAAATAGTTTTAAATGATTTTTTGTATTATTATTTGAGAGAAATTAAAAGTAAGGGTAAAGAGGACTTTTTCAATTGAGTTTGTCTAGAATAAATGTAGTTTTATGAAGTGGGACAAAATAAATAGATGTTTTTTAAATGTGTTTAAAAAGTTGTATTCCCACAATTTTATCTCTCTATTATCTATCTATTAATATATAAATCTTGAACAATCCTTACACCTGGACCAATTAAAACTCTTTAATTGTACAAGTGGACCAATAAAAAAACAAAATTTCAATTTGTGTTCAAACCATTCTCAATCTCTCCTTTTCTACCGGTTAATAATTACATTAAATTAATTATTTACAATTTACAGTATTAACTATTCAATAGTTGTATTCTGGTCAAAAACCCTATGAAGAAGAATCGCCGTCTTCTTCTTCTTCTTCAAAATTATACCGTTCCTATCCCTTTCTGAATGTGCAAAATGCCAGAATATTTGAGCAGCAATTTAATCTTCGACAGGTAAATATTATTTTCAACACCAAAATTGTTCGATTCATTTCGATTCGAATCTCGATTAACGATTATCCTTCCTCAGATTACCCCCAACGCTTTCGATGAAACGCAACATATAATATGAAATCGTCTTCTCTGGTATACATCGGGAATCGGAGTTTCATGAAGAGGATATCGCGCTTCCGTCACCGTAACAACTAGGAAATCGAAATCTCGTACTTCAAATTCTCTTTTCCTTCGATTTTCATCGTCTTCTCTATCCGAATTAGGGTTTTAGAGAGGTTTGTTCTTTCCCCTTCTCTGTTCTATCATAATAATGGCTATTATTAATGTTTTTTTTTTTTGCAGTTTCAGAATCAACAGAGAATATGCTAATCCGTATATTTTTTCATTTTTTATTCTCCATACGTGACTATATGCTAAGCTAATCGTTCTTGATAATGTTCTATTTTTTCGATCTTGCAGATTAAGTTCTCATCAGTTCTCTCCTCTCTGAAATTGCATACCCGACCGTAAGTTCTCATCAGTTCTCTCCTCTCTGATAATGTGCTTATCTAACGTTTTCGTTTTCTGTTTCTTCAATTTTCGTTTTATCTTTAATAATTGAGAAGATCCTATTCTCCTCCCTTTTTTACATCCAATTTCAAAAATTGTTCCTCTTCGCCGGACGAACATCCTCATCCTCTTCTGCAAATACGCATCTTATCTCCGTTCCGGCCCCTAATCATCGGCGTCCTCTTCCTCTACTTCTCATTAATTATTTAGAGTTTCTTCATGTAAAATTGTCGTCGGAGATAATTTGGCTTAATCTCATAATTCATTGCTCTTCTCCCTTTGAAATCACTTCTGCAGCTTGCTGAGGATTTCGGTGCAGCTCCTATATGGGTATTCAATAACGGTACTTTATTTTATACTACGTTCGTTATCCTTTTCCGATAATTGCTCATTGATCCTTACGATTACTATAACGTGTTTCAGGTGTCAGCCACAACGATCAAGTCGACGCTTCCAGCCGTACTACTTAGTTTTTTTTTTTCGATTCACTTATTTCTATTACATGAACTCAGATTTCTATATGCACCGTCCCGACAATTTTCTTTATCCGCGTATGTGCTTGCTGTGTGTTTGATTGATTGAATTGACGTTTCCAGGAGTTAATTTGCTCTTTGTGCTTCACTCTGATTATTCTTTTTTATCCGATTTTTCAGTCAATTTTGTATTGTGAGCTGCAGCCATGAAATTACACGCCGTCAAGTTTCTCATTTTTTTTGGAAGGAATGATTTATGTCGGATTTAATGAATTGGGCTTTGTTACCTCTAATCTTAGCTAATTTTTTATTGATGTCAATAGGGTTATGTATTGTTCTGCTTAGATTATCCGGGCCCCGAATTTTCGGCTACTTACAGTGTTTTATGCCCTTTTGTTCATTAAAAAAAGGTTGTCTTTGTTCATTTGCTTGCCCACATTGATTTATATTGTACTCGCATTTAAACGGTTATTTCGTTAAAATTTAAATTTTCTTTTTTCTAAATAGAATTTGATCCGCGAAGGTAACTAAACAGCTGTGATGGAGGAGTGGAAGAAAGGGAAAAAGATCTAAGGGATAGTCGAATCAAACTTGCATGTGCTAATTGGGGTGAATGGCGTCTGACATGGCACAGAGCTTGAGATCGAGCAGGTCTTCATTTGGCTCCAGCAATGAGTTCGACACCCTTTCCAACAACTCTTTTGCCATCTCAAATGGCGACGATTATAATTCCGACGGTTCTAACTTTGCCCCACCGTACGCGTTTTTAACATGTCATTCTTTTTTTTTCAGCTGCTGATGTATCACTGCATTAGGTGAATTTCACTGACTATTATGACATTTGACTTGCAGTACTCCAAATACTTTGTCAGCAGCCATGCCACTCGAGCTTTCCGGTGCTATACCATTGATTGACAAGTTCCAGGTGAAAATTCAGAAAATTTCTTCTAATTACAACTAAAGGTAAATCCTTTGGTCCTTTTCAGTTTTTAATCAGATGCTTCCTTTTTAGGTGAAGGGGTTTTTGAGAGCTATGCAGAAGCAAAAGCCCGTAATTGATTAAATAATTAATCAGTTTTCAATTTTCTTTAGTAATCCCAATCTTTTGTTTTGCAGCAATAGGTATGCCATTTTTTTGTAAATCGTCTAAACATGAATCGAAATTATGGTTTATAACCTTTTTTTGTTTTTTGCAGATCTAATCTGTAAGTGTTTACCTTTATCGTATTTTAAATTTATTGGTTTCATAATTAAATCATCTTCTCTTGAGCGTCTACAGATGGACTATATCGATCTCTTCTACATACACCGAATTGACACTACTGTCCCATTGAGGAAACCGTAAGTGCATTTGACAATTTATACTCTTTTTTTCTCTCTTTTTGTTCTTATTCCGTTCTTTCGGTAATTACACATTCCATATTTTTAAAGAGCGTTCTACCACAAGAGTATTTGATTACGAATATAAACAATAAATATTTAGTAGCTGGATATGGCAGGCCAGCTTTTCCATTGATCATAGATATAGTTTCGCTTTTCCACAAAGCTTCCCATTAACATTCTTATTCTCTTCTTTCATTTGTGTTTGTCCGAATCATCAACTTTTTGTATAGAATCTCCCTTCAGTAGTGACCCATCTACTACTTCATTTGAGTAGATGTCCTCACTGTTCTCAAAGACTCATTAGTTTCTTTTGGTGCATAATAGAATGGACTTAAAAGTGTATTTCCTTACAAAGAAAAAACAAACCATTTCTTATTTTTTGCATATTGTATTATACTATTATTGTTGACGATGACAGAAGTTTGGGCTTTGAATTTCACCTACCACTCTACCAGAATTATAACATGGCTGGAGTCACTACAGGCAATGTTGGTTACTTGGAGAATGCTATCCATGACATGACTAAAACAAAACTATGGAGACAACAAAAACCATACAGGAGGATTTACATCAGCCTGTAGATGTACATTGGCTCGCTCTTTAAATCCGATGAAATAAATGAAGAGTTTAAAGTCTTCTTACACCTTTTTTTTTCTACCTATAGTACTTCATTGTGGAATTATTTCCCTTCAATAAAATTGAGGGCGACTCTTGAATGAAGACTTTGCAAAACTGTATTGGTGACAATGTATACTGACGACTACTGAGAGAGAGATTCAAACAAATAGAAACACCACCTACACAGAAAGGAAGTTGGAGTCGAAAAAAGGAATTATTGTTTGCTTTGTCATTGGTCATTATTCAAATAAAATTATTATGTGTCCAAAGCCCACACCGAAGGCAAAGGCGTCAATGGCTTCAGCTGCACGCACCACAATGCCAGCATCCCGATTTTACATTGTTATGTTTTCTTTTTCATTAAAGTGTTAATTTTCAAGTATATGTGTGGTTATCGAGTCAAAAAATGAGCTAAACAAAACGGATTTTACATTGTTATGTTTTCTTTTTTATTAAAGTGGTAATTTTAAAGTACTTGTGTAGTTTTCGAGTCAAAAAATGAACGAAACAAAACCTCGAAACTATAAATTTGTTATAAATTTGTTAATAATAGTAACTTTTAGTATAACAAATATAATTCGAGTTTATAAGATTTTTTTTTCATATATATTAAAATTATAAAATAAGAAAACTGAAAACAAACAATCTTATATTAAATTTCAAATAACAAGAAACTTTTCAAAAAATATCTCATTGCATCGAGCTGAAAAAGTGTTCATGTTGTTTGGGAAACAATAATAATATTCTTTATCTAACTTATCTTATGGAGTAATATGTATAGTTTTATTATAATTTTGGATTTTAATTCTTATATTGTTTTTTTTATTTTTTGGGTATTTCATTTTTGTCAAAATTTAAAAGGAGATAATTAAATGAAAAATTATAAAAAAAAAAAGTATATTTGATTATCTTTATTATAAAAAAGAGTAATTTTAATAGTCTAAGTTATTATCAAACTATTTATTTGGTATGAAATTTTTATCACCCTGTTTATTTGATATGAAAACTGTTATTATATAGTAGTATAATCTTAAATTTATGGTGATTTTCATAAAAAAATAATTTTAAAAGTTCGTAGGTAATTTATGATATTAGTTTTTTTTATTATTATAAATTTGTGTAATATTATAACATTATATTTGCTTATTATACATGAGTTGGTAGTTACAGTAAGGATATTATAATAATTAATATTTTTAAAATGTACATTTTTTATAATTATAAGATTAATAATACACTAATTAATAAAAACAATTACAAAGACAATCTTTAATTAGAAAATGTATTTTACTATGTATGAAAAATAAACTAATAAATTAAAATACTCATTTCTTTAAATACTTTTCAAAAGTTCTTTTAGTTATATGTTTCAATGAAAAATAAAAATAAAATTCAAAAATTGAACGACAAAAAACTTTAAAACTATATATATATATATATATATATATATATTAATAATAATAATATTTAATTTTATATATAGAATTTGAGTTTATAATTTTTTTTTATCATATCTATTCAAATTATAAAATTATATATTTAAAAAAAACTTATAGTAAATTGTCACTTACTCCCTCAGATTCTAAATTGACATTAACGTAAACAATTTTTTATTATGCATTCATATGCTATGAACATTAACAAGAGTCAGGGATAGTCTTTATCAAAAGTGGGAATTGTTTTGACACGGCCAGGGATAGTCTTTATCAAAAGTGGGAATTGTTTTGACACGGTCGGTTTTACACATGAACATTTGTATGTGGCAGTTTTAAGAGTTACTACTCGAGCAGATTGAAATTGTTATGTTGCGGCGAAAAAAGAAACCTGACAAATAAGACTACTAACGTAGTTTACAAAGAAATATTTAAAAATTTGCAATGAGATGTAACAACTTTTATTTATTTGATTTTTTTTCTTTTTAGAGTTTTATTATTTTTAATAATTTGCAATTTAAGAGAAATTACAACAATAATTTATTCCATAATAGTACTTTAAAATAATTTACAATGAACTAACAATTATCTCCTAATAAAGAGTGTTTATTAACTTAGAAATTTAACATTAAGAACATTTTTGTAAAATTTATTATTGTAAATTTAAATAACAGGACACCTTTCCAGAAATATCCGCACGGGCTGAAGAATTCTAGTTTATGTTAAAAAGGAAAATCTCATTGTTAAAGCAGTGTTTCTCTTTTTATCTCTCTTAGTCTCTTTCCACGCTCCGCGATCTCCGCCCTTTACTTAAATCTTCGTCGGCGAAAATGGTACTCTTAAACCCTCTTCTTCGGTTTTATCTAATTGGATTCAATCATTCTTTATCTCATTTCCAAGGTTATTCATGATGTTAGGAAATTATGGAAACTTTCCTAGGTATAAATTTACAGAATTTCGTTTCATAATTAATGTGATTTTTTTTATTTTTTGGTGTAAGTATAGATTCGATCATTATTCCACTGTAATTGAATTTGATATTATATATTTTGATTAGAACAGAAGATGAGAAATGCAACACTGTATAATCTAGAAACTAATTTACCGAATCATGTCTCCTTGTTACCAGGATTTGTGCCCTTCTGTGAAGAACATTCTTCTTCTCGATTCCGAAGGGAAACGCATTGCTGCCAAGTACTATTCAGACGATTGGCCTACCAATGCTGCAAAACAAGCTTTTGAGAATGCTGTGTTTACCAAGACTCATAAGACTAACGCACGAACCGAAGGTACTCCGTGAGGGATTTAGGACACGTTCGTTTAATTTCGGTACTAGCAAGAATATATTAGACTTTTCGGTTGGAGTATGCAATAATTCAATCCAATTTTGTTTTACTTATACAGTGGAGATAACGATGTTTGAGAATAACATTATTGTCTACAAGTTCATTCAAGATCTGCACTTTTATGTCACCGGTGGTGAAAATGAAAATGAGGTCATTTTAGCCACTGTTCTTCAGGGATTCTTTGGCGCCCTTGAAGTTCTAATTAGGTATTTAGTTACCTTGGATTTGTTTTATATAATATATTTATATATATTTCGATGCTTTGTTTCATTTATTTTTTGCGTTGCTTGTTTTAGGGGCCATATCGAGAGGAGGGAGGCACTTGAAAACCTGGATCTGATTCTCTTGTGCATTGATGAAATCGTTGATGGCGGGTAAGCAACTATTGTCTTCTCTTTTGCATCCTAACTATTAATTAAGATGGATTGTCAACTGGAGAAGGGGAAATATGAGGAGAATACGGATACCTCTGCATAATGTTTAGGGTTATATTAGAAATGGTCCCTCAAATTTAGCCGAATTATCTTTCAGACTTCAAATTTGCACCTCAAGAAATATTGATAGCTAAATTGCTTATTAGGGTTATATCCAAAAACTGGCAAGTTTGTAAGCAGACTAGAATCTCAAGGATTGTTCTGTTCCTTGGTTTATGCAGGATTGTTCTTGAAACTGATCCAAACATTATTGCTACTAATGTTGCGAGTAACAATTTGGATTCTGGAGCACCTCTCTCCGAGCAGGTGTGTGTGGTTTTTAGCTCTCAAAATTTAGACCACCGTGTAGAAAGCAAATACTTATCTTCACAAGTAACTTACGATCCCAATTTGCTCTTTGCAGACACTAAGTCAAGCACTGGCGACTGCCCGGGAACATCTCACTAGGTCACTTTTGAAGTGAAAATACTTTGTCAACTTGCAGATGAGCTGATTCTGGATTTTGATACACTGACAAATAGGTAGTTTGTGTAAAAGGAACATAATCTCTATGTATCCTCAAGACACTGGTTGCTCTTTTAGATATATCTGTTTACTAGTAAAAAAACAATCTGAATGGATGACAGGGCTATGTCAAATTTTTCGAGTCCATCCAACTTCTTATCTTTTGATGCCAACTTAGCTTGATTGTTTGAAAGTAGACATAGCATAAACGCTCTATGACTATTCACAATGCCTTCAAATAGATGAAGGAGGATAAAAAAAACGTCGAAGTATTCGTAAATCCCCTGACAATAACAAGACATTCTCGATAACAAGACATACTCGACGTATATTCATGGAGAATTGGAGATCAATCAAATCATCATGCATGAGGACATCATCCTTGCAAAGATTAGGACTCACATTTACAAGGCCATTTTTACCATGTACTAATCTAGTTTTGATTTGTGCGATCACTTAGATATGCCCAGTCTATTGATGTAAATCTTTCTAACTGAACTTACTTGATCTTTTTAATTATATTGACATTCCAATAATAATAATAATAATAATAAATGTGGCTTCATAAATAACAAAGAACCAATAACTAAAAAAGTGACCTTTTACATAGTACACAAATTAGTGATACAGAGATTTGAGTTTGAAAAACAGGTAAAAAAAAACTAAGAAAACAGGGTTAGATGATCAACCTCTCACTTAAGCTAAAAAGAAACAAGCTTTTCTCTAAGGGAAGTGGATCGAAAACTCTGAAAGTGAAAGTGGGAAATAAAAGAAAAAACAAACATGACTCCACTAAACATAAATTAGCAGCAACCAATATTCATTCCTAAACTATATCAAGCGATAAATAAAGCACGTGATACAACCTCAAGGAACAGGGCAGTTGACCAGTCGAACCATTTTGCATGTGTATCCCCTTGTATGAGTTGAAATGTCACACTTCATCCATCCTTCACGGGTGGGGCCCTGAAAATCCAAGAGGAGTTTAGTAGTTGTTAGGCCAAATTTGAGACTGCTTGGGCTGTCCTTGAGAACCTCCTCCTAGTGATCCATCTCTAGGGTTTTGCTGCTGGTCTTGTGAGATTCCAGCCTGGGATTGGTAGTAATTTGGGTAACCTGCTGGGGACCCGTAATTCTGCAATTGCTGCTGCTGGACTTGACTGAAACTGCCAGGTTGCTGGTTTTGTGTCTGGTAGTTGTAGTACGCGCTGGCTGAAACAGTGGGCATCGTTCTTGAATTAGGGCCGTGAAGCCATGTTGCTGAGTTCTCATTCTGGGGAAAATGCAATAATGATAAAATATAACAAACAAGCCGTCCTCAAAACTCAAAAGACATGAAGAAAACCCAAATTAAATCACATGGTAAATTTAAGCCCAGCTTGAAGAAAATCGGTTATTTTGTCATGTGCTATATCCTCACAAGCAAGAAGCAGCAAAATAACATTCCGAAACACCCTTCAAACTTCCAAAATATTACAGTAAGGTCCTTAATTTTAACACTGAATTTACACACGATACATTTGGGGTATTTTACATAATTTTGAACGTTAGCTGGGTTGTTATGCAATTTGATCAAACTTCATTTTTTGTAAAAATTCTTCAAGTCTTGTTACAAAAAAAAAAAACCCATTCAATGATGCAAATAGAAACAAAGTGGGGTGTTTGTAATGTCAAGGGATCCGGTCCAAAAAAATCTTTGGATATTAACCCTAAAGACCGATTCATCATAATTCATAAGACCTAAACCATCTTATTGTTGGAATGTTGGGTTCCTTTGATTAAAATCAACTGAAGGGCAAATCACAAAAAACATAGCAGCATACCTGCTGAAGAGATAGCAAGTGACCACTGTCTTTATACTGAGAACTCAAAACATCATCATAATTCGGAGTTGTCCCAGACGAGGCGGAAGCAGGAGGATTCATCGAGTAATTCCCAGGAATCGTTGTGTTACTTCCAAAAGCACTGTATCCAGAGGTGACGGAGGCTGACTGAGGTGGCAAGCTGCTAACAGAAACACTGTTTTTATACTGAGGGAGTATGGCTGCCATGGATTGATGGTAATTACTGCTACCCGCAAACGACTGCTGAAAAGCTGAAGGCATGTACGTGTAGCTCTGGGGCAGGAAAGGGTAGCTGATCATGTTGGCAAACGGGCCCACTGGAAGAGTGTGCTGAGAATATGGGTGCACAGCAAGGTGTGGGGGCAGGGGAGGCCCAGTAGCACCATTGGTACCGGAAAGAGTCTGTGGGGCCGACTGGCTCGACGACAAACCAGCAGTTTTCAAAGCCTGAAACATCATTAAATCACAATCTTTGGGGATTTTGTTTTCTTACATATATATAAGCATTTGATTTTGAAATTTTGTTAGCCTGTTAGTGGTTTCCCGTGGTTTTGTTTATGTGAATAAATATAAAAATGTATTGTCATATTTAAATATAGGTTGAGGAAGCACCAGAAAAGACTGAGTTTGTGGAAATCAATTCACAGCACAAGTAAACTTGGGTACCTCGGACATGGAGATTTGTGAAGCACCAATAGAAGAAGCAGAATTTCCATATTTAGCAGCCATAGATTGCCCCATTGGAAATTGTGAGTACTGAAGATCTGATTCCCTAGAAGGATGAACATTTGAGGCCAACAAACTGCTCGGTAGCGAATTTGTGTAAGAATGCTGTTAAAAATATCATCAATCGGTGAAAAGTCCACAATTGGAGTAATAATAATAAAAACGGAAGCTGTTAATCTTGTCTTGTGTGACAAGAATACAGAGCGAGTGGCTCATCTAGGCGGGCAGTGTATTGTTGCAGAAAAAAAAAACCGGAGGGGCAATGCCATACGCAAAAAGGGAAGGGACTCATAAAACGGCAGAAGCAACTAGAGGTTTTGCACATTTTCGTTAATCCATGAACATGATCTATACATCTCGATCGGAAAAGAATCAGAATTGATCAATAGATTGCTCGAAACAAACGAGAAAAGGAAACGAAAGATGAAACATAAATCATGGATCAACTAAGACTCTCAGGGACTTTCTTAAAGAGCCAAGAAATACACAGTTAACGATTTGTTTATCTTCAGAAAAACAGAGACAATCTTACATATAAAGTGATCCTACTTTCACTTGCAATATTAGAACTAAAATATTACTAGTATTAATTAACCATAAACAAAGGCTGGATTATTTCTCACCATAATGTTCGAAAATTGAGCAAGATTTTGCATCTGTGAACTTGTCTGATTGAAAGCATTAAGGCGTTGTGCATCATCAAAGCTATAACCGGCATTGGCAGAAGGAAAGGGATATTGATTTCCCTGAGCCACATCAGCACTCTCAGTTCTCAACTCCTCTGTCTGTGGAGCAGAAGATGCTTCAAAGATCTCGGCACCACCGGCACCATTTGTATGCAACAAATTCCCATCAGGGGTATTTTTAAGAGAGTCCTCAACATAATACTCTGTATGGCTGTAATGGGAGTAAAATGATATTAGATGACTAATTTCAAAGTACAAGTTTAAGAAACTGAATACTGAAATATTATTAACTACGATATGTTATTACCTGGCTTCCAGATGCCCAGAAGATGATTTATCAGCCTCGTTATGCGCATTTTCCAAGTTAGGATTTTCAAGCACAGATGTATGAGTCCCAAATGATCCAAAACTACCAAAGCTCAAGTGAGCACAGTCAGCAGTTTGAACTTGCAAATGATCTGGAATCACAACGGAAGGTGCATTCCCTTCAGTCGCAAACTCTCTATCATCCGTATTTACACTTAGTTGTTGCAAGTTTCTGGTGATTGGTGCAACCGAAGCATCAACATCATCCGCTACATCTAAAAACTTAAAATTTAAGTAGGCACCCAAAAAGGCTGAAATATAAAAATGTTGTATATAACCAATGCTTAAGGTGGAACAGATAGAATGGAAGGTGTTTTGGTTCATGTTTTAAAATTTCGAGCCTCGTATTCGAGGCATTATGCTTAATAGATGCAAGGTGTATGCCTCGGGCGGAATGAGGCGTACGCCTCAATCCCTAAACAAATTTTCAAAATACAATACTGTATATAACTAGATATACATCATGAAATCCAAAAGGGCAAGGAATGTGATATTTTTATCATTTATGTGGTTAGAAGTTAGAACCTAAAAAGGAATTGACGAATTTATTCTCATCCAAACAGAGAGTATTATAGTCACCCAAAACAATGCAATATAATCTTGAACTGATTGAATTTGCCAACACTTCCAATCTAGTTATTCAAAGGGGAGAATAAATACCATTAAAGTTCAAAGAAGGAAAGCAACTGTGTTATTAAAAGAATGCATTATTGTTAAAAACTTTAATCTCAAAGAATGATGACTGCTATTTAAAAAATAAATAAATAAAATCAATAAACATATAAAGTTTCAATTCGACACAAAGCAGGGACGTTTGAACTAAGTACAAAACAAACAAAGATAATGCAAAAACCATAAACAAAGCAGATGGAAGAAGATAAAGCCACAACTAAAGAAAACTGGAGGCTGGATCTGAAGAAGAGAAGCAGTGGTTTGGACTCTTACAAACTAGGGCATTACTCGAAACAAATACTGATACTAATTATATTGTTATTATACTACCTACGTGGAAACAAAAAGCTGGAGGACTCGTCCACCTCACCAACAAGAGGTGGGTGTCCCTGTCTTTACATATGACTCGTGCGCCTCGGCACATATAAATGAATGCCGAGTCAGAACAACTCGCGAGTCAACCATCTTTTTAGAACACTACTCTGAATAAGTAGATATGACCATATCGGAACAATAAACAATATTTTTCAAACCTTTTTGTTCATCATGATTACTATGGTATAACAGTATTCGGACATGAAATTGTGAAAACAAATAAGATGTAATACCTATTGCATGCATATTTCACATAATCTTTATTTCATTAAAAGTTAAATTGTAAGAACAGTCACCTTCTTGATGCTCGAAATCATGAGGTTCAGACTGGTGTGAGCCCCTGTTTTTATACAGATCGTTCTCAAATAGAGATGCACCTCTTGAATCATCCTCTGGAATTGTCTTGCTGGAGATAGAAATTGACCCCACATCATTTCCTCCGGGAGTCACAAATTGATCATTTCCCTCTTCTTGAACCTCCTCGACCTCATATTGGTAGTTAATATCATCATACGATACACCACCAGATACTTCTGGATGCAGGTCGGGATCCACATAATGCGCTGGGACTGAAACCACATTCACAGCAGCAGATGGCTTCTCTATGGAAGGCCAGTCGTCATTAGTGGGTACTGATGAAACTTCCGATGGATGGATATTGGGAGCATCATCTGTGGGCCAGTCAACATTGTGATGAGATGTATTTGGAGCATTTGTTCCTTTCTTGTTTGGTTTTCCCATCCTCACAATGTCAGCCATGGACACCTGACCAGGAACACCCACCCAGGCAGGCTGATGTCCAGAAGCTGGCTGCACAGCAGGTGTTATACCATTAGCGCTCCCCAACAAGGATCCTTTACTTCCAGCAGGGACATCATCACTGCAATATTAAATTCAGAAAAAGATCGTCAAGAACAGAAAAATGTAAATTGAATAGTTACTATGAACTACCTTTGAACCCAATGGCCATTTCTCTTGGTTGGCTCCAGATTTAATGAATAAAGAAGGAAATAAGCATCTATGTTCCAATTGAATAACCTTATGATGAATCATCCCCGTAGAGCGCAGACTTCTAATATCTGTTTCACTACAATGAGTTCACAGATCATACCTGACACCTATATGTCCTTTGCTTCTATTATTTCCTGACACACCAGGTACTGAACTCGTATAGGGACCTGAACCATTTTCTTTCTTATATGTCGACCTCCCATGCAACGGAGGGTCTGAAAATAAACAATATGGTTAGATAAGTCTGCATTAATCCATTAATTACTGTAATCAATATTGAACAATTCTATTAAATACTCCCTCCTATTCATCTCAATTGATGTTTTACATTTTTTACCCTAATATACCCTTATTTAATACCAGCTTATTAAATATTAATTGTGAGGACAAAAAAAAAATCAATCTCTTCAATGGATTTTAGGAAGAGGATGGGATAGGTTAGGAGAGGAAGATAAAAGATTTTGTATGAAATAAATAACTTTAAAATATCAACAAATAAGGTTAAATTAGATATAAAATACATACATTAATAACTGTGCAAATCACTATAACGATAATTAAAATGAACAGGTAGGAAGCTAAGTACCAAACATACCAGAAGTATAATGTGATGCTGAAGCACCACGTCCCCCAACCCCAAGATGTCGATCTGCACCAGTCTTACTGCCTCGGTTTGAACTATTGTTAGCACCCCGGGACCTAGGCTCAGAGTTATCTTTACCCTGCAAATTTTATCAGAATGGACATTTTTATAGGTTAATTACACAAACAAAATCACGTAATTTTAAAAACTGAAGCATTAGAGTACAAAATCCGATAAAATGAAAAAAATTTGCAAAATTAGTCTTTGTCAACATCAAATATGAAATATGTAATGTCATTTAGAGTTGCAATTAGCCCCAAACTCAAGGTCACAGTCCTAAAAATCTTCCATAATTTACTCCGCCAGATTCATGGTACAAAAGTTACTTGTTTTCCCTTTCCACTATGAAAGACTTTGGTGCATTTTGTAAGAAGCGGGGTTATGCGATCAATCGGAACCAATTGTGAAATAATTCATCGATGATAGTAACAAGTAACAAACCCCTTTTTTCTTTTCTCGTTTGTTCTTCACTTCATGGAAGGGATCTAAACAATCGTAAGAAAAAAAATATGTTAGATACATGAAACTACATTTAACATCAAATCTTCTCAGACATCAGCTAGCATATTTCTGGAAAGTTGTGACTTTTTCTATTACTACTTAAATAAGCTACCGATTTCTTTCTCATTTCGAAACCATGAATTACCATCAAATTCAATACACAGCATAGATTATGTTCATACCTAAAACCGAGAATAAACAATTACAAGTGTTAAGGTTTTAGGAATTGACCTTGAGATAGCAATCGATTGACGGCCTCGTTGGGGTCCATGTCACATTCCTTGAGAGTAGCATAGATCTCCGCGTCGGTACAGTTGACTATCTCCTTCAAGCTCTGCACCACCTTCCGCGCCACCGCTGGTATGGGTTGTACCACGCCGGCGCCGCTTCCCCTGCTTGTACTCATCCTTACAGATCTAATTTCACTTTAAAAAATCCGCCAATTTTTAATACATAAATTAAGAAAACACGAGCAGTGAGTTTCCGGCGAGTTGCAGATATTTGAATTTATATCACGGTGGCGGTGGTGGTATATATCGGAAACCCTCTCTGTGTCTCTCTCCGCGGTTTTAAGTTTCATTCACCTTTTTTAATTTTTTTCGACTGGTCTGATAAAAATAAAAAATAAAAATAAAATAAAAATAACCTTATGCTTCTATTATTAGACTGTATTCAAATTATGCTTTGCACCGTACATTGTCTACATGATACTTTTGTTAGTTGTACTTTAAAATATAATTTTGCTATTACATTTTATTTTTCTTAAATACTTATTTTTCTTATACACCTTTCTCTCTTAAAAGTTGAGACTTTTAAGTTTTAACGTGTAGATTAAAAATATATTATTTTTTTATTAAAAAATAAAAGATAAAAATATTTTTTAAGTTAATAAATAAAGTAGTTGTAAATAGAATTTAAAAAATAAATGAATAAAATATGGGCAAAATAGTATTTTAAAATAGTATTTTAAAGTAAAAAATTAAAATATTTATTTATGTTTTTTATTGTATCAAAGAACACTTGAAATAATATAATTATTTAGTATGTTTTATTTCCGGAAAGTGAGATAATGTAACCTACAGTACAGTTGAGACTTTTAACGTGTAGATTAAAAATATATTAATAGGTCGAATATATTCTCCAATACTCTCCTTCACTTGTGGGCCGATTTCAACCTCTTTGGGGAGGCCCACTCCAATACTCTCCCTCACTTGTGGGCCGATTTCAATCTCTTTGGGGAGGCCCACTCCAATACTCTCCCTCACTTGTGGGCCGATTTCAACCTTTTTGGGGAGGCCCAACAAGTGGATAATTAAATCGGGTAGAATCGCCACTGACGGGAGTCGAACCCAGGACCTCGGGTTATCCCAAAGCTCTATAGCCATGTTAGTCGTTAGATGCCGCATCATCCAACAACTCGAACTGTTAGAGAAGTTGGGCAACTAAACATTTATAGTGGACCGAATATAGTCTCCAATACTGTTAAGTATCCAACATCGGTTGGATATCGATCCTAAAGCTCAAATATAAGTTGGACTTCTTTACACTTATATTAATGGGTCGAATATATTCTCCAATATTTTTTTATTAAAAAATAAAAGATAAAAATGTTTTTTAAGTTAATAAATAAAGTAGTTGTGAATAGAATTTAAAAAATAAATGAATAAAATATGAGCAAAATAGTATTTTAAAGTAAAAAATTAAAATATTTATTTATGTTTTTTATTGTATCAAAGAACACTTCAAATAAAAAAGTATTAGTAGCTTTTATGAGAAGGAAAAGGAGTACTACTTTTATAATTGTTTTTCTAAATTTTCTTTTTAAACCAAATAGTAATTGAAAAAAAAAAAAAGATTTTATACCAATAATTTAACTACACATTTATAATTTTGTACCAAACCCATTAATATCTTATTTGGATGTTGAATTGAGAAGAACACAAGATAGGCTATGATCAATCTATCATACTGTATATAATTATTTAGTACTGTGTTTTATTTCCGGAAAGTGAGATAACGTAACCTACAGTACAGTACATTATTTCAAGCAATCCGAATGAACGAATGTCGCTGGTATCAAACGAATTACATCAATTAATTAACCGTGGACTTGTACATATAAACAACATAAGCAACCAGCACAGCCACCACCGCGGCCGTCGCCGCCAGGCCCACGGCCACCTTGGCCGCCGGCTGTTTCCCCTCAAACTCAAATCCCATCGACGGTACCTTAGGTGCAGGGGGTTGTACAGCTGCAGCCACTTCTTTGGTCAATTCTTGTTTCGGCTTTCGATCATCATCGTGGATTTTGGGCGGCTCTGTTGTCGTGCTTTCAATTTTCTTTTCGGGAATATTAATTATGACTTTTGGCATCGTGATGTAGAGCCATCCGGTGACGAATTTCGCTTGGATCGCTCCGGTGATGTAAGCATCGCTTGGGACTCGTACTTCTTTGTAGAACTTCGATTTCGCCGATTGCCCTAAATCGCGTTCTCCGGATATCTTCAGAACACCCTGATTGCTTATTTGCACCTTGAGCTCGTCCTTTTTGAAATCTTGGAAATTTTAATCCAAGCAATTACGAATTAATTAATAATTATTCGTGAAGAGATTAAAATAAATGTGTATTTATTAGACTATATATAGATAAAGATATTCACCTTGGAGGTCGATTTCAAGGATGTCTCTGTCATACATGCGTTGCCATTTGCAGAAAGGTTCGAATTCTTCGTACGAGGGTGCCGCGGGATGAGCTTTAATTCCAGCCATATATAGAACTTGAGTAATGATAATATGAATTAATGAAATATGTATGTGTAGTGGATTGGTAAATAGTTGAGGTGATATTATAATCTCTCATGATCGAGTTATATAAATATATTGTTAGAAAGTGTAGTTGGAGAGGTTTTGTAAAACATATATAAAATTGTAGTACAACAATGTCCAAAAGATGTTTTTTCTTTTCATTTGGGAAGAGAATCACATTCTTTTTGGTTTGAGGTTGCTTCATGCTTTAGAAATGCTCATAACATACATTTGCATTAGGGATGCTTTTACAATTGCTTCATGCTTTAGTATACATTTTATTCTCTCTTTTTTTCGAGGGATTACAACGTCTTATCACTAGTCTTATTATTCGCACTTCAATTCTACTACTCAAGTTTCGGCTGTGCATCAAGTGACCTCAAGTTTTACAAGACTCGGCTCATAAATTTATTAGTGATCGCGAAAGTAAAAGTTAAAGTTAAATTTAAAACTCTATATATCGATTATACGTTTAGATCAATTATACTCGACGAGATGGGTTATACTCTATAACGAGATGGGTTTTGAAGAAGAATACGCGGAAGATGATGATGTTGTTGCCGAAGAAGAATATGAAGATGGTGTTTACGAGTGCGACGAAGGGTTTGAGGATGAGGTCAGCGAGCAAGAGGATGAAGTGTCGGAAATCGAAGAAATAGTACCCGCCCGGGGACTCATCTGATCTGGGGGAAGATACTCAGAGCTTCTCGCATGCATATTATGATGTAGGAATCTGATTGCAGCTATATATATCAACAGCTATATATATCAACCGTTGAAATGTTTATATAGGAAGATACGATTAGTATCTTTGAATATGTAAATATCGTGGTTATGTAAAGTAGTTTATTATTTACCTTATTTTGAGGAGCTATTTAGGCATAAGATATATCATAGGAGATTTGATACGGGTTATCTCTTTGTATATATAGGGAGATACATTTCAATAAAACACACAGTGAAATTTCACAAAATACATGTTTTGTCTTTTACTTTATGGTATCAGAGCCTTCAATACTGTTTTAATACCTCTCATAAAATGACCGGCGACGACAAAAAATTAGTCGTCTCTAGTCCCGTTGTTAACCCTGTATACGCCATTTCCCCACACGACGTCGGAGCCAAAATCACTTATGTCGAGTTTAAAGGCTCCAATTATGCGGAGTGGTCACGTGGGTTTTGTAATGCGTTGGGGGCAAAACGGAAACTTGGCTTTGTGACTGGTGTCGTCGTACCGCTGAAGCCCGGTTCCGATGATTATGAAGATTGGTTCACTGCCAATTGCACTGTCATAGCGTGGATATCTAATTCCATTGAGCCCAAACTTCGTTCGACGATATCTTATCGTTCAACTGCGAAGGAATTGTGGGACAATATCCGTCGACGTTTTTCGGTTGCAAACGAGGTCAGAATTTATCAAATATATTCTGATGTCGCTTCGTGTAAACAACAATCCGGTGAAAGCGTTATGGATTATTTTGGTCGTTTGAAAACTTTGTTGGATGAGATGATTGACTACGATCCTCTTGACTCTTGTTCTTGTGATGGTTGTGTTAGGATATGTCCTTCGATCCTACGTGTGCAATCGATAAAGTCATAAGGTCGTCTATGGATGTTAAATGATTATTCGATAATATTAATTGTTGGGAATAATATAATATTGATCGATAAAATCATACCTACAGGGTCACACACGAGCTCGATATTGATATACATTGCTTGATAAATATATTGATTTAGAATCAATATTTACGTGGATTTAATTCCCATGCATGGGATGCATGGCTTGCATGGATGCATGTCATATAGTGTGACATGGCATGCCACACAAGCAAGTGGGACCATCTAATGCCATGTGGCATAATGAGGTGGAAATGTCCATTCAAATTCACCATAATCACACCTTAATGTGTGATAATGATGGGGCATCAATATCACCATCAAGGAGGGGGTTACAAGGTGGTTTTGATGGCATTTTAAGGTGAACAAATGCTGATTTTTCAGCATAATTTTTTCACTCACGAAATTCACAAAAGATAGAGAGAAAAGAGGTTGTTCTTGGAGAATCAACTCGATCAATCAAGCAAGTCATCATCCGGGTTCGTGTGCAACACGTAGAGGCCGGGCCATTTGTGCGGCTTCAACATCCGGACGATCCAAAGGCGTGACGGGGTCATTCCAGAGGTGAACAATCCGTGGCTGATCCATTAAGGTGGTTCAATCGACTCAACACCACCTTAACCAATTTCAACGATCACCAAATGTAAGAACTTGTTGATCCCTATATATATATATATATATTGGATGTGTATATATATATTTGTATGTGTTCTTATACACATTATGTGTGCACTAAGATCCAAGCATGATAGATTTATATGCTTTACACGCTTCCGCACACACGGTATATCGATCGGATCGGTATACCGGTACCTTCAGGTTGTACTTGTGGTTTGAGTGAGAAGCTCACAACGAAAAGGGAGAAGGTTGAAGTCCGCTATTTTCTGATGGGTCTTGAGTAAGCGATGGACTTGGTCCATGGTTCGATGGAGGATCTCGGCTCTCCGGCGAAAACGAGAAGAAACGAAGCCAAACGAAGCAAAACGAAGCAAACCGGGCTGCTGGAGCCAAACGGCGGTCGCCGTTTGAGCTTCGGCGGGCGCCGTTTTGATTCGGCGGGCGCCGTTTTGGAAACGGCGACCGCCGAATGACCTGTTTTTGGGGCAGATTTTTCCGAACCCTTTTGGCGGGCGCCGTTTTGGAAACGGCGACCGCCAGTGGTGTTCGGCGACCGCTGATTGTGAATTGGCGGGCGCCGTTCGTGGTTTTTTGGGTACGGAATGGATTTGACCAAAATCGGAGGGCACGGAACTGATTTGGCGGGCGAGGACCAGTCCAGAAGATGTTCAAGGCTTTTGTTATTACTTTAATTCTTTTCGTTTGAGAGTTGTGAGGTTCTAGGGGCCTTTCGATTTCGTATTTATATGCTTTGCTAGTTATAGGTTGTTTTATGTTATAAATGTTCAACTTACATATAAACAAACCTATGCATGCAAGTTCCCAAAATAATGAGTATAATGTCTTGTCCAAAACATCACACCCATAAAGCCCTCGATCATAAGTTGGTAGGTCCGCCTCAGCGGGGTACTACTTGTTATCTTGGGATAAGTGGGAGTAAGGGTTAGACCCTTACAAGTGAGTTTGGTTTTCTCATCGATAGATCCACTGCAGGCGTGGCTATCGAGACATGAGATGAGAATGGGACTCTCATCGACCGAGAGTGACATTGGATGTCATTGACATGGGATGTCTACCTATCTTGGAGTTCTTAAGTGCGGACTCAGTCGGCTTAAGGATTCGCAAGATGAGGGTCTTGGGATCGTTTTGTTCTAATTTATTAAAATGTCAAAAACCAATGCCTAATTTGTTTTTCAAAGACTAAGTTCAACTCGACTCATTCTCACCCCGGGGAGTGGAATGGAGCCAAAGCGCTTGCTTATGTCGATGACACAGATTAGAGACATTCGAGCCATTGGATGGCGTGAATCGATTGTCTGGTTGGCTCCCTCATTTTAATGAGAGATAGGGCTTCAATTGCATGATAAGATCGCTGGTTAGAAAACCTCGAGTTTTCACTTACGATTTATCACGGTTTTGATATTAAGATAATTGGGAACGACGATATTGGATATCGAATGAACAAAATGAAACAAATAAAGTAGTTTTGCGAGACAACCTTATTTGTTTAAACGCTTTGTGGATGTTTACTTACTTAATTTATCTTTCTTCTGTAGTTTAATATGTCTGTCTCAACTCAATTCAAGTTCAGCTCTATCTTGGATAGAGAAAAGTTGAACAACACCAATTTCCTTGATTGGCAACGTAACTTGAGGATAGTCCTCAAATACGAACAAAAGGAAAGTGTGTTGGACAAACCCCTTCCCATGCTTCCCGATGATGGGGGCACGGCTGCCCAAAAGGTATCATATGCCCTTGCTAAGAAAGCCTCGAATGAGGTGACATGTTTGATGTTGGCATCCATGGTACCCGAGTTGCAAAAACAATTCGAGTTCATGGAAGCCTATGACATCATAGAAGAGCTCAAGAGCATGTTCGGGGAACAGGCTAGGATTGAGCGCTTCGGTGTCACCCGGGCTATAGCAACAGCTAGGCTGGAAAAGGGTAAACCCGTGGGACCACATGTGCAGCAAATGATTGGATTATTTGCTTCAAGTGCTCGCCTCGGTTTTGCATATGATGACGAGTTGGCTACCGATTTCATTCTCCATTCTCTTCATGATGGTTATGACGCCTTTAGGCTGAATTTCCACATGAATGGACTGAAGAAATCGCTTCATGAGCTCCATGGGATGCTTAAGGCTGTTGAGCCGGCGATTAAGAAGGACCCTAGGAGGGAAGTTCTTATGATTCGGGAAGGAGGTACCAAAAAGTTCAAGGGGATTAAGAAACCAGAAGTGAAAGGCAAAGGGAAAGGGAAAGTTGTGGCAACTCCTTCCAAAAGGTTCTTGAAAGCTTCTAAGGTTCCTGGGGAATCTGAGTGTTTCTACTGCAAGGGTGTTGGACACTACAAGCGGGATTGCCCCAAGTTCAAGGAGGATGTGAAGAACGGTGTCGTTCCTTCATCTTCAGGTATTTATGTCATAGACATAAACTTTACAAATTCTTCTTCTTGGGTATTGGATACCGGATGCGGTGCTCACATTGTTTCACATGTGCAGGGACTGCAAAGAAGTAGAACTTTGGTAAAGGGAGATGTCGATCTGCGGGTTGGAAATGGAGCGAGGGTCGCTGCATTAGCCGTAGGATCTTATGATTTGTGTTTGCCTTCGGGCCTTGTTTTAGTATTGAATAATGTTTATTTCGTTCCAAGTATTACCAAGAACATCATTTCTATTTCAGTATTGGATACTGAAGGATTTTCCTTCACTATAATAAATGGTTTATTTGCTATTTCAAAAAGTGGAGTGTTCTATGGTTCGGCACGATTAGAACATGGTTTATATATACTTCAACTTGACAATCATATATATAACATTGATACAAAAAAGGCCAAATCGAATGAATTCAATGAAACATACCTTTGGCATTGTCGATTAGGCCACGTCAACATTAAACGTGTAGAGAAACTTCTTAAAGAAGGTATTCTCAAATCTTTTGACTTGGAGTCATTCGATACATGTGAAGGATGTTTGATGGGAAAATTGACAAAGTCACCTTTTCTAGGAAAAGGAGAACGTGCAAGTGATCTATTGGGATTAATCCATACTGATGTATGTGGTCCAATGAGCTCACAAGCACGTGGAGGTTATTTCTACTTCATAACTTTTACCGATGACTTAAGTAGATATGGTTATGTCTATTTAATGAGGCATAAGTCGGAAGCCTTTGAAAAGTTCAAAGAATTCCAAAATGAAGTTGAGAATCAACTTGGTAAGAAGATAAAAGCCATTCGATCGGATCGAGGTGGTGAATATCTTAGCCAAGAATTCGATGATCATCTTATGAGTTGTGGTATTTTATATCAACTCACTCCACCTGGAACACCCCAGATGAATGGTGTTTCCGAAAGGAGGAATAGAACCTTATTGGATATGGTTCGATCGATGATGAGCTTTAATGAACTACCAAAATCTTTTTGGGGACACGCACTTTTAACAGCGGCCTATACACTGAATAGGACACCGTCAAAAGCTGTTGATAAGACACCATACGAGGTATGGAAAGGGAAGGTCCCTAACTTGTCTTATATCAAGATTTGGGGATGTGAAGCTTATGTGAAGAGAAATATCTCTACAAAGCTTGAACCCAAATCGGATAAATGTTTCTTTGTTGGTTATCCAAAAGAAACACGAGGGTACCACTTTTACAACCAATCTGAGAACAAAGTCTTTGTTGCTCGAGATGGTGTATTTCTTGAAAAGGAATATCTTTCCAAGAAAGTAAGTGGGAGCTCAGTTGAATTGAACGAAGTTCAAGAAAACTTGAACGAGGTTCAAGAAGATCAAACTGAGATGGACACTCAAGACCAAGTCGAGAGTGCTCCAATGGTTTTGGAAACCACACCTAACCCTCGAAGGTCCGGAAGGATTAGATCTCAACCTGACAGATACTTAGGTATTTTGACAAATGAGAGCTATGAAGTCATGCTTTTAGAAAGCAATGAACCTTCGACCTATATCCAAGCTATGACGAGTCCAGATTCCGAGAAATGGCAGGGTGCCATGAAATCCGAAATGGAATCAATGTCTGAAAATCAAGTTTGGAACTTGGTCGATTTGCCTAAAGGGGCTAGGCCCATTGGATGCAAATGGATTTACAAAATAAAAACAGACATGAATGGAAAACCTAGTGTTTTCAAAGCAAGGTTGGTAGCAAAAGGATATAAACAAATTCACGGGGTGGATTATGATGAAACCTTTTCACCAGTTGCTATGATTAAATCCATTCGGATTCTCTTAGCCATTGCTGCTCATTATGATTATGAGATATGGCAAATGGACGTTAAAACCGCCTTCTTGAATGGGATTCTAGTAGAGGAAGTGTTTATGACACAACCAGAGGGTTTTATCGATCCTAATCAGGCTGAGAGAGTATGCAAGCTTAATAGATCCATTTATGGATTAAAGCAAGCATCTCGGAGCTGGAATCTTCGGTTCGATGAATCCATACAAGAGTTTGGATTTCAAAAGAACATGGAAGACTCTTGTGTTTACAAGAAAGTCAGTGGGAGTTACGTTGTATTCATTGTGTTGTATGTCGATGACATACTCCTCATTGGAAACAATATTCCTATGCTTAATTCTGTTAAAGAATGGCTGGGAAGATGGTTTTCAATGAAGGATCTTGGAGAAGCACAGTACATATTGGGCATCAAGATCTGTCGGAACAGATCACAAAGGATGCTTGGACTTAGTCAAGCAACCTATATTGATAAGGTGCTTGACAGGTTCAGAATGAAAGACGCCAAGAAGGGTCTCATTCCAATGACTCATGGTACATCTTTAAGCAAGAGTCAGTGCCCTTCGGGACCTGATGAGCAAATAAGGATGGCAAATATTCCTTATGCTTCGGCAATAGGGTCTATTATGTACGCCATGATATGTACACGACCGGATGTATCGTATGCTTTGAGCATGACGAGTCGGTTTCAAGGAAACCCAGGTGAGGCGCATTGGACTGCGGCCAAGAATATTCTTAAGTACCTTAGAAGGACTAAAGAGTATTTTCTTGTCTTTGGAGGACAAGAAGAGTTGGTTGTGACAGGATATACGGATGCAAGCTTCCAAACAGACAAAGATGATTTCCGGTCTCAATCCGGATTTGTCTTTTGTCTGAATGGAGGTGCGGTGAGCTGGAAGAGTTCCAAGCAACCCACCGTAGCTGATTCTACTACAGAGGCTGAGTACATTGCTGCATCAGAAGCAGCAAAGGAGGCCGTTTGGATGAGAAAGTTCTTAGATGAGCTCGGTGTCGTACCTAGTTCGGCCCATTCGATAGCTCTCTATTGTGATAATAGTGGAGCTATCGCGCAAGCCAAGGAGCCTATGGAGCACCACAAATCCAAACATGTACTCAGGAAGTTCCACATTCTCAGGGAGATAGTTAGTCGTGGAGACATCGAGATAAATAAAGTTGCAACTGATGATAATGTTGCAGACCCTTTAACTAAACCACTCCAGCAGTCAAAGCATGATGCTCATACGACTGCAATAGGGATACGATATCTTAGAGATGGATTGTGATTCCTATTACTGTATTGTCTACTTTTGGAGTTTATGTAAACATTCACGTATCTTTTATGATATTCAATAAATTTCTTCATATAATTGTGGTTTAAATTGTATGAATTGTCCAAATGATTAAATTATATTAATTGGGTTATGAGGTCGATTTACCACATAAATGAAGTCCCAATTGTTGAACTAATATAATTAAATCATAGAATTGTTCCTAGTTCGTATTATCAAGTACGGACAAACTGATAATACAATGAACTAGATTGTAATGTGTACTATAGCGCCGCTTCATGGGCTAGTGATGTGGGACATCAAGTACAATTACATAGATATTAGCTGGGAGCTAATGATCGAACAGACCCAACTGGAATAGTATTTAAGATTTTGAGTCATAATACTATTTCATTGACTGTCGAGCAATTTCCTCTGACCTGAGTAGTCCAGAGTGATTCCATTGTGAAATGATGTACTTTGATACAAGTAAACGCCTTTCGTAAAAGGAGGTTATAAAACTTGTTATTGGGTATATCAGGAAGCAAGTGGGAGAGCTTGGATTGACAAGATGGGATTGTCCTCCATTTTAATATGGATCATATGTCTTACCGGCCACTTGGAGAGTCGAGACTGTGGAAAATACGTGGCCACGTCCAGATTCATATCATAGTGATAAATCTGGTTTTACAGTCTGTCTCAAAGTCCAAGAAAGGTTTGAACCGATTGAGGATGACTCGAGTCTTGCCTCAAGTTCAAATTTAGACATAAAGTGACAACAGGAAGTTGGCAGCACACTGGCTCTGAAGGCCAAGTGGGAGATTGTTAGGATATGTCCTTCGATCCTACGTGTGCAATCGATAAAGTCATAAGGTCGTCTATGGATGTTAAATGATTATTCGATAATATTAATTGTTGGGAACAATATAATATTGATCGATAAAATCATACCTACAGGGTCACACACGAGCTCGATATTGATATACATTGCTTGATAAATATATTGATTTAGAATCAATATTTACGTGGATTTAATTCCCATGCATGGGATGCATGGCTTGCATGGATGCATGTCATATAGTGTGACATGGCATGCCACACAAGCAAGTGGGACCATCTAATGCCATGTGGCATAATGAGGTGGAAATGTCCATTCAAATTCACCATAATCACACCTTAATGTGTGATAATGATGGGGCATCAATATCACCATCAAGGAGGGGGTTACAAGGTGGTTTTGATGGCATTTTAAGGTGAACAAATGCTGATTTTTCAGCATAATTTTTTCACCCACGAAATTCACAAAAGATAGAGAGAAAAGAGGTTGTTCTTGGAGAATCAACTCGATCAATCAAGCAAGTCATCATCCGGGTTCGTGTGCAACACGTAGAGGCCGGGCCATTTGTGCGGCTTCAACATCCGGACGATCCAAAGGCGTGACGGGGTCATTCCAGAGGTGAACAATCCGTGGCTGATCCATTAAGGTGGTTCAATCGACTCAACACCACCTTAACCAATTTCAACGATCACCAAATGTAAGAACTTGTTGATCCCTATATATATATATATATTGGATGTGTATATATATATTTGTATGTGTTCTTATACACATTATGTGTGCACTAAGATCCAAGCATGATAGATTTATATGCTTTACACGCTTCCGCACACACGGTATATCGATCGGATCGGTATACCGGTACCTTCAGGTTGTACTTGTGGTTTGAGTGAGAAGCTCACAACGAAAAGGGAGAAGGTTGAAGTCCGCTATTTTCTGATGGGTCTTGAACCATTTTATCAAACTGTTCGATCTCAAATTTTGGGGACCAAACTTCTTCCTTCTCTTGATGATGCATATTGTCGTATAGTGCAAGAAGAGGACGGACGTGTAAAGGAGGAAGTGCCAGCAGTAGCTTTTGCAGTGAAGAATGGCCATGTTGCTGGTTCGTCTACCAAGAAAAAGGGTTGTACCTTCTGTACACGTCCAGGTCACTCTGAGGAATTTTGTTGGGAAAAGCATGGTTATCCAGAGGGGCGTGGTCCTCGTCGCGGTCGTCCCGCTACTGATACTGCCACGACTTCTTGTACTAATGGTAACAACAGTCGTGTTAATGTTGTTGTTAGCGACCCAAGCCTTGGTGCTAATTCAGTCCGTTTCACCGGTAAGAATAATATGATGTGGATTATTGATACAGGTGCGTCGACACACGTTACCGGAGATTTGTCCTTGTTTGAAACATACTCATCTGTCTCACCTTTGGTTGTTGCTTTGCCGAATGGAGCATCACTAAAGGCCACTATTAGTGGTCGTGTCAAGCTGAATGACTCGCTTATTTTGGAGAATGTTTTATATATTTCCAATTTTACTTGTAACCTGGTTTCCGTCTCTCAACAACTCTCGTCTCAAATGTTGGAGTGCAAATTTACTAACTCTACTTGTGTGATTCAGGACCCTATCTTGACGACGAGGATTGGTGTGGGTAATCTCTTAAATGGACTTTATCAGATACAAATGGAAGTTCCAAGGCATGTTAATGTGATTGAAGACGACAATTTCGATCTCTGGCATCGACGACTTGGGCATCCATCGTTGCAAGTAATGGAGTATCTACCTCAACTTAAGCATAGTCGACATCATTTAGCTATTAATACTTGTGATATTTGTTTTCGTGCCAAACAAACACGTTCTTCTTTTCCGTTGAGTACTAATAAAGCTGCAATGTTATTTGATTTAATTCATGTGGATGTTTGGGGGCCGTATACACCTAATCGTGCTTGTGGTTCACATTATTTTTTAACGATTGTCGATGATCATTCTCGTGCTGTTTGGGTGTTTTTAATGAAAACGAAAGACCAAGTTTCTGAATTAATGAAGGAGTATTTTGCTTTAGTTAGGCGCCAATACTCACGTGATGTTAAGGTTGTTCGCAGTGACAACGGTACAGAATTAAAACCGTTGTTTCCTTATTTTCGTAGTGCATGGATCGTGAATGAAACTTCTATGGTGAAAACGCCGCAACAAAATGCTCGGGTAGAGCGCAAGCATCGACATATCTTAAATGTTTCTCGCGCTCTCAGATTTCAAAGTGGTTTACCTAATGATTTTTGGGGTGAATGTGTTCTTACCGCTGCTCATCTGATTAATCGCACCCCTACCCGTATACTTGATGGTAAAACACCATATGAATTACTACTTGGTCGTTCTCCTGATTTCTCTTTGTTGAGGACGTTTGGTTGTTTGGCTTATGCCACTAATTTAAAACCTTTTGATAAATTTGATGCTCGGAGTCATCGATGTGTGTTTGTTGGGTATCCGTTTGGTAAGAAAGGGTGGAGTCTTTTTAATTTAGAGACCGGTGAATTTCTCAAATCACGTGATGTACGTTTTACTGAAACGGAATTTTCTTTTCTTTCACCATCCCCTTCAGGTACTTTGATTGATTCGTTCAATGTTGTTGGTGAGTATTTTATAGATGAACTGGATGTTAGTTCATCTGCACGAGTTGTTGATGGTACTGAAGTTGTCACGCCTGCTGGTACTACCTCGGTAGAAATCACAGATTCAAGGGGGGGTTCGCCTGCTGATGCTGCTGTTGTGCCCGATGGTAATGAAACAAATTCTGGTAATACTGCAGAATTAGTGGTCAAAGAAAGTATTGATGATGGGTCAAATGATACTGAGCTTGGTCGTGGTAAGAGGACGAAGTTTCCAAATTCAAAGCATTCGGAGTTTATTCGATGGAATCACATTAACATGACTATCTTGGCTTCCTCGACGTCCACCACACCAATTCCCGTCTCAAGTAGTTCATTTCCACTCACACATTATGTTAGTTGTACATCTTTCTCGGAACCACATCGTCGTTTTCTTGCAGCTATTTCACATGAGGTTGAGCCAAAGTCTTTTAAAGAGGCTATGGGAGACGCACGTTGGCAACGTTCTATGGCTAATGAAATTGAGGCCTTAGAGTCCAATGAGACGTGGACAATAGAAGATTTTCCGGCTGGTAAAGTGCACTTGGATGTATGTGGGTATTCAAAGTGAAGCATAAATCCGATGGTAGCGTTGAACGGCTCAAATCTCGCTTAGTCGTCCTCGGTAACCATCAGGAAGCGGGTGTTGATTATACTGAGACATTTGCCCCGACTGTCAAAATGGTTACGGTGCGGACCTTTCTTGCTGTGGCAGCAATTCGAAAGTGGGAATTGCATCAGATGGATGTACATAACGCATTTCTTCACGGTGATTTGTCGGAAGAGGTTTATATGCGCAGGCCACCTGGTTTTAGTCGTTGGGTCAAAGGGAAAGTTTGTCGCCTGCGTAAGTCATTATATGGACTCCGACAAGCACCTCGATGCTGGTACGCGAAACTTACTCAATCCTTGAATGCTTATGGTTTTCTTATGAGCTCTTCAGATCATTCCCTGTTTGTTTTTCGAAGAAATGGCATTGAATTACACATCCTTGTTTATGTTGACGATTTAATTATTGCGGGAAATGATCCTACAGCTATTATGGACTTTAAGTCATATCTAAGTCCTTGTTTTAAAATGAAGGACTTGGGAAAGTTGAAATTTTTTCTTGGTATTGAGGTTGCACGGAATTCGACTGGCATATTCATTTGTCAACGTAAATATGCTATTGATATTCTTTCTGAAACCGGATTACTTGGATGCAAACCGTCTAGTGTACCTATGGACGAGAAACATTCTCTCGCTTTAGCTACCGATGCTGTAATGGAGGATGGCTCAAAGTATCATCGTCTAGTTGGTAAATTGATTTACCTAACACTCACACGGCCAGAACTCAGTTACCCCGTCCATATTTTGTCTCAATTCATGCAGCACCCGACTCAATCACAATGGGATGCCGCTTTGCGAGTAGTCTGGTATTTAAAACAAAGTCGTGGGCAGGGGCTGTTGTTTAAGGCAGATGGACCGATGGTACTTGAGGCTTACTGTGATGCCGATTACGGCAGTTGTCATGTTACTTGACGTTCCATCACCGCTTACTTTATGTGTCTCGGAGGGGCTCCTATTTCTTGGAAAACCAAGAAACCGACTACGGTTTCACGCTCTTCTACGGAGGCGGAATATCGCTCGATGGCAGCTGCTACATGCGAGATCATTTGGATAAAAGAACTTCTACGTTGTTTCGGTGTGTCCATTCATGGGGCTGTAGCTCTACATTGTGACAACCAAAGTGCTATTCATATTGCTAAGAATCCGGTCTCACATGAACGTACAAAACATATCGAGATTGATGTTCATTTTATTCATGAAAAGATTCAGCGTGGTCTTATTTCACCTCGCTACGTTCACACTCATTCTCAGTTAGCGGATATCTTGACTAAAGCCCTTGGACGCCAACGCTTCTACGATTTATTGGACAAGTTGGGCATCTCAAATATACATGCTCCGACTTGAGGGGGGTATAGGAAGATACGATTAGTATCTTTGAATATGCAAATATTGTGGTTATGTAAAGTAGTTTATTATTTACCTTATTTTGAGGAGCTATTTAGGCATAAGATATATCGTAGGAGATTTGATACGGGTTATCTCTTTGTATATATAGGGAGATACATTTCAATGAAACACAGTGAAATTTCACAAAATACATGTTTTGTCTTTTACTTTAGTTTACATGTCAGTACAAGAGAAATCCAACTACCCGAGCTAGCTAATTAATACGAAGCTGAGTTATGAGTCCAGTAACCATAAGAAAACGGAGGTCGAAAACGCTTTGCGTCCTTTAGAAATGAGCTGCAGCTTTGCGTCCCTATATATAGTAACAGCAAGAAAGAGGCGACGACGAGGGGAACAAATGAATTACTTCAGAGTTTATAGGCGAAAACGAGATCGATATTGGTCCTGAATCCTGATCTAGTCCATCTAGGACACCGGGCATGCAGTGTTCCTCTCAGTCACCACCGCTTATATGATCATCTACTTTTTTCATGTCAAAATGCAACAAACAAATTATCACTTTCACAACTCAAATGAAAATTTATTTTCATTTTCCAAAAATATATCACAAACCATTTGCGTGTTCGTCTACAAAACAACACGAACAATATAAACGAATCGTTCTTCCGTCTTAGAGTAGGAGTTCGTCAGAGGGGCACAAAACCATCGTTTAAATTGATATTAGTAATATCAAAAATATTATAATTTGATAAATCTGAAGTAATATCAAATAAATTATTAATAATATATCAATTAAATTGAATTTCCTGAATAACATATATTTTTAGTTTAAATATTATATTATTATGAAAGAAAATTATAATTTGATATTATTCTATTAATAACAAATCAAATGGTCCTTAACAATTATCTATTAATATATAATTCCTGAATCCTTCTTTAGTTTTTCAATAGCCAATAATATTCTTCAATTTTGCCACGTAGATCAATTGAGATTATATTGTCCAATAGAAATGCTCAATTTCAATTCAATTTCATTTGCGTTCACACCAATAGCCAATCTTTTCTCATTTATTTATTTAAAAAACAAATAAAAATCAGTACTGATCAATTAATTTCTGGTCAATTATTCCATTTTTACATTAAATTTGTTAAGCTTTCTCATCTTCTGTTCTAACCATTCATCTTCCTTCTCTTCTCCTTCATGAACCCTCTCCCCCTCACTCTTTTTTTTTTTGCTGATCGATGTTCTACTTTTGCAGATTCATAATCCAATTTTTTTGCCGATCGATGCTCTGATTTTGCAATAATTCAATCTATTTGTTTTTTATTTGAAAAATTATGCGTCTTTTCATCTTATCGTCTTAACCGGTCCATACGCCCTGGTGAATTTTCAGTATGCATAAGGTATCGTCCATACGCCCTTCATTATTTGCTTGCTTTGTATCTCTCAAACCCTGCTAACAAGGTGATTCTTTGTTTTGGGGTTTTTTTTTTCGAAATCGATTTGTGATTATTATCTAAGAATCATTGGTAACCAGAGAATGACCACGTCAGAATACATTCTTCCCCAATACATTCTTCTTCCGCAATCGAATCATCCTCCTATGATTTTCTGCCGTTTTAATCTCCCTATGGTTTCAGAATTTGATCTCTCATGATTGTATTTCGTTTTCCTGTAGGTTAATTCCCAATTCGCTTCTTCCGCTTCTCCGTCTCCCTTCCCAAAATCGTCGGTCCTCTTCTCCTTCGAACTTCCTCTCCTGCTCTATCAGAATTAGGGTTTGGATTTTATTATTGTTTTGGTTTTTGAATCTGGTATTTATATCTTAATTTTCAAATTATTTATTAATTTTCAAATGAGACTGAAATTGGATCTATCTTTGATGGAGCACTACGAAAGACATTGCCCGTTACCGGAAAGGAAATTCAATTGTTTAATTCCTCCTCCAGCGGGGTACAAGGTAGAATGCATCTGGTTTTGGTGTAAATTTGGTTGATAGTGATAGTTGATAGTTTAGTTCATTTATATTTTTGAATTGTTAATCCAAGTTGATGTGGATTAATATGGAAGCTTAATATTATTTAATTATATTACTTATTTAATTATGTTATTTATTTATTCATCTTTTTAATAAAACCCAAGTGTATTAGGGTTTCAGTACTTATTTATAGGTTGTTATTCTCATTAATTCGGATAGTTGTTTTTGATATGAAATAAAAGTTCCTATGTTGAGGTTTTTATCAGGTTTCGGTATTCTTCGGAATCAACGATACTTTGATGTTTTAATTCTCGGGTATTCTCAAAATCAACGAGTCTTAATATCGTGTGTTCTAGCTTCCGCTACGTCAGTTGGTATCAGGTTCGGGTACAATGCCGACTCGTCGTCAGACCGCCAACGAACTCGGCGCTGAGGTTGCAGCACGTCGTGATGCCGACATTGCCGCCTTAAGCCGTCAAGTCGTTGCCCTTACGATGGGCCTTGAAGATCTCCGCCTTGCCCTAGCCAACAATTTAACATATGTGCGCCCACATCCCAAACCAGCCCACGTCCGTCCCCATGACAACCACCATCCTCGGCACCCACCCCAGCCACACCTTCACATGGAATTCGACTCAGAGGATGAGACACTCTTTGTCGATAACCCTTTCGCTCACTTCGATCGAGAACCGCGGGTATGCCGCGAAGACGATCGCCGATGGGAATTAGGGTTACAACACCCCATCCCGGAGGTCCCCGACTTCACGTCGCCACGATCTAGATCGCTGCCCGTAGTCCCCGCGCCTAAGAGAGTACTGCCCGACCGTCGCCCCCGTCATCAGTAGCCACCCCCGCCCACCAGCGAATCCGACTCGGCGGTTGCGTCTCCCTCCATCACAAACCATGTGGCGCCGTTGAATGTCAATTTCGCAACGTCGATTTTTTTCGATTTGGATCTTGACGATGCGTATCCCTTCGTCCTTTGTGATGATGATCCGACCGATGATGGTTGTGTAATCTGGATACAGATTTGGAAAATGAACATGCCACGATCTGGGACGATGAGCCATTTCATCGTCATGTCGATGCCCTTGTGTCGCTTCATCATGTCACCGCCCATGAGCCGCATTCTGAAGTCGTTGCGCTGCATCTTCAAGCTGCTGCCATTACCCCGCATCAAGTCTCTGATGTACATGGCAATGATGGGAATGATGATGAACGTGCTTGCTCGAATTTTTTTTTCTTGGTCGTCTCCAACTCAAACCGACACACGGGCTGCCCGGATGACTGAGTCTCTCGATAGCACCCACCATACTTTTCCTGCTCCGCTGGTCGCCTTCACTTTTGCGCCTGAGTCCGCTTCGGCTAACGGTCGCCAACATTTCACATTTGATCCCGGCGACTTCGTTTCGGTCGTGCTCACTAGTGATCGTACTCCGGCACTTGAGTACAATACGTTGGTCGGTCGTAAGGAAGAACCCGATGACATCTTGTCAGCTTGTGAGGAGGACCCCGAGTATAATACCATCGCAACTGTACAGGCCAATGATGGGGATGACGATGAACGTTTCGATGGATTTTTTGTTACTCCTGGATGTCTCTTTGAAAATGAAGATGCACAAGTTGTTGGGCATATTCGGTCAAACTCTGAGATTAAGAGAATCACCACTTCTTTCCCAGGTGCAGAGGTTACTATTTTCCCCATGCTTGAACAATTTTGTTTACATACTCTTCACACCTCCAATACTACACCACTTGCACATGATGCTGTTGTTTTGGACTCTGATTTGTCTCAACAAGTTGCTTCTCCTACGCCACATCAATGTGTCGTCGCCCTTGCGTTGCACCCTAAGAGTCATCGTCAATTGGTGTTTGATCCCGGCATCTTGGTGCTCGATCTTTCAGGTTCGCGGTCGAACCTTCTCCTAGAGGGGGAGAATGATGTGGATTAATATGGAAGCTTAATATTATTTAATTATATTACTTATTTAATTATGTTATTTATTTATTCATCTTTTTAATAAAACCCAAGTGTATTAGGGTTTCAGTACTTATTTATAGGTCGTTATTCTCATTAATTCGGATAGTTGTTTTTGATATGAAATAAAAGTTCCTATGTTGAGGTTTTTATCAGGTTTCGGTATTCTTCGGAATCAACGATACTTTGATGTTTTAATTCTCGGGTATTCTCAGAATCAACGAGTCTTAATATCGTGTGTTCTAGCTTCCGCTACGTCACCAGTGAAGTGGCCGAAAAGTAGGGATGAAAGTTGGAAGGCAAACATTCCCCATACGCACCTCGCCCATGAGAAGTCCGACCAAAATTGGATGGTTGTTAAAGGTGATAAGATTCATTTTCCTGGAGGTGGGACTCACTTTCATTATGAAGCTGATAAATACATTGCTTCAATTGCAAATGTAAGTTTGTATCAACTATTGAATATTAATGAATATTATGAACCTGATTTAGTAAAAAAAAAGTGTGAATCAGGGCCGAACGAATAAAGGAGGAACACAACTCAGTTACTACCACTTAGCTTCCACCCGAACCATCTGAGCCGCCCCGCCCAAACCCCCTGCCCCTCCACCGCCTCCTAAATCCAGTGCCATCGGATAAGGTTCTCGCCACCCCCCAACCATTCCATGGTGGCCGGGGCTAGTTATTTGTTTTTATTTTTTTTCCGGGGATTATGTTTTTCTCAGATTTAACGAGGAGATGATGGAGTCGCTCTTCGGATACACACCACCGTCGATGATAAGAAAAAAAACGACCTCAAGAAAGACTCGTTCTCTTACGACTCTCCTCCGCAGTTTATTTAGATCATCATATCGATCCTAAGAAATTATAAAATTTGTCGATTCTTCTCAAAGCGCTGAATGTGAAGATCGAAGAAGTCCGCCAAGCCCTCCAAGAAGGTTCACTTTTACAAGCTTTTTTACTGCCATATAATTAGACGACAACTCTTCTTCCATGTTACCAGATTTCAAAAAGAAAATATTAAATGCTCCAATAGCTGATATTTTCCAAATTTTAATTAAAATCCCGGAGTTGTTCTTGGTTTTGAAGAAGGAAGATTGTTATATTCTTATGGGAGAATGATGGAAATAAAAAAAATAAAAAAAAATAAAAAGTAAGGGCAAATTAGGTATTAATGATATGTATTGAATAATTTATTATTAAAATAATTAATGAGAGTACGAAATGTAATTTTAGGAGTGCAAATTTCACTCCCCTAATATTATTGAGAAAATATAAGTTCTAAATGTTCTGAATGAATAATATTATAATATGATATTTATGAACAATATATTACTAAATTATTAAATTACATTTATAACTCATAAAATAGCACCGTGAAATTACATTTGGAAAAAATTAAAGCACTTTGCTTTATTAAAATTACATTTATAACTCATAAAATACATTTTAAAATTTAGGATTCATTTTTTTTACTAATTAGTGTATTACTAAACTTATAAACTTTTTTACCCAAAATAAACTTATAAACTTATAATAATTTTTATTATAACAATAATGTACAATAATTTCGATGATACATTTATTTATTTATTTATTTGAAGAATAATAATTAGTAAATAATAATCATTCTTTTTTAATTGATAAACTAACTATTTAAATATTTTATATAAAAGGATACTATAATACTACGTTGTGACTGTAATAAAAACTAAAATAAAAATAAAATTGTACAATAAAAAAGCGCTCGCTGCAATTCAAGAGATTGGGGAGTATAAAATATATATTAAAAACTTGCATGCAGGCCTCGTAGCAAGCCTTGAATTCGAAATTTCGAATAATAAATTAAAAAATGTTATAAATTTTAAAACACTTTTTTATAAATAAATTAAACAATGTTATAAATTTTAAAACACTTTTTTTATAAATTAAATTCTATATAAGATTTTATTTATTACTTTTCAATTATTGTTTTTTATTTGTTACTTTTGAAATTGCAAGATACATGTATGAAAATTGATCTATTCAGTCTCCAGAGCATAGCCGAGTCTTAAGGCCTGTGATGATGTGGGTGTAATTTCCCGACGACGCAGGGTTCAAATCTCAGGTGGAATCTCGGACACATTCTTCAATTTACATCTTACTCGATCTATAGACTTCCGATCGGATGGGAGTTGAGTTTCTCGTCTCTCTTCCTTATCGAAAAAATAAAATAAAATTGATCTATTCAAATATATGTCAACTCTTGATAATAGTTGTCTTCGAGCATATGCTATCATCAAATAAACATGTCTACGTTGAAAATGGAAAGTCAGGACATTTTTTATAAATATAAAAATGGATGTAAATGTACTGTTCTAAAAATCTCCGCCTAGCTCCGATTAATCCCCGCCTAGGCCCTAGGTTGTACACGACCGCTTCGATTTTAGGCTCTAGGCCCCTAACCCGCCTAAGCCCCGCCTAAACCCGCCCAGACCCGCCTAAATCCGCTTTGGACCGCCTAAGTTCAATTAATTTCGTCTTTACTTACTTAGACGGTTCTCGAGCAGATTTAACTGAATAATCAATTAGATGCAAATTTTGATAAATAAAATAAAATAAATGATGTTATGATAAACTTTGAGGTACGAGACCAAAATTTGAAAAAAATATTAAATATATAATGAAAATGATCTAAAATTTTAAATTTACAAACTATTTTTATTATTTTATTATGTTAAACTTGTGATTAATACTATATTTAAATTATTTATTGATTATTTTGTTCAAAATATTGATTTATTATGCATAAAAATATTTTTAAAATATAATATTAATTAATTAAATATAAAAATGTAAAACGATTAATCCCCGCCTAGTCCCCGATTAATCCCTCTAGGCGCTAAGCCCCTAGTCACCGCCAGACTAGCGCCTAGCGCTTTTTAGAACCTTGTGTAAATGACATAACATTTTTATATTTATGACATCACATATGATATAAGTCTTTTAATGTGTTTATACCATATTAACCCTTTTATATCAATAACTGTTACAATTAGTGTCAAGGATATTATAGTAATTAACATTAATATATATAATGTACTTTTTTATAATTACAAGATTAACAATACCTTAAATTAATAATAGACTAATATAAAAAAAAATCTTAAATTTGAAAAGTTTATTTTATGTCGTGGGAATTATTAATTAACAAACCAAATTTATAAATTTACAAAAACTTCTAATTTATAAATTTACAAATCAAATTTTCCTGTTTTCCAAAAACTTCTAAATAAAATAAATCACTCAAATATCCTTCAAAAAAAAAAGCGGAATGAGTAAATAAATACCCTACCAGCTACCACTTTGATTTTTTGTAGCGGAGAATTAACATCCATTTTTATATTTATGACATCACATGTGATATAAGCCTTTTATAAAGAGTACAGTCTATTTAAAGGGCCTTCTTGTATTTGCATTCATACATTCTATATATAGTAAAGAGGTTAATTATTATATAAATAACCTAAAAAAAACATGGCTAGTACTGCAGTGATTTCTGATATTTCTCAAGGGGTTGAATCATCACTATCAAATATCAAGGGTGTTCAATACTACTAGCCGGAGACAATACTAATTTGTTTATAACGGGGTTGTCTAATTTTAGTACGGATATATCTGCAGTGATTTCTGATATTTCTAACTTACGCAGCTTTTATTTTTTCTTCACTTGAGAAAATAAAACGTGAGAGAGAGTTTAAGAGAGAAGAAGAAGAGGAGACTTCCGGTGGATCGTTGCCCACACAACGTCTGGAGTCGAGGGCTAGGATACACACTAGAAGATCAGAGGTGTTCGCCTATTCGGCTTCTCCGAATCACGCATCAAAGGTAAAGAATCGAAAACCCTATTCCGCATCTTTTTCGATTCTTCTCGTACGTAATAATACAACGGACCATCGATTGGTAATCGGGGTTAAGGATAGTTTTTCTCCAGCCTCTGGGCGGTTGAGAACCGCCGGATCGGTGGCTGGACGGAGAAAAACGGATCGGAAACGGCCCGGAACAGCAGCATCGCGCTGCTGTTCGAAGCAGGCAAGCGCCCGCTTGAGGGGCAAGCGCCCGCTCGCGTCAGGCAGCAGGCGCTCGCCTGGGCAGCAAGCGCTCGCTTGCGGTGCTGCGCGAGCGCTCGCCTGGTGGGCAGGCGGTCGCTTGCTCCGGGCAGATTGCGAGCCGCGGCTTTGGCTGTGGCGGATGCGCGATCTGCTTGGCGGGTGGCCATGGCTGTTCGGAGGTGAACTCCTGGAGTCGATTGGGCACATCCGGATGTTCGAGGGTTCGAACGGTGTGTCCCGGATAGTCGATTTCCAACAATTGGTATCAGAGCATCCCCACCAATTGTTGGAAAAATTGGAATAAAATATTTGGTTTAACCAATATTTGACTGATTTTTTATGGCTAAATATTAATTCAAGTTGGAATTAATTTGTTGATAATTTTCTACAATGTTGCGTAGATAATTATATTATTTTATTTCGTCAATATCCGATTTTTCGGTGAGTGAGAAATAAATGATCGGTTTAGCCAAGTGAAAAAGGCATTGTTTGAATGAGAACTTTAAAGTCTCATCCCACATCGAAATGTGAGTGATAATGAATTTGTGAGAACCATTATAAAAGGTCTTTGTATTGATTGTTGAGAATTTGAAAAGTCACAATCCCACATTGAATGTGGAGAGAAAATTAATATTTTCGTGGTGTTATATGAGGAGTAGTGAAATGTTTCAACTTTGATTAAGTCCATTGACTTGAATTTTATTCTTGGTCAATTGGAATATAATGATTTGGACTTGGGTTTGCGAGAATTTTCTTGGGCCTATAAAAGTTTAACAAAGTACAAATTTAATTTGTATTGGGCCTGTTAAATAATAACACGTTGGTTATTATGGCTTGGGCTTGCTAGCCTTTGGGCTGAGTAAATTAGTTGAAATATTTAATTGGGTTAAGCTGTTGGGCTAGCCTAAATGGGTTGTATGAAATTTGAATAGTCAGCCCAATATGGGTTGTACGGAATTTGAATAGTCGGCCCAAAGACTTGAAAAGTCATCAGAATTTTATTTATATATTTAATAAAAATATATAAATTAATCCTCATAATTGATGTGACCTTTGAGTTGGTTGTAACCTTTGAATTGCCTTTTGTCTTTTGGTACTCCCCTATGAGTAGTATAAATAGGAGCATCTTAGTTGAGAAGAGTACACAACAATTCATTCCATACTTCATATCCCACATCTGAAATCTCTTCTCTCTAAGCTCATAAACATTCTAGTGTTAGAATATGGTGTAGGCAATATTAGTTCCTTGCATTTGCATATGCTCGGTTCTCTCTCTTTCTCGTTCGACGGAGCTTCTAGCTGGTGTGCCTCAGACTAGAAGATGATTGAAAGTCGTTGTATCTTTGGGGACTAACGTCGTAAAACCGTAGCATACACGGGGCGTTTTAGTCTTGCGGATAGCGAAAGCGCCTCGACTACCCGCAACAAGTTTATGTTCGAAGCCCGATTCAAGGTTAATTTATTTATTTATTTTATTTAATTTTATTCTGGAATTGTAAAGATCAGTAGTACTGTTCTAGTCCAGATATTATTTTATTTTATGTTTCGGATTTAGACATTTTGTACAAAAATAACCAACAAATAAATTCCGTTGCCGGGACTTGAACCCGGGTCTCTCGGGTGAGAGCCGAGTATCCTAACCAACTAGACTACAACGGATTTCCATTCAATTTCTAATTTTCGGCTAACCAGTTGGGCTAGTAGTATTAAGAAATATCTAATTTTAGTACGGGTATTTCTCACATTTCCAACAATTTTCAACGCAAATGCACTGTAAAGTATTTAGTCTTGCGGATAGCGAAAGCGCCTCGACTTGAGAAAAATGAATGATCGTTTATACTGTAAAGTGGAAATGTCTAAAACCCCGTTGGTTCGGATCCGGCAGGTCGGATGCGTTGTTGGTTATTTTTGTACAAAATGTCTAAATCCGAAACATAAAATAAAATAATATCTGGACTAGAACAGTACTACTGATCTTTACAATTCCAGAATAAAATTAAATAAAATAAATAAATAAATTAACCTTGAATCGGGCTTCGAACATAAACTTGTTGCGGGTAGTCGAGGCGCTTTCGCTATCCGCAAGACTAAAACGCCCCGTGTATGCTACGGTTTTACGACGTTAGTCCCCAAAGATACAACGACTTTCAATCATCTTCTAGTCTGAGGCACACCAGCTAGAAGCTCCGTCGAACGAGAAAGAGAGAGAACCGAGCATATGCAAATGCAAGGAACTAATATTGCCTACACCATATTCTAACACTAGAATGTTTATGAGCTTAGAGAGAAGAGATTTCAGATGTGGGATATGAAGTATGGAATGAATTGTTGTGTACTCTTCTCAACTAAGATGCTCCTATTTATACTACTCATAGGGGAGTACCAAAAGACAAAAGGCAATTCAAAGGTTACAACCAACTCAAAGGTCACATCAATTATGAGGATTAATTTATATATTTTTATTAAATATATAAATAAAATTCTGATGACTTTTCAAGTCTTTGGGCCGACTATTCAAATTCCGTACAACCCATATTGGGCTGACTATTCAAATTTCATACAACCCATTTAGGCTAGCCCAACAACTTAACCCAATTAAATATTTCAACTAATTTACTCAGCCCAAAGGCTAGCAAGCCCAAGCCATAATAACCAACGTGTTATTATTTAACAGGCCCAATACAAATTAAATTTGTACTTTGTTAAACTTTTATAGGCCCAAGAAAATTCTCGCAAACCCAAGTCCAAATCATTATATTCCAATTGACCAAGAATAAAATTCAAGTCAATGGACTTAATCAAAGTTGAAACATTTCACTACTCCTCATATAACACCACGAAAATATTAATTTTCTCTCCACATTCAATGTGAGATTGTGACTTTTCAAATTCTCAACAATCAATACAAAGACCTTTTATAATGGTTCTCACAAATTCATTATCACCCACATTTCGATGTGGGATGAGACTTTAAAGTTCTCATTCAAACAATGCCTTTTTCACTTGGCTAAACCGATCATTTATTTCTCACTCACCGAAAAATCGGATATTGACGAAATAAAATAATATAATTATCTACGCAACATTGTAGAAAATTATCAACAAATTAATTCCAACTTGAATTAATATTTAGCCATAAAAAATCAGTCAAATATTGGTTAAACCAAATATTTTATTCCAATTTTTCCAACAATCCCCCACATGAGTGGAAATGAATGCATGCAATCTATGCAGACCTAGTGCTCGATTCTCAAGAGAATTTATTGCTTCAGGAAAGGTAGTTTGCGGCTTTGAACCTCCCGTAGTAAATTATCATCGGAAGTACAGGAGGCCTAGTGGACGCGATGCCTTGAACTATTCCCCCACAACGTACAACGAGTCAATGATATTTACACAATAAATCCCCAACAATTTCCCGTTCTTATGTTGTGTCCGTTTTGGCCATGGACTCACTTTGGATTCATAAATGTTTACATTTGAAGCGGCCCTCACTTCACATTTATATTGGTGACCTCCCATCAAAAGTATCCTGACATACTTCACCTTTCTAAGGTTTGAGATTCATTAAAAGTCTCCACGAGAACTTAACCTTTTACCACACATCAGGATTTAGCACTTGATTTGCCCTTAGGGATGAGTTCACAATATATATAAATATATAAAATATATAAATATATTTTTCAAGTGCTCAACTGAATTTTCATAACTTAGTTTTCCCTTTGAACCAAGTTCCTGGGATCTCCATTCATCATGGTAGGGTTACCGTTATGATCGTTCATTAAAATGTGGTTTTTCAAACACAATCCCTTTAGCACATACTCAATTGATCTCTATCAATTCCTTTCGTCAAAGGATTAATCAATTTTATTTTATTTTTCTTAGATTTCACACATTCTAAGAAAATTACTCCATTTGAGATCAATTGTCTAACGGTGTTAATTCTCCGACGAACATGTCGAGATTACCGTTATAAACAATGCTCTATGCTCTTTCTATAGCAACTTGGCTATTGAAGTAAATCATCACAGAAGACACAAGCATTTTCACTTGCTTTGGTTTAGGAATATACACCTTACCCAAACACCCCCCACACTTTAAAATATTTATAAGACGGTTTACGATTTTTTTTTTTTTTTTTTTTTTTCAAAAATCCGTAACACCTTTTATTTTTATTTTATTTTAGTGGGTATTTATTCAATACGTGGTTAGCTTGTTAAAACAGCTTTCCCCCACATGTTCTGAAATAACTCATAATTAATCAACACGACGTTCATCAACTCTTTAAGAGTTTTAATAATAATAATAATAATTATTATTATTAATATTTTTTTTTCTTCAACCACACCATTTAATTGCGGTGAATACGAACCGTCGTTTGAAAAAAATTATCTTATTTTCAGAACAAAAATAATTTCTCAAATGCAACAACCATTTGGAAATATTCACTGATCGACATGCCTTCACCGGCTATGTATACATGATCAATTGGTACTCTTGGAATTAAAAAAAAAATCACGGTCTTACTCACGACCATTTTAATAATTCAAGAACATACCGACGATGAACATATTAGTTCCAACGTCCACAATCTTGTATTTCTTCTCCTTAGCAACCCAAAGTGCTTTGGACGAAGTCATACTCTATACACACCGTATAGTTCAATACTCAGTCCGTTTAGGACAATATTTCGGCAAAGGTAACACCTTGCTCACATGCTTCAAACGTTACACGTTTCTCAGCATCTATCTCATTCTCGTAGATGACCAAAGGTCCATCATTGAGATATTTTACCGGACCCATCAGTTCCGGAGGTAGACATTTTATACGGAGTTTTAGTCTTGCGTTGTTGGTTAAATATTAATATTAATATACGGAGTTTTAGTCTTGCGTTGTTGCATATACTGATTTTTTATGGCTAAATATTAATTCAAGTTGGAATTAATTTGTTGATAATTTTCTACAATGTTGCGTAGATAATTATATTATTTTATTTCGTCAATATCCGATTTTTCGGTGAGTGAGAAATAAATGATCGGTTTTGCCAAGTGAAAAAGGCATTGTTTGAATGAGAACTTTAAAGTCTCATCCCACATCGAAATGTGGGTGATAATGAATTTGTGAGAACCATTATAAAAGGTCTTTGTATTGATTGTTGAGAATTTGAAAAGTCACAATCCCACATTGAATGTGGAGAGAAAATTAATATTTTCGTGGTGTTATATGAGGAGTAGTGAAATGTTTCAACTTTGATTAAGTCCATTGACTTGAATTTTATTCTTGGTCAATTGGAATATAATGATTTGGACTTGGGTTTGCGAGAATTTTCTTGGGCCTATAAAAGTTTAACAAAGTACAAATTTAATTTGTATTGGGCCTGTTAAATAATAACACGTTGGTTATTATTGAAGGTACCGGTATACCGATCCGATCGATATACCGTGTGTGCGGAAGCGTGTAAAGCATATAAATCTATCATGCTTGGATCTTAGTGCACACATAATGTGTATAAGAACACATACAAATATATATATACACATCCAATATATATATATATATAGGGATCAACAAGTTCTTACATTTGGTGATCGTTGAAATTGGTTAAGGTGGTGTTGAGTCGATTGAACCACCTTAATGGATCAGCCACGGATTGTTCACCTCTGGAATGACCCCGTCACGCCTTTGGATCGTCCGGATGTTGAAGCCGCACAAATGGCCCGGCCTCTACGTGTTGCACACGAACCCGGATGATGACTTGCTTGATTGATCGAGTTGATTCTCTAAGAACAATCTCTTTTCTCTCTTTCTTGTGTGAATTTCGTGGGTGTGTTTCAAAGTGTAAGAATGAGCCTTGAAAATCTGATTTTCATCCTCATTATCTCCTTCAATTCACCTTGTAACCCCCCCATATCAATGTGTGTCATAACCACACATTATGGGTGTTTATGGTGAATTTGAATGGATTTCATAACCCCCATGCCACATGGCATGTGTTATGACTCCCAATCACCAGCTTGTGTGGCATGCCATGTCACACCATGTGACATGCATCCCATGCAAGCCATGCATCCCATGCATGCGAAATTCCACGTAAATATTGATTCTAAATCAATATATTTATCAAGCAATGTATATCAATATTGAGCTCGTGTGTGACCCTGTAGGTATGATTTTATCGATCAATATTATATTGTTCCCAACAATAAATATTATCGAATAATCATTTAACATCCATAGACGACCTTATGACTTTATCGATTGCACACGTAGGATCGAAGGACATATCCCAACAATCTCCCACTTGGCCTTCAGAGCCAGTGTGCTGCCAATTTCCTGTTGTCTCTTTATGTCTAAGTTTGAACTTGAGGCAAGACTCGAGTCATCCTCAATCGGTTCAAACCTTTCTTGGACTTTGAGGCAGACTGTAAAACCAGATTTATCACTATGATACGAATCTGGACGTGGCCACGTATTTTCCACAGTCTCGACTCTCCAAGTGGCCGGTAAGACATATGATCCATATTAAAATGGAGGACAATCCCATCTTGTCAATCCAAGCTCTCCCACTTGCTTCCTGATATACCCAATAACAAGTTTTATAACCTCCTTTTACGAAAGGCGTTTACTTGTATCAAAGTACATCATTTCACAATGGAATCACTCTGGACTACTCAGGTCAGAGGAAATTGCTCGACAGTCAATGAAATAGTATTATGACTCAAAATCTTAAATACTATTCCAGTTGGGTCTGTTCGATCATTAGCTCCCAGCTAATATCTATGTAATTGTACTTGATGTCCCACATCACTAGCCCATGAAGCGGCGCTATAGTACACATTACAATCTAGTTCATTGTATTATCAGTTTGTCCGTACTTGATAATACGAACTAGGAACAATTCTATGATTTAATTATATTAGTTCAACAATTGGGACTTCATTTATGTGGTAAATCGACCTCATAACCCAATTAATATAATTTAATCATTTGGACAATTCATACAATTTAAACCACAATTATATGAAGAAATTTATTGAATATCATAAAAGATACGTGAATGTTTACATAAAGTCCAAAAGTAAACAATACAGTAATAGGAATCACAATCCATCTCTAAGATATCGTATCCCTATTGCAGTCGTATGAGCATCATGCTTTGACTGCTGGAGTGGTTTAGTTAACGGGTCTGCAACATTATCATCAGTTGCAACTTTATTTATCTCGATGTCTCCACGACTAACTATCTCCCTGAGAATGTGGAACTTCCTGAGTACATGTTTGGATTTGTGGTGCTCCCTAGGCTCCTTGGCTTGCGCGATAGCTCCACTATTATCACAATAGAGAGCTATCGGATGGGCCGAACTAGGTACGACACCGAGCTCATCTAAGAACTTTCTCATCCAAACGGCCTCCTTTGCTGCTTCTGATGCAGCAATGTACTCAGCCTCTGTAGTAGAATCAGCTACGGTGGGTTGCTTGGAACTCTTCCAGCTCACCGCACCTCCATTCAGACAAAAGACAAATCCGGATTGAGACCGGAAATCATCTTTGTCTGTTTGGAAGCTTGCATCCGTATATCCTGTCACAACCAACTCTTCTTGTCCTCCAAAGACAAGAAAATACTCTTTAGTCCTTCTAAGGTACTTAAGAATATTCTTGGCCGCAGTCCAATGCGCCTCACCTGGGTTTCCTTGAAACCGACTCGTCATGCTCAAAGCATACGATACATCCGGTCGTGTACATATCATGGCGTACATAATAGACCCTATTGCCGAAGCATAAGGAATATTTGCCATCCTTATTTGCTCATCAGGTCCCGAAGGGCACTGACTCTTGCTTAAAGATGTACCATGAGTCATTGGAATGAGACCCTTCTTGGCGTCTTTCATTCTGAACCTGTCAAGCACCTTATCAATATAGGTTGCTTGACTAAGTCCAAGCATCCTTTGTGATCTGTTCCGACAGATCTTGATGCCCAATATGTACTGTGCTTCTCCAAGATCCTTCATTGAAAACCATCTTCCCAGCCATTCTTTAACAGAATTAAGCATAGGAATATTGTTTCCAATGAGGAGTATGTCATCGACATACAACACAATGAATACAACGTAACTCCCACTGACTTTCTTGTAAACACAAGAGTCTTCCATGTTCTTTTGAAATCCAAACTCTTGTATGGATTCATCGAACCGAAGATTCCAGCTCCGAGATGCTTGCTTTAATCCATAAATGGATCTATTAAGCTTGCATACTCTCTCAGCCTGATTAGGATCGATAAAACCCTCTGGTTGTGTCATAAACACTTCCTCTACTAGAATCCCATTCAAGAAGGCGGTTTTAACGTCCATTTGCCATATCTCATAATCATAATGAGCAGCAATGGCTAAGAGAATCCGAATGGATTTAATCATAGCAACTGGTGAAAAGGTTTCATCATAATCCACCCCGTGAATTTGTTTATATCCTTTTGCTACCAACCTTGCTTTGAAAACACTAGGTTTTCCATTCATGTCTGTTTTTATTTTGTAAATCCATTTGCATCCAATGGGCCTAGCCCCTTTAGGCAAATCGACCAAGTTCCAAACTTGATTTTCAGACATTGATTCCATTTCGGATTTCATGGCACCCTGCCATTTCTCGGAATCTGGACTCGTCATAGCTTGGATATAGGTCGAAGGTTCATTGCTTTCTAAAAGCATGACTTCATAGCTCTCATTTGTCAAAATACCTAAGTATCTGTCAGGTTGAGATCTAATCCTTCCGGACCTTCGAGGGTTAGGTGTGGTTTCCAAAACCATTGGAGCACTCTCGACTTGGTCTTGAGTGTCCATCTCAGTTTGATCTTCTTGAACCTCGTTCAAGTTTTCTTGAACTTCGTTCAATTCAACTGAGCTCCCACTTACTTTCTTGGAAAGATATTCCTTTTCAAGAAATACACCATCTCGAGCAACAAAGACTTTGTTCTCAGATTGGTTGTAAAAGTGGTACCCTCGTGTTTCTTTTGGATAACCAACAAAGAAACATTTATCCGATTTGGGTTCAAGCTTTGTAGAGATATTTCTCTTCACATAAGCTTCACATCCCCAAATCTTGATATAAGACAAGTTAGGGACCTTCCCTTTCCATACCTCGTATGGTGTCTTATCAACAGCTTTTGACGGTGTCCTATTCAGTGTATAGGCCGCTGTTAAAAGTGCGTGTCCCCAAAAAGATTTTGGTAGTTCATTAAAGCTCATCATCGATCGAACCATATCCAATAAGGTTCTATTCCTCCTTTCGGAAACACCATTCATCTGGGGTGTTCCAGGTGGAGTGAGTTGATATAAAATACCACAACTCATAAGATGATCATCGAATTCTTGGCTAAGATATTCACCACCTCGATCCGATCGAATGGCTTTTATCTTCTTACCAAGTTGATTCTCAACTTCATTTTGGAATTCTTTGAACTTTTCAAAGGCTTCCGACTTATGCCTCATTAAATAGACATAACCATATCTACTTAAGTCATCGGTAAAAGTTATGAAGTAGAAATAACCTCCACGTGCTTGTGAGCTCATTGGACCACATACATCAGTATGGATTAATCCCAATAGATCACTTGCACGTTCTCCTTTTCCTAGAAAAGGTGACTTTGTCAATTTTCCCATCAAACATCCTTCACATGTATCGAATGACTCCAAGTCAAAAGATTTGAGAATACCTTCTTTAAGAAGTTTCTCTACACGTTTAATGTTGACGTGGCCTAATCGACAATGCCAAAGGTATGTTTCATTGAATTCATTCGATTTGGCCTTTTTTGTATCAATGTTATATATATGATTGTCAAGTTGAAGTATATATAAACCATGTTCTAATCGTGCCGAACCATAGAACACTCCACTTTTTGAAATAGCAAATAAACCATTTATTATAGTGAAGGAAAATCCTTCAGTATCCAATACTGAAATAGAAATGATGTTCTTGGTAATACTTGGAACGAAATAAACATTATTCAATACTAAAACAAGGCCCGAAGGCAAACACAAATCATAAGATCCTACGGCTAATGCAGCGACCCTCGCTCCATTTCCAACCCGCAGATCGACATCTCCCTTTACCAAAGTTCTACTTCTTTGCAGTCCCTGCACATGTGAAACAATGTGAGCACCGCATCCGGTATCCAATACCCAAGAAGAAGAATTTGTAAAGTTTATGTCTATGACATAAATACCTGAAGATGAAGGAACGACACCGTTCTTCACATCCTCCTTGAACTTGGGGCAATCTCGCTTGTAGTGTCCAACACTCTTGCAGTAGAAACACTCAGATTCCCCAGGAACCTTAGAAGCTTTCAAGAACCTTTTGGAAGGAGTTGCCACAACTTTTCCTTTCCCTTTGCCTTTCACTTCTGGTTTCTTAATCCCCTTGAACTTTTTGGTACCTCCTTCCCGAATCATAAGAACTTCCCTCCTAGGGTCCTTCTTAATCGCCGGCTCAGCAGCCTTAAGCATCCCATGGAGCTCATGAAGCGATTTCTTCAGTCCATTCATGTGGAAATTCAGCCTAAAGGCGTCATAACCATCATGAAGAGAATGGAGAATGAAATCGGTAGCCAACTCGTCATCATATGCAAAACCGAGGCGAGCACTTGAAGCAAATAATCCAATCATTTGCTGTACATGTGGTCCCACGGGTTTACCCTTTTCCAGCCTAGCTGTTGCTATAGCCCGGGTGACACCGAAGCGCTCAATCCTAGCCTGTTCCCCGAACATGCTCTTGAGCTCTTCTATGATGTCATAGGCTTCCATGAACTCGAATTGTTTTTGCAACTCGGGTATCATGGATGCCAACATCAAACATGTCACCTCATTCGAGGCTTTCTTAGCAAGGGCATATGATGCCTTTTGGGCATCCGTGCCCCCATCAGCGGGAAGCACGGGAAGGGGTTTGTCCAACACACTTTCCTTTTCTTCGTATTTGAGGACTATCCTCATGTTACGTTGCCAATCAAGGAAATTGGTGTTGTTCAACTTTTCTCTATCCAAGATAGAGCTGAACTTGAATTGAGTTGAGACAGACATATTAAACTACAGAAGAAAGATAAATTAAGTAAGTAAACATCCACAAAGCGTTTAAACAAATAAGGTTGTCTCGCAAAACTACTTTATTTGTTTCATTTTGTTCATTCGATATCCAATATCGTCGTTCCCAATTATCTTAATATCAAAACCGTGATAAATCGTAAGTGAAAACTCGAGGTTTTCTAACCAGCGATATTATCATGCAATTGAAGCCCTATCTCTCATTAAAATGAGGGAGCCAACCAGATAATCGATTCACGCCATCCAATGGCTCGAATGTCTCTAATCTGTGTCATCGACATAAGCAAGCGCTTTGGCTCCATTCCACTCCCCGGGGTGAGAATGAGTCGAGTTGAACTTAGTCTTTGAAAAACAAATTAGGCATTGGTTTTTGACATTTTAATAAATTAGAACAAAACGATCCCAAGACCCTCATCTTGCGAATCCTTAAGCCGACTGAGTCCGCACTTAAGAACTCCAAGATAGGTAGACATCCCATGTCAATGACATCCAATGTCACTCTCGGTCGATGAGAGTCCCATTCTCATCTCATGTCTCGATAGCCACGCCTGCAGTGGATCTATCGATGAGAAAACCAAACTCACTTGTAAGGGTCTAACCCTTACTCCCACTTATCCCAAGATAACAAGTAGTACCCCGCTGAGGCGGACCTACCAACTTATGATCGAGGGCTTTATGGGTGTGATGTTTTGGACAAGACATTATACTCATTATTTTGGGAACTTGCATGCATAGGTTTGTTTATATGTAAGTTGAACATTTATAACATAAAACAACCTATAACTAGCAAAGCATATAAATACGAAATCGAAAGGCCCCTAGAACCTCACAACTCTCAAACGAAAAGAATTAAAGTAATAACAAAAGCCTTGAACATCTTCTGGACTGGTCCTCGCCCGCCAAATCAGTTCCGTGCCCTCCGATTTTGGTCAAATCCATTCCGTACCCAAAAAACCACGAACGGCGCCCGCCAATTCACAATCAGCGGTCACCGAACACCACTGGCGGTCGCCGTTTCCAAAACGGCGCCCGCCAAAAGGGTTCGGAAAAATCTGCCCCAAAAACAGGTCATTCGGCGGTCGCCGTTTCCAAAACGGCGCCCGCCGAATCAAAACGGCGCCCGCCGAAGCTCAAACGGCGACCGCCGTTTGGCTCCAGCAGCCCGGTTTGCTTCGTTTTGCTTCGTTTGGCTTCGTTTCTTCTCGTTTTCGCCGGAGAGCCGAGATCCTCCATCGAACCATGGACCAAGTCCATCGCTTACAAGTTTGAACAATACAAATTGAAATAGAAAACCTATCTATTACAATTGATTCCAAGGGACGCAACCCTCCAAAACTATGGCCAATCGAAACGTAAAAAACGACAATTTCATTCACCCGACCACTAACGGTGGCCGGCCTTACATCTAATCACATAATCACATAAACAATTAAGCCAATTATGTTGATTAAACCTTTTTGTGTCCAACACAAAAGTGTGCACGAGCCCTAGGCTCTGATACCAATTGAAGGTACCGGTATACCGATCCGATCGATATACCGTGTGTGCGGAAGCGTGTAAAGCATATAAATCTATCATGCTTGGATCTTAGTGCACACATAATGTGTATAAGAACACATACAAATATATATATACACATCCAATATATATATATATATAGGGATCAACAAGTTCTTACATTTGGTGATCGTTGAAATTGGTTAAGGTGGTGTTGAGTCGATTGAACCACCTTAATGGATCAGCCACGGATTGTTCACCTCTGGAATGACCCCGTCACGCCTTTGGATCGTCCGGATGTTGAAGCCGCACAAATGGCCCGGCCTCTACGTGTTGCACACGAACCCGGATGATGACTTGCTTGATTGATCGAGTTGATTCTCTAAGAACAATCTCTTTTCTCTCTTTCTTGTGTGAATTTCGTGGGTGTGTTTCAAAGTGTAAGAATGAGCCTTGAAAATCTGATTTTCATCCTCATTATCTCCTTCAATTCACCTTATAACCCCCCCATATCAATGTGTGTCATAACCACACATTATGGGTGTTTATGGTGAATTTGAATGGATTTCATAACCCCCATGCCACATGGCATGTGTTATGACTCCCAATCACCAGCTTGTGTGGCATGCCATGTCACACCATGTGACATGCATCCCATGCAAGCCATGCATCCCATGCATGCGAAATTCCACGTAAATATTGATTCTAAATCAATATATTTATCAAGCAATGTATATCAATATTGAGCTCGTGTGTGACCCTGTAGGTATGATTTTATCGATCAATATTATATTGTTCCCAACAATAAATATTATCGAATAATCATTTAACATCCATAGACGACCTTATGACTTTATCGATTGCACACGTAGGATCGAAGGACATATCCCAACAATTATGGCTTGGGCTTGCTAGCCTTTGGGCTGAGTAAATTAGTTGAAATATTTAATTGGGTTAAGCTGTTGGGCTAGCCTAAATGGGTTGTATGAAATTTGAATAGTCAGCCCAATATGGGTTGTACGGAATTTGAATAGTCGGCCCAAAGACTTGAAAAGTCATCAGAATTTTATTTATATATTTAATAAAAATATATAAATTAATCCTCATAATTGATGTGACCTTTGAGTTGGTTGTAACCTTTGAATTGCCTTTTGTCTTTTGGTACTCCCCTATGAGTAGTTTAAATAGGAGCATCTTAGTTGAGAAGAGTACACAACAATTCATTCCATACTTCATATCCCACATCTGAAATCTCTTCTCTCTAAGCTCATAAACATTCTAGTGTTAGAATATGGTGTAGGCAATATTAGTTCCTTGCATTTGCATATGCTCGGTTCTCTCTCTTTCTCGTTCGACGGAGCTTCTAGCTGGTGTGCCTCAGACTAGAAGATGATTGAAAGTCGTTGTATTTTTGGGGACTAACGTCGTAAAACCGTAGCATACACGGGGCGTTTTAGTCTTGCGGATAGCGAAAGCGCCTCGACTACCCGCAACAAGTTTATGTTCGAAGCCCGATTCAAGGTTAATTTATTTATTTATTTTATTTAATTTTATTCTGGAATTGTAAAGATCAGTAGTACTGTTCTAGTCCAGATATTATTTTATTTTATGTTTCGGATTTAGACATTTTGTACAAAAATAACCAACAACGCAAGACTAAAATTCCGTATAAAATGTCTACCTCCGGAACTGATGGGTCCGGTAAAATATCTCAATGATGGACCTTTGGTCATCTACGAGAATGAGATAGATGCTGAGAAACGTGTAACGTTTGAAGCATGTGAGCAAGGTGTTACCTTTGCCGAAATATTGTCCTAAACGGACTGAGTATTGAACTATACGGTGTGTATAGAGTATGACTTCGTCCAAAGCACTTTGGGTTGCTAAGGAGAAGAAATACAAGATTGTGGACGTTGGAACTAATATGTTCATCGTCGGTATGTTCTTGAATTATTAAAATGGTCGTGAGTAAGACCGTGATTTTTTTTTAATTCCAAGAGTACCAATTGATCATGTATACATAGCCGGTGAAGGCATGTCGATCAGTGAATATTTCCAAATGGTTGTTGCATTTGAGAAATTATTTTTGTTCTGAAAATAAGATAATTTTTTTCAAACGACGGTTCGTATTCACCGCAATTAAATGGTGTGGTTGAAGAAAAAAAAAATATTAATAATAATAATAATTATTATTATTATTAAAACTCTTAAAGAGTTGATGAACGTCGTGTTGATTAATTATGAGTTATTTCAGAACATGTGGGGGAAAGCTGTTTTAACAAGCTAACCACGTATTGAATAAATACCCACTAAAATAAAATAAAAATAAAAGGTGTTACGGATTTTTGAAAAAAAAAAAAAAAAAAATCGTAAACCGTCTTATAAATATTTTAAAGTGTGGGGGGTGTTTGGGTAAGGTGTATATTCCTAAACCAAAGCAAGTGAAAATGCTTGTGTCTTCTGTGATGATTTACTTCAATAGCCAAGTTGCTATAGAAAGAGCATAGAGCATTGTTTATAACGGTAATCTCGACATGTTCGTCGGAGAATTAACACCGTTAGACAATTGATCTCAAATGGAATAATTTTCTTAGAATGTGTGAAATCTAAGGAAAATCTGGCTGATCCTTTGACAAAAGGAATGAATCGAGATCAATTGGGCGTGTTGCTAGAGGGAATGGGTTTGAAAAACCACAATCCATCGAACGATCATAACGGTAACCCTACCTTGATGAATGGAGATCCCATGAACTTGGTTCAAAGAGAAAACTAAGTTATGAAAGTTCAATCGAGCACTTGTACTCATCCCTAAAGGCAATTCAAGTGCTGTTTCCTGATGTGTGGTAATAGGTTAAGTTCTCGAGGAGACTTTTAATGAATCCCTACCTTGAAAAGGTTAAGTATGTCAGGATACTTATAATGGGAGGTCACCTATATAAATGTGAAGTGAGGGCCGCTTCAAATGTATACATTTATGAATCCAAAGTGTTGTCCATGGCCAAAACGGACACAACATAGAACGGGAAATTGAACGGAATTTATTGCGTGAACAACATTGACTCGTTGTACGTTGTGGGGGAATAGTTCAAGGCATCGTGTCCACTAGGCCTCCTGTACTTCCGATGTTGTTCACTACGGAAGGTTCAAAGCCGCAAACTACCTTTCCGGAAGCGATAGATTCTTTTGGGGAATTGAACGAAGAGTCTGCATACATGCATGCATTGATTTCCACTCATGTGGGGGATTGTTGGAAAATATAAAGTCAAAGTTGGTTTTTTCCAACGTTTGACTGAGTTGACTGGCTATAAATTTAATTCCGATTGGGAAATAAATTGTACGATAATTTTCTACGTCGTTTGTAGATAATTATAGAATTTTATTTCGTCAAAAACCGATTTTCGGTGAGTGAGAAATAAATGGTTAAAGATAGCCAATTAAAAAGACATTTAATTGAATATGTAATAAAGTGTAAGACTTTATTACATTGAAATGTGTAATAGTTATTACATCCCACATTGAAAGATGTAATAAAATGATTACACTTAATAAGTGATTGGAGGATTAATGTGTTCAACAAGTGAGTAAGACCATGGACCGTTAAGGTACATGGCAATCGCCACACGCGCGTCCGTCCGTCCGTCCGTCCGCTCGGCTCGGCTCGGCTCGTGCTCGTGCTTGTGCTCGTGCTCGGCTCGGCTCGGCCCGGCCCGTCCCGACCCGACTCGACTCGACTCGACTCGACTCGACTCGTCCTTGGACTTGGACTTGGACTTGGATCTTGGCAATTGGACTTTGGGCTGGACTTGGGCTTCCTTGGGCTTCCTGGGCCTCCTGGGCCTGGCCATCGTAATAGTTTTGCTGACGGGCTGGTGTTGACACAATTGGATTGGGCTGAAGTTGAAAAGTCAGGCCTGAATAAATAATAATAATAATTATATTAATATTATTATTTTCTGAAATTAATCCTCAACGGTCAGGTCATCACTCCTGAACCGTTACATGGTTTTTATGGGGCTGATAATGGGTGTTTATTGCCCAGGTATCAATACCCATACTGAATGCCTTTGACCCCTCACATGCAGGTGGATCACTATAAATAGTGAGTCCTAGGCTGCATTTCATACACAGCAAAAACGCAAAAGAAATTCCCAGCATATCATAGTGTTCATACTCCCTGCTCTTTCCCGTTCGAAAGGTGGTTCTGATCTGGTTGCTTCAGAGAAGAACAAGAAGAAAGTCGTTGTATCTTTGGGGGCATTACGTCTGCAAACCGTAGCATACACGGGACGTATTTGTCTTGCGGATAGCGAAAGCGCCTCGACTACCCGCAATCCATTTCCGACGTTCGATCGAAGTTGAAGACCTGTTCGTGTTTCCCTTCTTGTTCATTTCTTTTATTTTGTTATAGTTTCTGGAAACGTGTAAAGTATTCAGTAGTACTGTTTACTAGTCCAGAAACGAGCACTGTAATAGCTACGTAATAACCAACAACGCAAGACTAAAACTCCGCAATTGGTTGTCATAATAGGTCTAGAGAAGAGAGGGGGAGGGGTTTAAATAGGCCACACTAGGGACCTTAGGTTAATTAATTAATTAGGCTAAATTGCAATTTAATTAAACCGGTGTCCTTAAAAGAAAACCTTTAATTAAATCCAATTTTAATTATAATTAATTCCACTATAAAATTATAATTGAATTCCCAATTAATTAATTCATATTATTTTACCAATAATATTTTCCGCCGAAATTACATATACGACTTTCCCCGTGTTTAAGATATCGAACGTCCACGAACTTATTTAATTACTAATAATTAAATTAAATTCGTTTCTTATTATCCGAGACTAGTACCACTCATCCTTATTATCATGTGGAACAAATCCACCTGCAGGGTTTACATGATAAACTTTATGAGCTCATCTCGGGAACGTCATCAACCCGATAAACGGGACACGGTTTCCTGTCTATAATCTATAGCATGCCGTGTGTACAATTCCAATTCCCAATATACCGAGTATCTCGACTAGTCAATTAGTCTCACTCATTGGCATATTAAAGAACCGAGAATTGGACACACGCACCTATAATTATATAGGGATTAGGAATTCGTATATCCGTAATCTCTGAGGTCTAGTTCGATTACGTCGATTAGTATAAATCGAACGCCCTCCCGTGGTCCTGCTCAATACACCAAGTGTACAAGTGTAACATAATAGTCAAGACCAACTATTACCCAGTCACACTACGACGTACCGATGGATTGTCCCTGTCCATCTAAGTCGTGAGCTTCTGTTCGATAGTATACGAGTAACCGACAGTATGATCTTCCGCGTGTCTCCTCACGCCATACTGTCTACAACGTATATATCTAGGACTATTGCATTCAAGTACATGATAGATTAAATGCCGACAGTTTGATTAATAGATAATGTAAAACACAGATAAGGAGTTCCATATTGTCACTAAACTAGACATTTAGAATATAACTCCATCAATCTCCCACTTATACTAAATCTCTAGTTGCCCTCTACCATACATCCGATACCCATCCCCTTCACGTGTCTCTTGAACGCTTCCGCTGGAAGTGCCTTCGTAAAGGGGTCAGCCAGGTTATCCGCTGATGCAATCTTGGTGACAACCGCATCGCCTCTCCTGACGATGTCTCTAATCAGGTGGTACTTGCGATCTATGTGTTTACTCGCATTGTGGGCTCGTGGTTCCTTTGCATTAGCCACTGCACCGCTATTGTCACAATAAATTGTGATAGCTCTAGGCATTTTAGGAACCACATCCAAGTCCATAAGGAAGTTCCGGAGCCACACCGATTCTTTAGGTGCCTCAGAGGCTGCTACATATTCGGCTTCCATGGTAGAGTCCGAAATGCATTTCTGCTTAACGCTCTTCCATGAGACTGCTCCACCTCCCAATGTGAGCACATAGCCTGATGTAGACTTTCGCTGATCCTTATCAGATTGGAAATCCGAGTCTGTGTAACCAATAGGAATCAACTCGGACGCTTTGTAACTCAGAACATAATTCCTAGTCCTTCGCAGGTACTTAAGTATGTTCTTTACAGCAGTCCAGTGACCCTGTCCAGGGTTACTCTGATATCTAGCTACCATGCCCACGGCATAGCAGATATCAGGTCTCGTGCACAACATGGCATACATTAGACTTCCTACTGCCGAAGCATAAGGAACCTTCTTCATGTAATCTATCTCCTTTTGTGTTTTGGGACACATGTCTTTAGATAGATGAATTCCATGGCAGAAAGGTTGAGCACCTCTCTTGGAATTCTGCATGTTGAAACGAGCCAGAATCGTATCAATATATGAAGCCTGGGACAAGCTTAATGTTCTTTTCCGGCGATCCCTTATAACCTTGATCCCAAGAACATGCCCAACTTGTCCTAAGTCTTTCATATCGAATTGCTTGGACAACCATCCCTTTATGTCCGACAACATCTTCACATTGTTGCCAATTAGAAGGATGTCATCTACATAAAGCACGAGAAACGCCACACTGTTTCCGTCACTTCTCCGATATACACACGACTCGTCCATGCTTTGAATGAATCCATAAGACTGGATAACCTCATCAAACCGCATGTTCCAAGATCTAGAAGCTTGCTTCAATCCATAAATGGATCGGTTTAGCTTACACACTAGATGCTCTTGGCCTTTCTTGATGAAACCTTCTGGCTGTCTCATGTAAATGGTCTCGTCAAGATTCCCATTCAAGAATGCTGTCTTGACGTCCATTTGCCACACCTCATAATCCATATAAGATGCTATAGACAAAAGAATCCGGATCGACTTTAGCATAACTACCGGCGAAAAGGTTTCCTCATAATCGATCCCTTCTTTCTGAGTATACCCTTTCGCAACAAGCCTAGCCTTGAAGGTTTCAACCTTCCCGTCAGACCCTCTTTTTCTCTTGTACACCCACTTGCAACCAATGGCTTTTACACCTTTGGGCGGTGCTACAAGATTCCAGACCTGATTTGAATCCATTGATTCAATCTCAGATTTCATCGCTTTTTGCCAAGACTGAGCATCTTGATCTTTAAGCGCCTCGCCATAGGTCCAGGGATCGGCTTCATGTTCTCCAGGTAACAAGTCCGAAGACTCACCTATAAACATGAACCTATCGGGTTGTCGAGCAACCCTCCCACTACGACGAGGCTCCGGTGTAACCTCAGTAACTACAGGTGCAGACTGTGGTGGCGTATCACCCGGTTCGGTTGGATTTAAGCCTTGATCGTCCCCTCTCAGTTCGTTTAGTATTATCTCACTCTTGGGCTTGTGGTCCATTATATAATCCTCTTCCAAGAACCGAGCGTTGGTGCTAACAACGATCTTCTGGTCCTTAGGACTATAAAATAGACCACCTTTCGTTCCTCTAGGATATCCTATAAACAACCGAATATCTGAACGAGATTCCAACTTATCAGCCCCATGCTTCAGCACATGTGCTGGACAACCCCAGACCCGAATGTGTTTCAAATTTGGCTTACGCCCGGTCCACAATTCCGAGGGCGTCTTAGGGACTGATTTAGAAGGAACTAAGTTCAGGATATACGCCGCTGTTTCCAAGGCATATCCCCAGAACGAAACTGGTAGTTCTGAGTAACTCATCATAGATCTTACCATTTCCATAAGAGTCCTATTCCTTCTTTCTGCTACACCATTCTGCTGGGGCGTGTATGGTGCAGTCATCTGGGAATCAATCCCATTCTCTAATAAGTACGCCTTAAACTCTCCCGAGAGGTACTCTCCTCCACGATCAGATCGTAGAGTCTTTATGGTTTTACCATGAAGGTTCTCCACAAGAGCTTTGTACTCCTTGAACTTGTCAAAGCACTCGCTCTTGCGGCGCATCAGGTATATAAAACCATACCTTGAGTAATCATCAGTGAAGGTTACGAAATATTCATAACCTCCTCTCGCTTGGACAGATAAAGGCCCGCACAAATCAGAGTGAATCAATTCCAGTACTTCCTTGGATCTATACCCCTTATCACTAAAGGGTCGCTTGGTCATTTTTCCTTCCAGGCATGATTCACAGGTCGGAAAGTCCTCATCTTTCACACCACTGAGTATTCCATCAGTTATCAACCTTTGAATCCTGCCCAAGTTAATATGACCTAGCCTAAGATGCCATAAGTACTTTTGATTCATCCTAGAAGGCTCCTTTCTCTTATTGGTACTAGATGTGTTATTTGACTCTACTCGTTGCATCGTAGAATAATCAGGATTCAGTATATATAAGTTGCCTATCAATGTACCAGAACATATATACTCACCATTCTTTTTGATAATAACAGAACTATCAAAAGAAACAGAATATTTATTCAAAACCAATTTAGAAACCGAAACAAGGTTCTTTCTAAAATTCGGTACATAAAGACAATTATTCAATACTAAAACTTTATTATTAAAAGATAAATAAATATCTCCCACTGCAACAGCCGCCACTTTCGTCGCGTTGCCCATGTAGATAGTGATCTCTCCCTCTCTAAGCCGCCGGGTTTCCTGGAACCCCGCATTCCCACCAATTGTTGGAAAAATTGGAATAAAATATTTGGTTTAACCAATATTTGACTGATTTTTTATGGCTAAATATTAATTCAAGTTGGAATTAATTTGTTGATAATTTTCTACAATGTTGCGTAGATAATTATATTATTTTATTTCGTCAATATCCGATTTTTCGGTGAGTGAGAAATAAATGATCGGTTTAGCCAAGTGAAAAAGGCATTGTTTGAATGAGAACTTTAAAGTCTCATCCCACATCGAAATGTGGGTGATAATGAATTTGTGAGAACCATTATAAAAGGTCTTTGTATTGATTGTTGAGAATTTGAAAAGTCACAATCCCACATTGAATGTGGAGAGAAAATTAATATTTTCGTGGTGTTATATGAGGAGTAGTGAAATGTTTCAACTTTGATTAAGTCCATTGACTTGAATTTTATTCTTGGTCAATTGGAATATAATGATTTGGACTTGGGTTTGCGAGAATTTTCTTGGGCCTATAAAAGTTTAACAAAGTACAAATTTAATTTGTATTGGGCCTGTTAAATAATAACACGTTGGTTATTATGGCTTGGGCTTGCTAGCCTTTGGGCTGAGTAAATTAGTTGAAATATTTAATTGGGTTAAGCTGTTGGGCTAGCCTAAATGGGTTGTATGAAATTTGAATAGTCAGCCCAATATGGGTTGTACGGAATTTGAATAGTCGGCCCAAAGACTTGAAAAGTCATCAGAATTTTATTTATATATTTAATAAAAATATATAAATTAATCCTCATAATTGATGTGACCTTTGAGTTGGTTGTAACTTTTGAATTGCCTTTTGTCTTTTGGTACTCCCCTATGAGTAGTATAAATAGGAGCATCTTAGTTGAGAAGAGTACACAACAATTCATTCCATACTTCATATCCCACATCTGAAATCTCTTCTCTCTAAGCTCATAAACATTCTAGTGTTAGAATATGGTGTAGGCAATATTAGTTCCTTGCATTTGCATATGCTCGGTTCTCTCTCTTTCTCGTTCGACGGAGCTTCTAGCTGGTGTGCCTCAGACTAGAAGATGATTGAAAGTCGTTGTATCTTTGGGGACTAACGTCGTAAAACCGTAGCATACACGGGGCGTTTTAGTCTTGCGGATAGCGAAAGCGCCTCGACTACCCGCAACAAGTTTATGTTCGAAGCCCGATTCAAGGTTAATTTATTTATTTATTTTATTTAATTTTATTCTGGAATTGTAAAGATCAGTAGTACTGTTCTAGTCCAGATATTATTTTATTTTATGTTTCGGATTTAGACATTTTGTACAAAAATAACCAACAACGCAAGACTAAAACTCCGTATAAAATGTCTACCTCCGGAACTGATGGGTCCGGTAAAATATCTCAATGATGGACCTTTGGTCATTTACGAGAATGAGATAGATGCTGAGAAACGTGTAACGTTTGAAGCATGTGAGCAAGGTGTTACCTTTGCCGAAATATTGTCCTAAACGGACTGAGTATTGAACTATACGGTGTGTATAGAGTATGACTTCGTCCAAAGCACTTTGGGTTGCTAAGGAGAAGAAATACAAGATTGTGGACGTTGGAACTAATATGTTCATCGTCGGTATGTTCTTGAATTATTAAAATGGTCGTGAGTAAGACCGTGATTTTTTTTTAATTCCAAGAGTACCAATTGATCATGTATACATAGCCGGTGAAGGCATGTCGATCAGTGAATATTTCCAAATGGTTGTTGCATTTGAGAAATTATTTTTGTTCTGAAAATAAGATAATTTTTTTCAAACGACGGTTCGTATTCACCGCAATTAAATGGTGTGGTTGAAGAAAAAAAAAATATTAATAATAATAATAATTATTATTATTATTAAAACTCTTAAAGAGTTGATGAACGTCGTGTTGATTAATTATGAGTTATTTCAGAACATGTGGGGGAAAGCTGTTTTAACAAGCTAACCACGTATTGAATAAATACCCACTAAAATAAAATAAAAATAAAAGGTGTTACGGATTTTTGAAAAAAAAAAAAAAATCGTAAACCGTCTTATAAATATTTTAAAGTGTGGGGGGTGTTTGGGTAAGGTGTATATTCCTAAACCAAAGCAAGTGAAAATGCTTGTGTCTTCTGTGATGATTTACTTCAATAGCCAAGTTGCTATAGAAAGAGCATAGAGCATTGTTTATAACGGTAATCTCGACATGTTCGTCGGAGAATTAACACCGTTAGACAATTGATCTCAAATGGAGTAATTTTCTTAGAATGTGTGAAATCTAAGAAAAATAAAATAAAATTGATTAATCCTTTGACGAAAGGAATTGATAGAGATCAATTGAGTATGTGCTAAAGGGATTGTGTTTGAAAAACCACATTTTAATGAACGATCATAACGGTAACCCTACCATGATGAATGGAGATCCCAGGAACTTGGTTCAAAGGGAAAACTAAGTTATGAAAATTCAGTTGAGCACTTGAAAAATATATTTATATATTTTATATATTTATATATATTGTGAACTCATCCCTAAGGGAAAATCAAGTGCTAAATCCTGATGTGTGGTAAAAGGTTAAGTTCTCGTGGAGACTTTTAATGAATCTCAAACCTTAGAAAGGTGAAGTATGTCAGGATACTTTTGATGGGAGGTCACCTATATAAATGTGAAGTGAGGGCCGCTTCAAATGTAAACATTTATGAATCCAAAGTGAGTCCATGGCCAAAACGGACACAACATAAGAACGGGAAATTGTTGGGGATTTATTGTGTAAATATCATTGACTCGTTGTACGTTGTGGGGGAATAGTTCAAGGCATCGCGTCCACTAGGCCTCCTGTACTTCCGATGATAATTTACTACGGGAGGTTCAAAGCCGCAAACTACCTTTCCTGAAGCAATAAATTCTCTTGAGAATCGAGCACTAGGTCTGCATAGATTGCATGCATTCATTTCCACTCATGTGGGGGATTGTTGGAAAAATTGGAATAAAATATTTGGTTTAACCAATATTTGACTGATTTTTTATGGCTAAATATTAATTCAAGTTGGAATTAATTTGTTGATAATTTTCTACAATGTTGCGTAGATAATTATATTATTTTATTTCGTCAATATCCGATTTTTCGGTGAGTGAGAAATAAATGATCGGTTTAGCCAAGTGAAAAAGGCATTGTTTGAATGAGAACTTTAAAGTCTCATCCCACATCGAAATGTGGGTGATAATGAATTTGTGAGAACCATTATAAAAGGTCTTTGTATTGATTGTTGAGAATTTGAAAAGTCACAATCCCACATTGAATGTGGAGAGAAAATTAATATTTTCGTGGTGTTATATGAGGAGTAGTGAAATGTTTCAACTTTGATTAAGTCCATTGACTTGAATTTTATTCTTGGTCAATTGGAATATAATGATTTGGACTTGGGTTTGCGAGAATTTTCTTGGGCCTATAAAAGTTTAACAAAGTACAAATTTAATTTGTATTGGGCCTGTTAAATAATAACACGTTGGTTATTATGGCTTGGGCTTGCTAGCCTTTGGGCTGAGTAAATTAGTTGAAATATTTAATTGGGTTAAGCTGTTGGGCTAGCCTAAATGGGTTGTATGAAATTTGAATAGTCAGCCCAATATGGGTTGTACGGAATTTGAATAGTCGGCCCAAAGACTTGAAAAGTCATCAGAATTTTATTTATATATTTAATAAAAATATATAAATTAATCCTCATAATTGATGTGACCTTAGAGTTGGTTGTAACCTTTGAATTGCCTTTTGTCTTTTGGTACTCCCCTATGAGTAGTATAAATAGGAGCATCTTAGTTGAGAAGAGTACACAACAATTCATTCCATACTTCATATCCCACATCTGAAATCTCTTCTCTCTAAGCTCATAAACATTCTAGTGTTAGAATATGGTGTAGGCAATATTAGTTCCTTGCATTTGCATATGCTCGGTTCTCTCTCTTTCTCGTTCGACGGAGCTTCTAGCTGGTGTGCCTCAGACTAGAAGATGATTGAAAGTCGTTGTATCTTTGGGGACTAACGTCGTAAAACCGTAGCATACACGGGGCGTTTTAGTCTTGCGGATAGCGAAAGCGCCTCGACTACCCGCAACAAGTTTATGTTCGAAGCCCGATTCAAGGTTAATTTATTTATTTATTTTATTTAATTTTATTCTGGAATTGTAAAGATCAGTAGTACTGTTCTAGTCCAGATATTATTTTATTTTATGTTTCGGATTTAGACATTTTGTACAAAAATAACCAACAACGCAAGACTAAAACTCCGTATAAAATGTCTACCTCCGGAACTGATGGGTCCGGTAAAATATCTCAATGATGGACCTTTGGTCATCTACGAGAATGAGATAGATGCTGAGAAACGTGTAACGTTTGAAGCATGTGAGCAAGGTGTTACCTTTGCCGAAATATTGTCCTAAACGGACTGAGTATTGAACTATACGGTGTGTATAGAGTATGACTTCGTCCAAAGCACTTTGGGTCCAAATAATAATATTAATATAATTATTATTATTATTTATTCAGGCCTGACTTTTCAACTTCAGCCCAATCCAATTGTGTCAACACTAGCCCACCAAATGTGAGCCCAATCTATAGTTCAGCCCGTCAGCAAAACTATTACGATGGCCAGGCCCAGGAGGCCCAGGAAGCCCAAGGAAGCCCAAGTCCAGCCCAAAGTCCAAGATCCAAGTCCAAGTCCAAGTCCAAGTCCAAGGACGAGGCGAGTCGAGTCGAGTCGAGTCGAGTCGGGTCGGGACGGGCCGGGCCGAGCCGAGCCGAGCACGAGCACAAGCACGAGCACGAGCCGAGCCGAGCCGAGCGGACGGACGGACGCGCGTGTGGCGATTGCCATGTACCTTAACGGTCCATGGTCTTACTCACTTGTTGAACACATTAATCCTCCAATCACTTATTAAGTGTAATCATTTTATTACATCTTTCAATGTGGGATGTAATAACTATTACACATTTCAATGTAATAAAGTCTTACACTTTATTACATATTCAATTAAATGCCTTTTTAATTGGCTATCTTTAACCATTTATTTCTCACTCACCGAAAATCGGTTTTTGACGAAATAAAATTCTATAATTATCTACAAACGACGTAGAAAATTATCGTACAATTTATTTCCCAATCGGAATTAAATTTATAGCCAGTCAACTCAGTCAAACGTTGGAAAAAACCAACTTTGAATTTATATTTTCCAACAATCCCCCACATGAGTGGAAATCAATGCATGCATGTATGCAGACTCTTCGTTCAATTCCCCAAAAGAATCTATCGCTTCCGGAAAGGTAGTTTGCGGCTTTGAACCTTCCGTAGTGAACAACATCGGAAGTACAGGAGGCCTAGTGGACACGATGCCTTGAACTATTCCCCCACAACGTACAACGAGTCAATGTTGTTCACGCAATAAATTCCGTGCAATTTCCCGTTCTATGTTGTGTCCGTTTTGGCCATGGACAACACTTTGGATTCATAAATGTATACATTTGAAGCGGCCCTCACTTCACATTTATATAGGTGACCTCCCATTATAAGTATCCTGACATACTTAACCTTTTCAAGGTAGGGATTCATTAAAAGTCTCCTCGAGAACTTAACCTATTACCACACATCAGGAAACAGCACTTGAATTGCCTTTAGGGATGAGTACAAGTGCTCGATTGAACTTTCATAACTTAGTTTTCCCTTTGAACCAAGTTCATGGGATCTCCATTCATCAAGGTAGGGTTACCGTTATGATCGTTCGATGGATTGTGGTTTTTCAAACCCATTCCCTCTAGCAACACGCCCAATTGATCTCGATTCATTCCTTTTGTCAAAGGATCAGCCAGATTTTCCTTAGATTTTACATACTCTAAGGAAATTACTCCATTTGAGATCAATTGTCGAACGGTATTATGTCTCCGACGAATATGTCGAGACTTACCGTTATACATAATGCTCTGTGCTCTCCCTATAGCTGCTTGGCTATCACAGTGAATCATCACGGGAGACACAGGCTTTTTCCAACATGGAATATCTTCCAAAAAGTGACGAAGCCACTCTGCTTCTTCACTAGCTTTATCTAAAGCTATAAACTCAGATTCCATGGTGGATCTGGCTATACAAGTTTGTTTCGTTGACTTCCACGAAACTGCTCCGCCCCCGATACAGAAGACGTAACCACTAGTGGAATGTGAACTTCTAGAATCAGATATCCAACTAGCATCACAATACCCATCAAGTACATTAGGATATCTTGTATAGTATAGCCCATACTCTCGGGTGTATTTCAAATACTTTAAAACCCGATTCAAAGCATTCCAGTGTTCAACACCGGGATTGCTTGTATACCTGCTCAGTTTATTCACAGGATAGGCCAAGTCTGGACGTGTACAATTTGTTAAGTACATCAGACTTCCTATCACTTGAGAATACTCTAACTGAGCTACAGGTTCAGCCTTATTGACAGTAAGATTTATACTTAAGTCAATCGGCGTCCTACTCGTAGGACCATCATGGGCATTGAATTTCTTTAACACTTTCTCGACATAATGAGATTGTGATAAGACAATTCCATTTGGGGTTCTTTCAATTTTAATCCCGAGGATTAAATCAGCAACACCCAAATCTTTCATGTCAAAATTCCTTTTTAACATTGCTTTAGTATTCATGATCAATTCACGAGTACTACCCATGATTAACATGTCGTCTACATATAGACAGACTATGACAAATGAATCAGGTGTACCCTTGATATACACACATTTGTCACACTCGTTGATTTTATATCCATTTGATATCATTATGTTATCAAATTTCAAATGCCATTGTTTAGGAGCTTGCTTAAGTCCGTACAACGACCTTATCAATTTGCACACTTTTTTCTCTTGTCCAGGTGCTACAAATCCCTCGGGTTGTTCCATATAAATTTCTTCTTCCAATTCACCGTTCAGAAACGCAGTTTTCACATCCATCTGATGAATATCGAGATTGTGCAAAGCAGCAATCGCAATAAGCACCCGAATAGACGATATTCTGGTTACAGGTGAATATGTATCACAGAAATCATATCCTTCTCTTTGTTTAAACCCTTTGGCTACCAAACGAGCTTTAAACTTATCGACCGTTCCATCTGCTTTATACTTTTTCTTTAGGATCCATTTACATCCTAAAGGTTTACAACCCGGTGGAAGATCAACCAACTTCCACGTGTGATTTTGCAGAATAGACTCCATTTCGCTATTAATAGCTTCTTCCCAGAGCGGTGCATCTGGACTGGATAGAGCTTCCCCATAGGACTTTGGCTCGTCATCCAATAAATACGTAATAAAATCAGGTCCAAACGACTTAGCCGTTTTTATCCTTTTACCACGTCTAGGTTCAATAACCTCTTCGTCTACCTGATCGTCACCAACAGGTGTTGTGTCGACATCAGGTTCATAAGTTCTTTTATTAGAACTTGATTCTTCTCTTTCTTTACAAGGAAAGATATTTTCGAAAAATGAAGCATTTCTCGATTCAATCGTGGTACCTTTATGCACGTCTGGATTATCAGACTTGTGTACCAAAAATCGGTAAGCCATACTATTGTATGCATATCCGATAAAAATGCAATCGACCGTCTTTGGTCCGATTCTCATTTGGTTTGGTTCAGGAACAGACACCTTAGCCAAACACCCCCACACTTTAAGATATTTATAAGACGGCTTACGATTTTTCCACAATTCGTACGGCGTCTCGTTTTTACCTTTAAGTGGGATTTTATTCAAAATGTGGTTAGCTGTCAAAATAGCTTCCCCCCACATGTTCTGAGGTAAACCCGAATTAATCAACATGGCGTTCATCATTTCTTTTAGAGTTCTGTTTTTTCGTTCAGCAACACCATTTGATTGTGGTGAATAAGGAGCCGTCGTTTGATGAATTATCCCATTTTCAGAACATAACTTCTCAAACGGAGCTACATATTCTCCACCTCTATCACTTCGAATTATTTTAATTCGTTTACCAAGTTGATTTTCAACCTCAGCTTTATACTTGGTAAAGGCATCTAGTGCTTCGTCTTTGCTACTTAATAAGTATAAGTAACAATATCTAGTACAATCATCAATAAACGTGATGAAGTACTTTTTACCACCTCTTGTTTGTACAAACTTCAAATCACATATATCAGTATGGATTAAACCAAGAGGTTCAGTACACCTTTCAGTCGATGGAAAAGGTAACTTAGCCATTTTGGCTTCAACACAAATTTCACATTTCTTTTGTGAATCAATTTTTGAAGTTGGTAATAATTCCAAATTCATTAATCTTTTAATCGCATTTAGATTTACATGTCCTAATCTAATATGCCACAATTCAGAACACTCAAGCAAGTAAACCGAAACTGAATCAATTTTATTAATGCTCGAGGCAATAGGGGTTACACGGCGCACAGCCATTACATTCATTTTGAACAGTCCATTGTCGAGATAGCCCCGACCAAGGAAAGTTCCAAACTTAGTCAAAATAAACTTCTTAGCATCAAATACAAGTTTAAAACCATGCTCAACTAGAAGAGACCCAGAGACTAAGTTCTTGCGGATGTCCGGGACATGCAGCACATCCTTCAACAGCAGCTCCTTTCCAGAGGTGAGCTTCAGGGTCACGTTCCCAACTCCAGCAACAGTAGACGAGGAAGAGTTCCCCATGTGGAGCTTTCTGCCAGTCGAAGGAGCATAGGTAGAAAATGCATCCTTATCAGAGCAGACATGGCGAGTGGCTCCAGTGTCAATGAACCACTCCTTAGGATTACCAACCAAGTTGGCTTCAAACACCATTGCTGACATATCCATTTCAGTCAGCTCTTGCCCAGAGGTTTCAACAAGGTTAGCAGATTGCTTCCCTTTCCCCTTGTACTGTGCAATAGGCTGTTTAGGCTTCTTGCAATCTTTAGCCATGTGGCCAGTTATTCCACAGTTATGGCATTTTCCCAAGAACTTCCAGACCTTGGTGGCAGGCTCTTTCCCTTTAGAGGTATTCTGAGGAGGAGGCAGCTTCCTTTTGGGTTGCTCCATCAGATTCACACGAGGCTCCTCAGGCACACTCCCAGGATTAAACCTCTTACGGTTTTCCTCTTCGATACGAAGCTTGACAACCAGTTTGTCAATAGTCATTTCCTTGGTCTTATGCTTGAGATAGTTTTGATAAGCCCTCCAACTCGGGGGTAACTTCTCAATAGCAGCAGCCACCAGAAAAGACTCGCTGATTTTCATGCCTTCATTTTCAAGGTCATGCAAGATCAGCTGGAAGTGTTGGAATTGAGATACGACCGACTTAGAGTCGACCATCTTAAAATCCAAAAACTTCCCGACGACGAACTTCTTAGTTCCGGCGTCCTCAGTTTTATATTTCTTCTCCAAAGCATCCCAGAGTGCTTTGGCCGAAGTCATATTCCCATACACATTGTACAGGTCATTACTCAGACCGTTCAAAACGGTATTCCGGCACAGGTAATCCCCCTGGCCCCATGCTTCATAAGCCGCACGCTTATTAGCATCAGTTTCATTCTCATCCATGGCCAGAGGCTCATCCTTGAGAAACTTTGCCAAACCCAACGTGGTCTGGTAAAACATCATCTTTTGTTGCCACCTTTTGAAGTCAGTCCCATTGAACTTCTCAGGTTTCTCAGCATGAACCACCGATGAAGGCATGATCGGAACGTTCAAGTTCATCGGTGGAACAGTGCTAGATTGGCCGTTTTTCTCAGCACCAGTATTGTCTCCGGTTGTCATTTTTTAGTACGGGTATTTGTCTTGCGTTGTTGGTTATTACGTAGCTATTACAGTGCTCGTTTCTGGACTAGTAAACAGTACTACTGAATACTTTACACGTTTCCAGAAACTATAACAAAATAAAAGAAATGAACAAGAAGGGAAACACGAACAGGTCTTCAACTTCGATCGAACGTCGGAAATGGATTGCGGGTAGTCGAGGCGCTTTCGCTATCCGCAAGACAAATACGTCCCGTGTATGCTACGGTTTGCAGACGTAATGCCCCCAAAGATACAATGACTTTCTTCTTGTTCTTCTCTGAAGCAACCAGATCAGAACCACATTTCGATCGGGAAAGAGCAGGGAGTATGAACACTATGATATGCTGGGAATTTCTTTTGCGTTTTTGCTGTGTATGAAATGCAGCCTAGGACTCACTATTTATAGTGATCCACCTGCATGTGAGGGGTCAAAGGCATTCAGTATGGGTATTGATACCTGGGCAATAAACACCCATTATCAGCCCCATAAAAACCATGTAACGGTTCAGGAGTGATGACCTGACCGTTGAGAATTAATTTCAGAAAATAATAATATTAATATAATTGTGTCAACACTAGCCCACCAAATGTGAGCCCAATCTATAGTTCAGCCCGTCAGCAAAACTATTACGATGGCCAGGCCCAGGAAGCCCAAGGAAGCCCAAAGTCAGGCCCAGGAAGCCCAAGGAAGCCCAAAGTCCAATTGCCAAGATCCAAGTCCAAGTCCAAGTCCAAGTCCAAGGCCGGGCCGGGCCGGGCCGGGCCGAGCACGAGCACGAGCACGAGCCGAGCCGAGCGGACGGACGGACGCGCGTGTGGCGATTGCCATGTACCTTAACGGTCCATGGTCTTACTCACTTGTTGAACACATTAATCCTCCAATCACTTATTAAGTGTAATCATTTTATTACATCTTTCAATGTGGGATGTAATAACTATTACACATTTCAATGTAATAAAGTCTTACACTTTATTACATATTCAATTAAATGCCTTTTTAATTGGCTATCTTTAACCATTTATTTCTCACTCACCGAAAATCGGTTTTTGACGAAATAAAATTCTATAATTATCTACAAACGACGTAGAAAATTATCGTACAATTTATTTCCCAATCGGAATTAAATTTATAGCCAGTCAACTCAGTCAAACGTTGGAAAAAACCAACTTTGACTTTATATTTTCCAACAGAATTATCCGTGGTCTTCGCCGGCACCCCGCCTGAGGAGTACATACTCAAGAATGGCATTGTCGGAGCCGACTACCCACTTCTGCAAATTCCGATCATTGATCTGAGTCTTCTCAATTCATCAGGTCCTCAGGCCGAAAGGGAAGTCGAGACACTTCGTGAAGCTTTCAGCTCTTGTGGTTATATTCAGGTCAATTATATCAAATTATACTCTGTATGTATATTTTATTTCATAAGTTTTGTATTATAAAATTAATTAAGGCAATTTTCATATTGTGTTTACTGATATTCTCTAAATATTTTTATACTCCCTCCATTTTAAATAGTTTGCACACTTTTTTTTTTCTTAAAAATTTAAACACTTATAAATGGATTTTTTTATTATATTTTTATTATTTAACACACGTCTCTATGCAAACATTTCAGATCCCGAAAGTAATATATGGTAAAAAATGTAAAAGTAATTTAATTGATATTTAAAGTAAAAAATTAAAATTATTTAACTGTATTTTAAAAATAAAATATCAGTATAATTGTTTCTTTGTATAGACTGTGAATAAACTGTGAAGTGTGAAGATATATGTAACTCAAAAAGAAAAAGTGTCATCATTTGCAAAAAAATCGTGATAATTTTTCTGGGAGAGTGTGTATATATATAGAACAGTTGGAATATACTGTATTACTGATTTTATTTATTTTAACATGAAATTAACAAATACAGTATATTAATTTTTGAAATCAGGTATTGAACCACGGAATGGAAGATTCATTCTTAGAGGAGGTGCGCAGTGTGACGGAAGAGTTCTTCTTGCTCCCGATAGAGGAGAAGATGAAATGCGCGAGGCCTAAAGACGATATGGATGGATATGGCAACGATATTTCATTTTCCGACAATCAAACACGGGATTGGAACGATAGATTGTACCTTGTCGTCAAACCCGAATCGCAGAGGAAGATCAACGTGTGGCCTCAAAATCCAACTAATTTTAGGTACATAATAAATATGAAGTAATATTTAATAATTAAGTGTGAGTAAGATTATTAATTGTTTCAAAATTTCTATTTTTATATATGTCAGGAAATTATTGTTAGAGATAACGAGCAAGCTCGAAAGGATGAACAAGATAGTGGTGAGGGCGATGGCAAAGTCGTTGAAGCTGAAGGACGAAGATTGCTTTCTAAAACAGTTTGGAGAACAACAAACGGTGTTGTCTCGATTCAACATGTACCCACCGTACTTGCTCTCGCCCTGACAGGGTTCTCGCTTCCAAGGCCCACGGAGATGGGTCGGGCATGACCTACCTACTGCAAGATAAACAGGTTGAAGGCCTTCAGGCTCTCAAGGAAGGCCAGTGGTATAAAGTTCCCATCATTCCTAATGCCATTGTAGTTAACGTTGGTGACCAAGTTGAGGTAAATTCATATCTAAAAGAAATTAACTAACACAAAATGAAATAAAATCTATTCTTAAACTCAAAATTTATATATATTTTGTTGAAATAGTACCTGCAAAATCAGAAAAAAACAGTAACACAATAAAATCGAAACAAGGCTGAGTCGCGGACTAGGTCGCTTTCTTTAAGACGTTTCGCGGCTCTGCCCAATTGTGCTTGCAGAAGATAGCAGCGTCGTCCCCAGGATAAAACAGCCTCTCTCTCAATCGAACTTAGCACTTAGATCGATTGAATCACACAAATCTTTATGCTCAAGTATCTTTTTCTTTTTCAAGTTGTAAGTTGATGTTTGTTGAATACTGAAAACCAGGTTTTATAGGGGTGTTTTTTTTTTAAAAACGTTTTTCAAAACTAATTGCTGCAATAATGAAAATAAACGTTTTGATTTTGGAAAATAATTGCAGCAGTTACAAAATTCAAAATCTGAATTTGAAAAATAAAAAATAAAATATTTTAGGGGAAAGACCCCAAGGACCCCCAAGGCCCCAAGGCCCTTATTAATATATATATATATTATGGTCTTGCGAGGGTTTGAACTCGCGTAGTCACCCCCACTATCGAAGCAAATAACCATCGGGTTACTTGCTCGTAATTGACATAATATGTTAAATATATAAATATATATATTTTTTCCAACAATCCCCCACTTATATATTTATATATATTTTTAAAAATAATCTTTTGAGCAGTTCATCATAGTGGAGTGCATAAGTGAAAGTATCTTTCGATTTGAACTTCAACATAGTGATATATTTTTTTCAAAGTAAGAGAATTAAGAGTGACCTAGGTCTGGAACTCAGAATTCTTTGGTATACTGAAATTATACATCACACACACCACTTCTATTTGTGTAATTCCATGCCAGCACAATACGGCCATGTGCTTGTATCCCAGTCTAGTGAATGTTTCTAAACTACTTGCCCAAAGTCAGTTTATTAAGCGGCCTCACTTTACATTCACATAGGTAAGTTCATCAAGAGTGCTCCTGAGCTAAACACTCTACTTAAACTTAAGTATGAACTTATTAAGAGTAATCACTCAACCTTTAGTCGCTCTAGGAAATCATGCTTTAATGGAAGGGACTAGGAGTTATACCCCTTATCTATAATTCGCATGATAGTTCATTTCCTCAGGTGACTCGTTTTTCCCATTGAACCCAAGTCATGGGATCTCCATTCCATGGGTTGGGTGTCCATCACAAGAGGATCAATTTTCCATAGGCTTTAGTCCCATCCCTTTAGATGTATTCCACACCTTTTCACGAGCTAGTCCTTTCGTCAAAGGATCAGCTAAGTTATCATCAGAACGTATATAATCCACTCTTACAACTCCAGTTGTAATATATTCTCTTACCGTATTATGTTTACGGCGAATCTGACGTTTCTTGCCATTATAATAACGGTTCTTTACAAGATCGATAGCCGCGGTACTATCACAGTGGATTAATATAGCTGGAATCGGTCTATCCCATAAAGGAATATCTGACAAGAGGTTCCTTAACCAACTTGCCTCCTCACTTGCTGTGGCTAGAGCAAATAATTCTGACTCCATAGTGGATTGAGCTAGAATTGTTTGTTTCTTGGATTTCCAAGAAACTGCTCCACCAGCAATTTTGAACACATAGCCACTAGTGGCTTTAGAATCGTCCGAGAAGACGTTCCAATCAGCATCGCTATATCCTTCAAGGACAGCGGGATCTCTTACATAATGTAAGCACGAGTTCATGGTCCTTTTCAGGTAACGCATGACTCTTTCAATAGCATACCAGTGTTCCAAACTTGGACAGCTGGTGAATCTTCCAAGTACTCCAACAGCATATGCAATGTCAGGTCTAGTACAATCAGTAGCATATCTCAAACTTCCAATAATACTAGCATATTCTTTTTGTCTAATGCTTTCACCTTCATTTTTCAACAATTTCACAGAAGGATCAAAAGGAGTACAAACAGGTTTACAATCATAATAATTGTATTTTCTCAAGATTTTTTCAACATAATGTGATTGATCTAAAGATATTCCATTTTCAGTTCTAGTAATTTTGATTCCAAGAATAACATCAGCTTCTCCTAAATCTTTCATGTCAAAACTACTACTTAGCATACTTTTTGTTTCATTAACCACGTCAAGAGTTGAACCAAAAATCAGAAGATCATCCACATAAAGGCATATAATAGTACATATATTATCCACACATTTGTAATATATGCATTTATCACTTTCATTGATTCTAAAACCATTGCTAATAATCAAAGAATCAAATTTATCATGCCATTGTTTAGGTGCCTGTTTTAAACCATATAGGGATTTATTCAATTTGCATACTTTATTTTCTTGGCCTGAAACAACAAATCCTTCAGGTTGGTCTAAGTAAATTTCTTCATCTAATTCACCATTCAAAAATGCAGTTTTAACATCCATCTGATGTACATATAAATTATGAATAGCAGCTACAGCAATCAAAACTCTAATTGAAACCAACCTAGAAACAGGCGAGTAAGTATCAAAGAAATCCACATTTTCCCTTTGTTTGTACCCTTTAGCTACGAGTCTAGCTTTAAATTTTTCCACAGTTCCATCAGGTTTCATTTTTCTTTTTAAGATCCATTTACTACCAATAGTTTTACAACCAGGAGGTAACTCAACTAAGTCCCAAGTTTTATTATTTTCAAGAGACTCAATTTCATTATCAATAGCTTCTTGCCAAAGATCAGCATCAGGAGAGCTAAGTGCTTCTCTTATAGAAGTAGGATCTTCTTCAAGGTTAAACACAAAGTCAGGACCAAAGTCTTTACTAATTTTAGCACGTTTACTCCTTCTACGTTCAGGTTCAAGTTCAGGAACTATGACAGTAGGGGAAGGTTCTGAAATACTAGTACCCCCACTATTTCTTAATTCATTATCTAATACTTTGGGCTTGAAAGGAAACTTATGTTCAAAGAAATCAGCATCAACAGATTCAATAATCACCTTATTATTAACGTCATAAAATCTATATGATTTACTGTTTATTGAATATCCAACAAAAACACATTCATAGGCTCTACTAGACAGTTTAGACCGTTTAGGATCAGGTTTCCTGACATAAGCAAGACATCCCCAAGTTCTAAAGTAAGACACGTTAGGTTTTCTGCCCTTCCAAAATTCAAAAGGAGTAATTTGAGTTTTAGCTTTTGGAATTCTATTTAAAACATAGCATACAGTCATTAAAGCTTCACCCCACCAGTGAGTAGCAGCACCAGAACTAATTAATAATGCAACAACTAATTCAGAAAAGGTTCTATTTTTTCGTTCAGCTTTACCATTCATTTCAGGTGAGTAAGGAGCAGTAGTTTCATGTATAATCCCATGTTTCCTATATATATCATTAAACTCATTTGAGCTAAATTCAGTTCCTCTATCACTTCGAAATCTTTTTATATTTCTACCAAATTGGTTTTCTACTTCAGCAATATATTGTTTAAACATGTCAATAGCTTCACTCTTATGTTTCAGTAGATATACATATGTGAAGTTGGAATAATCATCAATAAAAGTCATAAAGTAACGTTTTCCATTTCTAGTCAGGGTTCCTTCAAATTCACATAAATCAGAATGCACAAGTTCTAAGAGTTCAGTTTTTCTTTGAACAGATTTATGGGACTTCTTAGTAATTTTAGCTTGACTACATATCTCACATTGTTCAACATTATCAATTGTCAAATTAGAAATTAGTCCAAGTTTACTCATAAGCTTAACTAGTTGTTTGTTCACATGACAAAGTCGAGAATGCCATAAAGTAAATGTGCACACAGAGTAAGAAGAAGACACTTTATTCATTTCAACATTAAGCTTAAACATGCAATCAACAGCATAACCTTTACCGACATGGACTCCATTCTTGGTGATTGTATACTGGTCAGATCCAAAGGTTTGCACAAATCCAGCTTTGTTGAGAAGATAGCCAGACACCAGATTCTTTCTCATTCCAGGAGTGTGCAGCACATTCTTCAAGGTTAGTGTCTTTCCAGAAGTGAACACCAGATCGACCTCACCAGAACCTAAGACGTTCGTGGTATGAGAGTCTCCCAACAACACTTTCTTTTCTTTATCTTCTGTTTCAGAGTAATTCTTAAACAGGGATCTATCATAGCACACATGTCGTGCTGCACCAGAATCTATCCACCACCCATCAGAACCACCAATCATATTAACCTCAGCAATCATTGCTACAAGAGGTTCTTCCAGCATATTTGCTTGGGGAACATTTCCTGTTCGTTCCCGTTTAGGGAAACGACAGTTTCTGGCCAAATGACCAGGCTTACCACAATTGTAACACTCAAATTTGTCTCCATTGTTCACATTCTGCCTTGTAGGAGGCTTTGAGGAGCTTGAAGATGGACGTTGATTCGGGTTTTGCTTTTGTCCGCCATAATTTTTTCGATTCTGGTTAGGCTTCATGGGCTTCTTTTGTGGCTTCAAGGCTGCATGGTTATTGTTCTGATTCTTCTTGGTGTTGGATAACAGCATAACTTCTTCATTCTGATCTTGCTTCCTGTGTTCATCTTCAATGCGAATGTGGAGAATCAGACTCTCCATTGAAAGCTCCTTTGATTTGTGTCGCAAGGTGTTTTTGTAATCTTTCCAGGCAGGAGGTAGTTTGTCGATCACCACAGATACTTGAAATGGCTCACAGATCGTCATTCCTTCCACCGTAATCTCGTGGGCTATTTTCTGAAGTTCATGGACTTGAGAAATAATTGGCTTGTCATCCACCATCTGATATCTGAGATATCGACTCACTGCATATTTTTTAGAACCTGCTTCTTCAGTATCATATTTTTTCTGTAAAGCATCCCAAACTTCTTTAGCAGTGGTTAGTGATGAATAATAATCATACAATTCATCATTCAAACCATTTAAAATAAAATTTCTGCAAAGAAAATCATTTTCGACCCAATCTTCAATAGCTTTTGTTGACTCTTTGGTTGGAGGATCCACCACAACAGGTTTGATAGAATTGGTTTGTTTTTCGCACTTCTTTGTGTGCAAATAGAAGAACATCTTATTCTGCCACCTCTTGAAATTGGCACCCGTGAACTTGGATGGCTTGTTGTTGTCGCTTGCTTCGAACTCCATGACAGATGGATACGTCTTAAAATTGTTGAAATAGTACCTGCAAAATCAGAAAAAAACAGTAACACAATAAAATCGAAACAAGGCTGAGTCGCGGACTAGGTCGCTTTCTTTAAGACGTTTCGCGGCTCTGCCCAATTGTGCTTGCAGAAGATAGCAGCGTCGTCCCCAGGATAAAACAGCCTCTCTCTCAATCGAACTTAGCACTTAGATCGATTGAATCACACAAATCTTTATGCTCAAGTATCTTTTTCTTTTTCAAGTTGTAAGTTGATGTTTGTTGAATACTGAAAACCAGGTTTTATAGGGGTGTTTTTTTTTTAAAAACGTTTTTCAAAACTAATTGCTGCAATAATGAAAATAAACGTTTTGATTTTGGAAAATAATTGCAGCAGTTACAAAATTCAAAATCTGAATTTGAAAAATAAAAAATAAAATATTTTAGGGGAAAGACCCCAAGGACCCCCAAGGCCCCAAGGCCCTTATTAATATATATATATATTATGGTCTTGCGAGGGTTTGAACTCGCGTAGTCACCCCCACTATCGAAGCAAATAACCATCGGGTTACTTGCTCGTAATTGACATAATATGTTAAATATATAAATATATATATTTTTTCCAACAATCCCCCACTTATATATTTATATATATTTTTAAAAATAATCTTTTGAGCAGTTCATCATAGTGGAGTGCATAAGTGAAAGTATCTTTCGATTTGAACTTCAACATAGTGATATATTTTTTTCAAAGTAAGAGAATTAAGAGTGACCTAGGTCTGGAACTCAGAATTCTTTGGTATACTGAAATTATACATCACACACACCACTTCTATTTGTGTAATTCCATGCCAGCACAATACGGCCATGTGCTTGTATCCCAGTCTAGTGAATGTTTCTAAACTACTTGCCCAAAGTCAGTTTATTAAGCGGCCTCACTTTACATTCACATAGGTAAGTTCATCAAGAGTGCTCCTGAGCTAAACACTCTACTTAAACTTAAGTATGAACTTATTAAGAGTAATCACTCAACCTTTAGTCGCTCTAGGAAATCATGCTTTAATGGAAGGGACTAGGAGTTATACCCCTTATCTATAATTCGCATGATAGTTCATTTCCTCAGGTGACTCGTTTTTCCCATTGAACCCAAGTCATGGGATCTCCATTCCATGGGTTGGGTGTCCATCACAAGAGGATCAATTTTCCATAGGCTTTAGTCCCATCCCTTTAGATGTATTCCACACCTTTTCACGAGCTAGTCCTTTCGTCAAAGGATCAGCTAAGTTATCATCAGAACGTATATAATCCACTCTTACAACTCCAGTTGTAATATATTCTCTTACCGTATTATGTTTACGGCGAATCTGACGTTTCTTGCCATTATAATAACGGTTCTTTACAAGATCGATAGCCGCGGTACTATCACAGTGGATTAATATAGCTGGAATCGGTCTATCCCATAAAGGAATATCTGACAAGAGGTTCCTTAACCAACTTGCCTCCTCACTTGCTGTGGCTAGAGCAAATAATTCTGACTCCATAGTGGATTGAGCTAGAATTGTTTGTTTCTTGGATTTCCAAGAAACTGCTCCACCAGCAATTTTGAACACATAGCCACTAGTGGCTTTAGAATCGTCCGAGAAGACGTTCCAATCAGCATCGCTATATCCTTCAAGGACAGCGGGATCTCTTACATAATGTAAGCACGAGTTCATGGTCCTTTTCAGGTAACGCATGACTCTTTCAATAGCATACCAGTGTTCCAAACTTGGACAGCTGGTGAATCTTCCAAGTACTCCAACAGCATATGCAATGTCAGGTCTAGTACAATCAGTAGCATATCTCAAACTTCCAATAATACTAGCATATTCTTTTTGTCTAATGCTTTCACCTTCATTTTTCAACAATTTCACAGAAGGATCAAAAGGAGTACAAACAGGTTTACAATCATAATAATTGTATTTTCTCAAGATTTTTTCAACATAATGTGATTGATCTAAAGATATTCCATTTTCAGTTCTAGTAATTTTGATTCCAAGAATAACATCAGCTTCTCCTAAATCTTTCATGTCAAAACTACTACTTAGCATACTTTTTGTTTCATTAACCACGTCAAGAGTTGAACCAAAAATCAGAAGATCATCCACATAAAGGCATATAATAGTACATATATTATCCACACATTTGTAATATATGCATTTATCACTTTCATTGATTCTAAAACCATTGCTAATAATCAAAGAATCAAATTTATCATGCCATTGTTTAGGTGCCTGTTTTAAACCATATAGGGATTTATTCAATTTGCATACTTTATTTTCTTGGCCTGAAACAACAAATCCTTCAGGTTGGTCTAAGTAAATTTCTTCATCTAATTCACCATTCAAAAATGCAGTTTTAACATCCATCTGATGTACATATAAATTATGAATAGCAGCTACAGCAATCAAAACTCTAATTGAAACCAACCTAGAAACAGGCGAGTAAGTATCAAAGAAATCCACATTTTCCCTTTGTTTGTACCCTTTAGCTACGAGTCTAGCTTTAAATTTTTCCACAGTTCCATCAGGTTTCATTTTTCTTTTTAAGATCCATTTACTACCAATAGTTTTACAACCAGGAGGTAACTCAACTAAGTCCCAAGTTTTATTATTTTCAAGAGACTCAATTTCATTATCAATAGCTTCTTGCCAAAGATCAGCATCAGGAGAGCTAAGTGCTTCTCTTATAGAAGTAGGATCTTCTTCAAGGTTAAACACAAAGTCAGGACCAAAGTCTTTACTAATTTTAGCACGTTTACTCCTTCTACGTTCAGGTTCAAGTTCAGGAACTATGACAGTAGGGGAAGGTTCTGAAATACTAGTACCCCCACTATTTCTTAATTCATTATCTAATACTTTGGGCTTGAAAGGAAACTTATGTTCAAAGAAATCAGCATCAACAGATTCAATAATCACCTTATTATTAACGTCATAAAATCTATATGATTTACTGTTTATTGAATATCCAACAAAAACACATTCATAGGCTCTACTAGACAGTTTAGACCGTTTAGGATCAGGTTTCCTGACATAAGCAAGACATCCCCAAGTTCTAAAGTAAGACACGTTAGGTTTTCTGCCCTTCCAAAATTCAAAAGGAGTAATTTGAGTTTTAGCTTTTGGAATTCTATTTAAAACATAGCATACAGTCATTAAAGCTTCACCCCACCAGTGAGTAGCAGCACCAGAACTAATTAATAATGCAACAACTAATTCAGAAAAGGTTCTATTTTTTCGTTCAGCTTTACCATTCATTTCAGGTGAGTAAGGAGCAGTAGTTTCATGTATAATCCCATGTTTCCTATATATATCATTAAACTCATTTGAGCTAAATTCAGTTCCTCTATCACTTCGAAATCTTTTTATATTTCTACCAAATTGGTTTTCTACTTCAGCAATATATTGTTTAAACATGTCAATAGCTTCACTCTTATGTTTCAGTAGATATACATATGTGAAGTTGGAATAATCATCAATAAAAGTCATAAAGTAACGTTTTCCATTTCTAGTCAGGGTTCCTTCAAATTCACATAAATCAGAATGCACAAGTTCTAAGAGTTCAGTTTTTCTTTGAACAGATTTATGGGACTTCTTAGTAATTTTAGCTTGACTACATATCTCACATTGTTCAACATTATCAATTGTCAAATTAGAAATTAGTCCAAGTTTACTCATAAGCTTAACTAGTTGTTTGTTCACATGACAAAGTCGAGAATGCCATAAAGTAAATGTGCACACAGAGTAAGAAGAAGACACTTTATTCATTTCAACATTAAGCTTAAACATGCAATCAACAGCATAACCTTTACCGACATGGACTCCATTCTTGGTGATTGTATACTGGTCAGATCCAAAGGTTTGCACAAATCCAGCTTTGTTGAGAAGATAGCCAGACACCAGATTCTTTCTCATTCCAGGAGTGTGCAGCACATTCTTCAAGGTTAGTGTCTTTCCAGAAGTGAACACCAGATCGACCTCACCAGAACCTAAGACGTTCGTGGTATGAGAGTCTCCCAACAACACTTTCTTTTCTTTATCTTCTGTTTCAGAGTAATTCTTAAACAGGGATCTATCATAGCACACATGTCGTGCTGCACCAGAATCTATCCACCACCCATCAGAACCACCAATCATATTAACCTCAGCAATCATTGCTACAAGAGGTTCTTCCAGCATATTTGCTTGGGGAACATTTCCTGTTCGTTCCCGTTTAGGGAAACGACAGTTTCTGGCCAAATGACCAGGCTTACCACAATTGTAACACTCAAATTTGTCTCCATTGTTCACATTCTGCCTTGTAGGAGGCTTTGAGGAGCTTGAAGATGGACGTTGATTCGGGTTTTGCTTTTGTCCGCCATAATTTTTTCGATTCTGGTTAGGCTTCATGGGCTTCTTTTGTGGCTTCAAGGCTGCATGGTTATTGTTCTGATTCTTCTTGGTGTTGGATAACAGCATAACTTCTTCATTCTGATCTTGCTTCCTGTGTTCATCTTCAATGCGAATGTGGAGAATCAGACTCTCCATTGAAAGCTCCTTTGATTTGTGTCGCAAGGTGTTTTTGTAATCTTTCCAGGCAGGAGGTAGTTTGTCGATCACCACAGATACTTGAAATGGCTCACAGATCGTCATTCCTTCCACCGTAATCTCGTGGGCTATTTTCTGAAGTTCATGGACTTGAGAAATAATTGGCTTGTCATCCACCATCTGATATCTGAGATATCGACTCACTGCATATTTTTTAGAACCTGCTTCTTCAGTATCATATTTTTTCTGTAAAGCATCCCAAACTTCTTTAGCAGTGGTTAGTGATGAATAATAATCATACAATTCATCATTCAAACCATTTAAAATAAAATTTCTGCAAAGAAAATCATTTTCGACCCAATCTTCAATAGCTTTTGTTGACTCTTTGGTTGGAGGATCCACCACAACAGGTTTGATAGAATTGGTTTGTTTTTCGCACTTCTTTGTGTGCAAATAGAAGAACATCTTATTCTGCCACCTCTTGAAATTGGCACCCGTGAACTTGGATGGCTTGTTGTTGTCGCTTGCTTCGAACTCCATGACAGATGGATACGTCTTAAAATTGTTGAAATAGTACCTGCAAAATCAGAAAAAAACAGTAACACAATAAAATCGAAACAAGGCTGAGTCGCGGACTAGGTCGCTTTCTTTAAGACGTTTCGCGGCTCTGCCCAATTGTGCTTGCAGAAGATAGCAGCGTCGTCCCCAGGATAAAACAGCCTCTCTCTCAATCGAACTTAGCACTTAGATCGATTGAATCACACAAATCTTTATGCTCAAGTATCTTTTTCTTTTTCAAGTTGTAAGTTGATGTTTGTTGAATACTGAAAACCAGGTTTTATAGGGGTGTTTTTTTTTTAAAAACGTTTTTCAAAACTAATTGCTGCAATAATGAAAATAAACGTTTTGATTTTGGAAAATAATTGCAGCAGTTACAAAATTCAAAATCTGAATTTGAAAAATAAAAAATAAAATATTTTAGGGGAAAGACCCCAAGGACCCCCAAGGCCCCAAGGCCCTTATTAATATATATATATATTATGGTCTTGCGAGGGTTTGAACTCGCGTAGTCACCCCCACTATCGAAGCAAATAACCATCGGGTTACTTGCTCGTAATTGACATAATATGTTAAATATATAAATATATATATTTTTTCCAACAATCCCCCACTTATATATTTATATATATTTTTAAAAATAATCTTTTGAGCAGTTCATCATAGTGGAGTGCATAAGTGAAAGTATCTTTCGATTTGAACTTCAACATAGTGATATATTTTTTTCAAAGTAAGAGAATTAAGAGTGACCTAGGTCTGGAACTCAGAATTCTTTGGTATACTGAAATTATACATCACACACACCACTTCTATTTGTGTAATTCCATGCCAGCACAATACGGCCATGTGCTTGTATCCCAGTCTAGTGAATGTTTCTAAACTACTTGCCCAAAGTCAGTTTATTAAGCGGCCTCACTTTACATTCACATAGGTAAGTTCATCAAGAGTGCTCCTGAGCTAAACACTCTACTTAAACTTAAGTATGAACTTATTAAGAGTAATCACTCAACCTTTAGTCGCTCTAGGAAATCATGCTTTAATGGAAGGGACTAGGAGTTATACCCCTTATCTATAATTCGCATGATAGTTCATTTCCTCAGGTGACTCGTTTTTCCCATTGAACCCAAGTCATGGGATCTCCATTCCATGGGTTGGGTGTCCATCACAAGAGGATCAATTTTCCATAGGCTTTAGTCCCATCCCTTTAGATGTATTCCACACCTTTTCACGAGCTAGTCCTTTCGTCAAAGGATCAGCTAAGTTATCATCAGAACGTATATAATCCACTCTTACAACTCCAGTTGTAATATATTCTCTTACCGTATTATGTTTACGGCGAATCTGACGTTTCTTGCCATTATAATAACGGTTCTTTACAAGATCGATAGCCGCGGTACTATCACAGTGGATTAATATAGCTGGAATCGGTCTATCCCATAAAGGAATATCTGACAAGAGGTTCCTTAACCAACTTGCCTCCTCACTTGCTGTGGCTAGAGCAAATAATTCTGACTCCATAGTGGATTGAGCTAGAATTGTTTGTTTCTTGGATTTCCAAGAAACTGCTCCACCAGCAATTTTGAACACATAGCCACTAGTGGCTTTAGAATCGTCCGAGAAGACGTTCCAATCAGCATCGCTATATCCTTCAAGGACAGCGGGATCTCTTACATAATGTAAGCACGAGTTCATGGTCCTTTTCAGGTAACGCATGACTCTTTCAATAGCATACCAGTGTTCCAAACTTGGACAGCTGGTGAATCTTCCAAGTACTCCAACAGCATATGCAATGTCAGGTCTAGTACAATCAGTAGCATATCTCAAACTTCCAATAATACTAGCATATTCTTTTTGTCTAATGCTTTCACCTTCATTTTTCAACAATTTCACAGAAGGATCAAAAGGAGTACAAACAGGTTTACAATCATAATAATTGTATTTTCTCAAGATTTTTTCAACATAATGTGATTGATCTAAAGATATTCCATTTTCAGTTCTAGTAATTTTGATTCCAAGAATAACATCAGCTTCTCCTAAATCTTTCATGTCAAAACTACTACTTAGCATACTTTTTGTTTCATTAACCACGTCAAGAGTTGAACCAAAAATCAGAAGATCATCCACATAAAGGCATATAATAGTACATATATTATCCACACATTTGTAATATATGCATTTATCACTTTCATTGATTCTAAAACCATTGCTAATAATCAAAGAATCAAATTTATCATGCCATTGTTTAGGTGCCTGTTTTAAACCATATAGGGATTTATTCAATTTGCATACTTTATTTTCTTGGCCTGAAACAACAAATCCTTCAGGTTGGTCTAAGTAAATTTCTTCATCTAATTCACCATTCAAAAATGCAGTTTTAACATCCATCTGATGTACATATAAATTATGAATAGCAGCTACAGCAATCAAAACTCTAATTGAAACCAACCTAGAAACAGGCGAGTAAGTATCAAAGAAATCCACATTTTCCCTTTGTTTGTACCCTTTAGCTACGAGTCTAGCTTTAAATTTTTCCACAGTTCCATCAGGTTTCATTTTTCTTTTTAAGATCCATTTACTACCAATAGTTTTACAACCAGGAGGTAACTCAACTAAGTCCCAAGTTTTATTATTTTCAAGAGACTCAATTTCATTATCAATAGCTTCTTGCCAAAGATCAGCATCAGGAGAGCTAAGTGCTTCTCTTATAGAAGTAGGATCTTCTTCAAGGTTAAACACAAAGTCAGGACCAAAGTCTTTACTAATTTTAGCACGTTTACTCCTTCTACGTTCAGGTTCAAGTTCAGGAACTATGACAGTAGGGGAAGGTTCTGAAATACTAGTACCCCCACTATTTCTTAATTCATTATCTAATACTTTGGGCTTGAAAGGAAACTTATGTTCAAAGAAATCAGCATCAACAGATTCAATAATCACCTTATTATTAACGTCATAAAATCTATATGATTTACTGTTTATTGAATATCCAACAAAAACACATTCATAGGCTCTACTAGACAGTTTAGACCGTTTAGGATCAGGTTTCCTGACATAAGCAAGACATCCCCAAGTTCTAAAGTAAGACACGTTAGGTTTTCTGCCCTTCCAAAATTCAAAAGGAGTAATTTGAGTTTTAGCTTTTGGAATTCTATTTAAAACATAGCATACAGTCATTAAAGCTTCACCCCACCAGTGAGTAGCAGCACCAGAACTAATTAATAATGCAACAACTAATTCAGAAAAGGTTCTATTTTTTCGTTCAGCTTTACCATTCATTTCAGGTGAGTAAGGAGCAGTAGTTTCATGTATAATCCCATGTTTCCTATATATATCATTAAACTCATTTGAGCTAAATTCAGTTCCTCTATCACTTCGAAATCTTTTTATATTTCTACCAAATTGGTTTTCTACTTCAGCAATATATTGTTTAAACATGTCAATAGCTTCACTCTTATGTTTCAGTAGATATACATATGTGAAGTTGGAATAATCATCAATAAAAGTCATAAAGTAACGTTTTCCATTTCTAGTCAGGGTTCCTTCAAATTCACATAAATCAGAATGCACAAGTTCTAAGAGTTCAGTTTTTCTTTGAACAGATTTATGGGACTTCTTAGTAATTTTAGCTTGACTACATATCTCACATTGTTCAACATTATCAATTGTCAAATTAGAAATTAGTCCAAGTTTACTCATAAGCTTAACTAGTTGTTTGTTCACATGACAAAGTCGAGAATGCCATAAAGTAAATGTGCACACAGAGTAAGAAGAAGACACTTTATTCATTTCAACATTAAGCTTAAACATGCAATCAACAGCATAACCTTTACCGACATGGACTCCATTCTTGGTGATTGTATACTGGTCAGATCCAAAGGTTTGCACAAATCCAGCTTTGTTGAGAAGATAGCCAGACACCAGATTCTTTCTCATTCCAGGAGTGTGCAGCACATTCTTCAAGGTTAGTGTCTTTCCAGAAGTGAACACCAGATCGACCTCACCAGAACCTAAGACGTTCGTGGTATGAGAGTCTCCCAACAACACTTTCTTTTCTTTATCTTCTGTTTCAGAGTAATTCTTAAACAGGGATCTATCATAGCACACATGTCGTGCTGCACCAGAATCTATCCACCACCCATCAGAACCACCAATCATATTAACCTCAGCAATCATTGCTACAAGAGGTTCTTCCAGCATATTTGCTTGGGGAACATTTCCTGTTCGTTCCCGTTTAGGGAAACGACAGTTTCTGGCCAAATGACCAGGCTTACCACAATTGTAACACTCAAATTTGTCTCCATTGTTCACATTCTGCCTTGTAGGAGGCTTTGAGGAGCTTGAAGATGGACGTTGATTCGGGTTTTGCTTTTGTCCGCCATAATTTTTTCGATTCTGGTTAGGCTTCATGGGCTTCTTTTGTGGCTTCAAGGCTGCATGGTTATTGTTCTGATTCTTCTTGGTGTTGGATAACAGCATAACTTCTTCATTCTGATCTTGCTTCCTGTGTTCATCTTCAATGCGAATGTGGAGAATCAGACTCTCCATTGAAAGCTCCTTTGATTTGTGTCGCAAGGTGTTTTTGTAATCTTTCCAGGCAGGAGGTAGTTTGTCGATCACCACAGATACTTGAAATGGCTCACAGATCGTCATTCCTTCCACCGTAATCTCGTGGGCTATTTTCTGAAGTTCATGGACTTGAGAAATAATTGGCTTGTCATCCACCATCTGATATCTGAGATATCGACTCACTGCATATTTTTTAGAACCTGCTTCTTCAGTATCATATTTTTTCTGTAAAGCATCCCAAACTTCTTTAGCAGTGGTTAGTGATGAATAATAATCATACAATTCATCATTCAAACCATTTAAAATAAAATTTCTGCAAAGAAAATCATTTTCGACCCAATCTTCAATAGCTTTTGTTGACTCTTTGGTTGGAGGATCCACCACAACAGGTTTGATAGAATTGGTTTGTTTTTCGCACTTCTTTGTGTGCAAATAGAAGAACATCTTATTCTGCCACCTCTTGAAATTGGCACCCGTGAACTTGGATGGCTTGTTGTTGTCGCTTGCTTCGAACTCCATGACAGATGGATACGTCTTAAAATTGTTGAAATAGTACCTGCAAAATCAGAAAAAAACAGTAACACAATAAAATCGAAACAAGGCTGAGTCGCGGACTAGGTCGCTTTCTTTAAGACGTTTCGCGGCTCTGCCCAATTGTGCTTGCAGAAGATAGCAGCGTCGTCCCCAGGATAAAACAGCCTCTCTCTCAATCGAACTTAGCACTTAGATCGATT